>CM073768.1:120090309-120468868 GCA_037158775.1 Hetaerina titia
CGTGGTGTTATCATAACTTATCAAAAAGTACTACTCTTTTTATAGGTATTTCACCTATTCTACCACCTTTTTCACCGTATGCTACCCCAGTAGAACGCCTAAGCTTATCCAAAAATACTAATCCATTCTCCAGTCTGTAATACCACCGTCATTCATTCCGTCGGCAAAACAAAATTTGTTCACCCTATGAAGATCCATAACTGATATAAAACAATTATCGGCTCTACCGTATGACTGAAATAATTAACCTATCACTAAATTCGCTCTAAATTTGGAAAATGTACTGTATTTTCCTAAAATTCGGAGTTTTAATTTACTTAAAAATCTACTTTTCTTCCGTCTGAGTCACACCATAGCTAAAGGTGTTCCTGTAATTGAAATAAGAACACAATGCTAGGTAGAAAAGAATATAGGAGTTAAAGGTAAAAACTTGAGAATAGTTGTGTGAAATATTAGAAATTTAAAGGATACTATCGTCGGGTGCAGGGTGAAAACTATGTGTGGATGTGTGTGTGGGTCGATGTACGCATATTTTTATATGTAGAGTACCCAATAACTAACGTATAGATATATATTTTCGACATGATATCATAAAATGATTGCCATTTACTATACATTACCTCATTTACTATTCATTTATTACCCTTCCTATTCCAATTTAGTACTACCTTTTTTGTCATGTAAAAGGATGAAAAATGTAATGCAAAACGAAAAAATGAAATAAATATTCATAGGATACATTAAGAATACATTACGTATACGTTTTGGCTGTAAAGTTACGATGCTACACGCTTCCTTACTAAATATATTGAAGAGCGCGATCGATAACAAAATGGATAAGTATCATTAACATTTTGAACGGATGGAATATACTTCACTTATAATATGTACACGTTTGTGCAATGCTGGCTTCATCGAGGAGGCATAATCTCCTAAAGATAAATTCATATGCTTCTAAATGTTACAGTCATCCGGCATCATTTCTTCCGAGTTGTAGCATCCGTTCACCGCCCGATGAATTGGTGCTTGATCATCAAAATATGGAAACTACAAATAACACATAAGCAGCCTCCAACAACCACATCTGTTTAATATTTAAACGCAAATATTTCGATTAATTTTGACATATTTTGGGAATGCCTATGTGAAAGAAAAGGGGGTAAACTTATGCGAGAAATATGTTACTGTCAGATAGTTAACATTTTTAGATAAACTTTCTGGACACTTTTCTCCCGTTTGTCCTTCTTTCCCAGAAATAGCCGAGGGTTTTATTTCAAAACGTTCCAGCTAAGCATTTCTCACTGAGGGAGTAATTGTATAATAATTCGATCAATTCTATAGAAATATTATTTTATATTTATTATATATTCGTATATATTTTTTATATTCATTCGTATTCATATTTAATTAATTCCTTTGCTTGTTTATGGGCACATTATGCTTAGACAATAGAGTAAAGGTTCCTAATTTTGCATAATTACGTTCAAAATGCACAGGGTAACATGGGTTGTGTCTGATTTGGTTATCCAGTTCTAACAAATTTTGAGGTCGAAAAAATCTCTTTCTGAAAAATATTATTTCCGCACATAGGTGGCAGCACATGCTTAACGCAGAATTAAGATTTCAATTCATTCCCTTCAATTTATCCAATGAGCAGCGATCATTAAACCATCCCATTATTTCTCTAGCTATTATATCATTTAAAGAGTATATACTATTATTGACTTACACCGACAGCTAAGCAAGCGGTCTGCACTGTGGAAACAGCTGTTACAAAATTCAATCGTTTCAGATTATTTCTTTCAGAGTAAACTTTCAAAATGAATCAGTTGTGTTTTTCAAATTCAGGGTTCATTATGCCTAGCCAAATCAAATCGCTTTTTTTTAATACATTTGGAAAAGCACGTACTCACAGACGAAGCTGTGACGAGGAAAGTGCACACAAAAAAAGGCCTACAATACGAATTAGATCCAGTTACAGCTGTACGAATAAATTAGTCAGTAGATACCGGTCATAATAAGAAATGAGCGATCCTCTTCTCATCCATAATCGCTACGCCGTCTATATCTTCCAAAATTTGGTAACTGTGATGTACAAGCTCATGAAATGCGTACAGTTCTCGGTAAAAATTGTCCATCGCAACCATTAAACAGACAAACAGAGATCCCTGAATATCTTCGATTTCAGTATTTGCATTAAAAAAGATATGCCTCGCATTGAGAAACATGCTGAATTATGGACCCCAAATTTGGTGAAGAGAAATTTTGAAGTAAACAACATTAAATATATTCATCCACTATGCTCCATAATAAGTTCTGTTTATGACTAAAATGCTTGATTATGTTTATTAAATGCCATTACCCCTACTCACTGGTTAAAATTGATTACATATCAGATCGAAAAAACATTCTGCTGAAACAAATTAGCATAAAAATTCCCTAATGATCACTTGAAGCCATAAATAATTGGCATGTTTAAGGTAATACTGCCACCAACTACCTACTTAAGGGTTTGATTTTTTAAGTTACAGGGAAAAAATATTTCAGGAATATTCTTAATAACTAGTGAAATAAGTAAATTGAAAGTTTTGGCATAACATTTCAGCGCTTGGTAATTTACTGGCTATAAACATTAAATTAAATATCATTCTCTAATGATTTGACGATTGAAAAATTGTACCCATGAGCCAATGGACATAATTTGGTAAGTGAATTTTCGCTCCTGCAAGGGGTAGGGTGCGCAAAGCGACAGTTTGATGGGAAAGGGCAGAGTAGTAAAAAAAAATAATGTTTATTTTTCAGGCTTGAGCCAATGTACGTTGAGTTCGATCAATAAAACAAAGAAATATTATTCAAATTCGCATTTTTCAATAAGATGTGCATTCAATAACAATCGATTCAAAACATATTACCAAAGTACTTTTATTTTTGAGGCAGGATGGGCAATAAAAATATGAACGTTTGGCCGTACGTAACATATGAAGACACGAAATTTTCTATAGTAAGTTGAAATTACATTGGTATTTGGAACACTGTAATTTAGTATATAGTCTAACCTCGTATTGACTAACTTCTATTGCACTGTCAATCCTATTACAAATATGAAATATGTTCCAAATACAGACTGGAAAAGAGAAACATTCTCAACCAACTTAGTTTTCAAAAAGGGAGAACACCTGTGAATAATCTTGTTCACCTTAATACATATCCTGCCCATCTTAACACATCTTCGGTAGTCACTTTATTCTTTAATTCGATCTTCGTCAATTTTCCATAGTACCTCATAAACATGATTCTTTGTTAATTCTCCATGCCTTGAAAGCTTAAAGAATAAAACACTCTTTGACCAAATGTATGGATTAGGTGTGTTATTATTAACAAAAGCATGTTTTATGAGTTTATTTTATAATTTATCTTCTAAAAACCCATCTTATAATGGGTTTTTGGAAAGTCAATACATTTTCCAATTATTTCTTTTCCATATGTTTACAAATTCCATTAGCCAGTCATTTTGGTTTTTAAAATAACTCATCCATGAACTTGGATTGTCAATGGGTTTTTAATATGTTCGTTGTGGTGTCTCCTAAATCAAACAACAATGTTCTCACAAGTTATAATTTCAATTATTTTCATAAATAAAAAAAGGAACCTGAAATTTCCTTACTGTACTCCCAATGGTAAATGCAACTACTTAATAGTATAGGTCGGCGTTTTTCCTACCTAGTATGTTTTTCATTTCACCCATAAAAACTTGAATTTACAACTCGTGTGGTGCTGAAAAGATTCGACGAAAATACTTCTATTTGATAAATTTACTCAAAAATGCTACACTTACATTTTCGTTTGATAAAATAAAATTAAGATTTTACACCAGTATAACTTGTAGACAATGTATTCAAAGAGTGTATATTTCAAGAATAAGTTGGGTACATATACTACGGTTAGATGTGCCACTTATGTGGGGAAGCGGTGATATCATATTTAAATTTTCGTGAAATTACAAATTTTGTACTCGCTATACCTGTAATAATCATAATAAATGAGAGCCGCTCACGTTAATTGTATTCCCTTCTCTTCTATGGTGCATTTATTTTAACTTCGATTTAGAACTATGGTAATAACACCGCATGTAAACAAAATGTCTGAAAATATATTCAACAGATTCAGGCGAGATGTAATGAAAGTTCGTCATTATGAGAGAAACAAAACTACACTTTTCCACAGATTTAAATATGTGTTAACTACCACTATTCTAAACTACATTTTATAATTTAAAAAAAGCAGTATTAATCAGAAAAAATAAACGGATAACCGCAACACTAAATCAGATAGCACTTTTTGGTAAAATTAAGGATATTTGTTATTCTTTTCGTTTTGTTTAGTTTCAAACCACAGGACTCTCTCGAATAAAATCAGTTGATAACAGAATATTTAGGACAAAATATGTACGTATTACTTTCAAATATATCAGATTGTTCTACTGAAATCAGTGATATTGTCACCTTCGCAAGTTATTGGAGAGTGACGAAAGTAATGATAACATAACTCCAGTGAATTCTATTATTCAACTACAGATAATAAAAATAAAACTGATAAAACAGTTTGAAATCAATACGAAAAGAGCATTACTTACATAATGACACTCAAAAAAGTGTTAAACATTTTCCATTCGAAAGATCATATAAGTAAATAAATTCATATACCTGGAGAAACAAAAAAAATATAATTACAAATAAGTCATCAAAAAATTTAAAAGCATTTATAAGAATATCAACACACAAAAACGGTTCACTACTGTCACACAAAGAGAATGAAGCACATAATAACTAACTATATGTTCCGCGTTCGTAAAATCCAAAATATGGCTAAGTATTGTAAAAACACATTTTGATTCCTATCTCAGGATCATTATCTTCGAAATCATAAACGAAATCATAATTTTGAATGTTTGGGTAAGATGAGAGTCCTAATTTCACAAAATTTGAAAACTATTATCCATAACACATAAGTTTTCCTTTTAAAAGACGATGAACACTAACTCAAACTAGTGAGACCGAAATACATTAACTATGACTGGATCATTTATTTGGAATTTAAATCAACTTTCGTTTAATGTCCGAAAAACTGTCCCGTTTAACTGAAGGAAAGACCTTCCTTGGGTCGGAACGCCTTTAAGACATTTCGAAGGTCTTGGTCGCGAAGGAATCGTCTCGAACTCTTGTCAGCTAAAACAAGATTGGGCGGAGTCCAAGGAGGAGAGAGAAGGTTAAACATGGGCGTGAAAAGAAGTTCAACCTGAGAGGGGGGTAAGACATAAAGAAACTACACAAGAGACGTCCAGTATAAAAGGGCCGTGTCCGGCCACAGACATCATCCATCCCTGAGCTCTCCAAGAGGCAAGGAAGTCACCATGAAGGTCCTGGTGAGTTTAATGAAAACTTCACAAAAGTAGCATCATTCCAGTAAACCGACACTCACGCAGTGGCATGGTTAAAAGTTTATTCTGAAACCAAAAAATACTTTGATTTTAATCCATGTATCTTTTTCTATCAAGGTTGTTATCTCCGCCGTGCTGGCTGTGGCCGCTGCCGGTGCCCCCATTTTGGCCTACAATTCCATTGCCCCTTACTACAACGGGCTTTACAACGGGTTCTACAACGGCCTGTGGAACGGCATCAGCCCCTACTCTGCCCTCCCATACAACGGTGCCCGTTTCGCCACTCCCTATGCCTACAACGTCGCTCCCTACGCCTACAACGGACTCTATGGAACATCATCCCAGTACCATGCTCAGGTGAGTTCAACGCACCAATAGTCGACTCATGGATGGCAATGGATTACCTTAATTCATAATGCATTGCACCAGAAAATATGCAAAATGAATATAACCACCTGAGAATTTAATGCACGTGCAAACATCACCACTTTGAATAAATTTAAGTCCATATTCTCAGATGGCAATGATACTGTACTATTCCCATTAGCCTCAGCTTTAAGAGATGATCCCAAATCTCTATCTAATCCTTCCCTATTTTCACAGGATGAATTCGGCCAGGCCTCTTACGGTCATGCCACCTACAACCAGGCCCATTCCGCCGTCCGTGATGCCTTCGGTGGTGTCACCGGGTCTTACTCTTACGTGAATCCCGAGGGCAAGCTCGTCGAAACCCACTACACCGCCGATGCCGTCAACGGATTCCGCGTGGCTTCCAACGACCTCCCAGTCGCCCCCGCCGTCCCCGAGGCTCCCGTCTACCCCGAACTCGTCGGACCCGAGCCCGTCCAGGACACCCCTGAGGTTGTCGCTGCCCGCGCCGAGCACCTCGCCGCCCACGCCGAGGCCAAGAGCCGCTCCCGCCGCCAGGCCATCCTCACCACCCCCTACTCCTACACCCACGGCGCCCTCTTCCCCCGCACCACCCTCTCCACTCACGTCGTGCGCCCAGTGGCCTACAACACCCTCCACACACCCCTCGCCTACCGTTACTACTAAGGGGCCACCCCTCCACCACCACCACCCGGAGAACCACACCATCGCCCTCCGCACGACTCCATGAGGACGCCTATCAACGCCATTCGCCCCCAAAATGGCTTCTCTTTTTCAAGACTGGTACATTTTGGGGAGCTCCGATACTGATGGAGTTGACTGTGAATATTTGTATATATTCGTCAACTAAGAAATAAATATTTTGCAACACTCAATACTTTAACTGATTTATTTCAACGACATTGTGAACATTTGAATCTAAACTCTCCTCTCTCGTTTTACCTTGTACGGATATTCTAATAAGGAAATTATTAATGAAATTATGATAACATTTCTGGCATATAAACTATTAACAGATGAGGTGTACTATTTTTCTGAATTTCTGTTATGCACACTATCAATCCGAATTTCATTTTCATTTCAGTTAATTTCAGAGATGGATTAATGTCACCTTATAATCCGTACTATATCTGTTGCTGATTCATCATCAGATTTCTTTCAGAAGAATAATCATTCCTATTTAGGCAATACATCAAATTAATATCAGCCTTATATATTACCTGTGGCTAACCTAACAACTATACCCTTTTTCGCAATATTTCATAATTGTCCTCATCTTAATGATGAAATATTTGCACTAACTATTATGTTAATGTGTACATCAAAATTCTACATCAAAACAGGCGTATCCTTTTCATTACATCTTGCATATATTCCCTGCCTATGAATAAAACTCTTTTTCACAATTACTGTAAAGGAAATTTTTTGATAATTCTAACAAATGAAAGTTATCGAAATTAAAAAGTTTTAGAACCTAAAATTGTATTCCTCAGGTTTTACTTTCTCCGATTCTGCATTGTGTGCTATTAGTTTACTCTAAATGACAGAATTTTAATATGCACGAGTTACGAATAGCAAAAAATCTTCTATTTATGAAAGAAGTCACTTCCTCAGTCCTATTATTTATTGGAAAAAATATTCCCGAACCTGTCATGGTCGACGAAGCAAATCCTCAAAAGATACATTTAATATGCCGGTAAAAATGAAACCTCTCATTAGTTAAAATAAAATTATTACGGGTGCTTTATGGCTCAATAATTTCCCTTTTACAACGTTTAATGAAAATTTAGAAAACATTATTTTTTTAATCTTAATGTTGAAATAACTGCATTGGACTTCATCTGATATGTGCCCTTATATGTACTAATCAACCCGAAGGTCGGTTTAGTAGGTGATGGTAGAGCTCACCCACGTACCAAGCCCGCCGGCGTGTATATATTCACACATCAGGGTAGGGGGGCCAGTTCCTTTCCCTGTGCCGGTTATGGTTTCCCAGGAAGACCTGGTACCCGAAAAATCAAGTAGCTTGGGTGGAGCTGCAGGTGCTCAAAGTGCCTTGCCCGGGACCCTCTGATCAGCAGTCCAACGCTCTCTCTACCCGCTAGACCACCGCGACCTGCGTGTGTATATATATATATATATATATATATATATATATATATATATACATATATATAGAGGTGTAAGGCAGGGTTGCCCATTGTCACCGGTACTGTTCAACGTATATGTAGATGCAATGATTAAAGAGGCATGGGAAGAACTGGAGGTAGGAATGAAAGTCGGAGGGGAATTCGTAAAATCGGTTAGGTTTGCTGATGACCAAGCATTAGTTGCTCAGTCAGCCAAGGGGTTGCAAGCATTGTTGAGTGAATTGGAGGATCAGTGCGATATATATATAGGATGAGAATCAATATTAATAAAACAAAGGTTATGCGATTTTCCAGAAAGAAAAAGGCTAAACTAAATATTAAAATAGGCGGGGAAAAAATAGAGCAGGTAGAACAGTTTACATACCTCGGAAGTGTTTTGGACCAATACGGTCAAAGTGGTAGGGACGTAAGGAGAAGAATTGCGCTAGGCAAGGAGGCTTTCTCAAGGAGGAGGGAGTTGATGACGGGGACGTTGAGTAGGGATGTTAAGACAAGACTCGTAAAAACTCTGATATGGAGCGTAGCTATGTACGGCGCGGAAACGTGGTCGCTGAAGCAGGAGGATAGACGTAGATTGGAGGCTTTTGAAATGTGGGTGTGGAGAAGAATGGAGAAGGTGAAATGGACCGAAAGGAAAACAAATGAGGAAGTACTAGAGATGGTGGGTGAGGAGAGGGGTTTGTTGAGAGAAATCGTATGGAGGCAGGAAAAATGGATGAAAGGCGTATTGAGCGGTAGTGGAATGTTGAAGAAGGTAATAGAGGGGAGAATGTTGGGCAAGCGAGGTAAGGGCAGGAACAGGGTAGGGATAATGGACGGGATGAAGGGAGGAAAGAAGTACACCGAGATGAAGAGGGACCTGATATAGATTAGTTTGCTAGGTGGGGAGTCATAAAATGCTTATTTGATAGTTGTGTCCATCCAAAAACCTACCTTAACCGGTAGATTACCTAATAATAAATAATATATATATACATATATGTAATTTACATGTAGGATGAACTCGCATTCCACATCCAATTTCTTCCATTCGCAGTCCAATCTGGTAAGAATTCTTTCGCCGCATAATTGGTTTACATATTTCATATCAAAAGTCGATTCAAAATTTCCAAACTTATTTTCTTGAATGCATGATAGGGTTTTCAATTTACTTCATTTAATTTCTGGAACCTATTAATGAATTCGTTGGATGAAAAAATGTTTGTTTCATTTGTATTTCACAGCGATCGGATGCACTTTACTAAAAAACATGAGTATCCAATGATTATGACATGAGGTATATGCATGCGAAAAGATCAAACATAAAATCAAATGTACTTGAATTATTGCGTCTTTGGGAATTATATTTCTTAGTTGTAATATCGTTTCACATCATTTCATTTGTACTATGCCTTCTTTTTTGTCTTACCTCATTCAGACTGTGATAACCGTACTAGTAATAGTTAACCAGACACCGATAGCCACCATAGCTGAGCCAAATTTAAACTAAATCTTTTTATTCATTTCGATACATTTTATCAATGCACATATCACAGAAATGAGGTAAATTTATGCCGGAAAAAACCCAAGGTTTTTCAGTCAAAAACACTCGGACACTTTTTTAACATTTCTCTCGTTGATACCATATTCCCCTTATTAATTCATGGCTTCCCTTTTATACTGCTCCAGGTACACATTTTTATGGATATTGGAGATTATTATATACTAATTTCCTTTATTGACGGAGGATCAGCACTGCCAAATTATTTGCCCTTATGAGAATGAAAAAATATAATTGAGATTCGTTTAGTGCATTATACAAAAAAAACTAGTTTTTAGCCGAGAGTAGAAAAAATTACATCAAGAACTACAACATAAATAAGGAACTTATTTGGGCGTCTGGAACCTGGATATAATCCATTCCTTAGGAGAGTGCAAAAGCGTACCCTTTCATTACAAATATACTTGAAATATATTTTATGTTCCTTTAATGGTGAAGTTCTTCACCATTGTATGTGTGTGTGGTCGCGTATTTTATTATTGTATCGCAGTAGTCCTTCCTCGTAGTGAAAAATATTATCAGTTTATTTGTATTCCCATATGTAATTGCTGCGTCATCTATATCTTCGAGTTCATTGTGACTAATAAACAAATTGATGACATATCTAAACTCCTTTGCAAGCAATATCCAGTTCACCCGTGATGGAAACGCCTAAAGCTCCCTATACGTGTATTTCTAAGACTCCTCCGTTTATTTCCCGGATAATATATTTTAGATTGAAAACCATACTGATCCGTGGACCTTATTTTGTATGAGTCAAAATCTTGAGGTAAAGGTGATAAGAAAAATAAATCCAGCATGTTCGATATTAAGTTAACTCTAGGAAAAATATGACTGATCATGTGTACTGGTTTACTCCAACAGAGAAGCAGTAATAACTATAATGTAAAAAAAATGACTCATTTAGACAAAACAACTAATCAACCTAGAATGAATTGGCAACAGAAACTCATTAACATATTGGTTATTACCATGCAACCAACAAAATATGTTCACAAAACGTTTTTCTACTGCTTAAGGAAATAAATAAGTCTTGAAAATATTACAATCTCGTAAAATATGAAACATAAAAATGCTGTGTCACGTTTCTTCGGATGATGATTTGTGGGCAACTCAATTTAGCAGATCAATTTTCATGCTTACATTACATTGCATGTCACCTTGCAAGCCAACGCCAGGGTGTGTAGCAGGGAGTGATTACAAACGAGATTACATTAGACCAAAATACATTTCCCCCGAGTGTGGTCGGAAAAAGATTATCTGATCCCTTATCGTCCGTTGGAAAAAACACATCTAAATTCTAACTGTTCTACACTTAATCTCTCTCATTTGAGCATGATATCTTTTACCGTTTAAAAGGTGCCTGCTTAAAAACCAAGAATGGATTAGCAGGATCTATTTTCCTTCAATATGGTTGATAATGATATAAATACTGATAATATTCTATGATAAATGTATATCTTAACATGTTATAGTTAGTAATAATAATAATGTACGGCTGAAAAATTTTGTAAATAAAGGATTAACTATTGTTTTCAGTTTCAATCTATATTAATACATTCGAGGCTGACACAATACATGCATATATGCATAAATATTTCAATTTGAACACAATAATAATAGTTATCAATGGATATGTGGTAAAGGCTCTGTTATTATTTTTATAAGACATCTGTTCAAAAGCTAAGAATGGTTTATCAGGGGTTAAATGCTAACGAGATAATCGATAATGATAGAACTAATGCCGCTGAAACTACTGATGATAATCTATGAAATACGTATGCATGTGACAGTTTGGTCGGCGAGGACGCTCTTAGGGTATGAACGGAAACTTTCAGATCTGATTTTTCTCAGATCTGATTCGATGCAGTTTTTATTTGACCAATCCAACTGAAGATAGACAACATTATTATTCCTTGAGAGTAAGAGCTTTAATTTAAAAATATATATTACTAATATAACTATCTTCCATTTTCCCTTAACTGCCTATAATATGATGCATGGTACACTATGAAAACAAGGAAGTGTTCCAGCACATAATTCAACGTAGGATATAACATTTATTTTTTAATTCGAAAGTATAAGGTGGGTGGAAACTCACATTAAACGGTAATTAGGCATGAACAATTAATATTCCTTGTAATTTATAATTATACTATAAAAATTAAAAATGTCTAGCACCGAGGCTATTTGAAAAGAGGATATTGAGAAACTAATGTAATGAAAAATACTACGGACGATTATTTGGCTTAGCCATTTACTTAGCCTATTTAATCTTCTGTGGTGAGAAATTTATCTTCAATTTAATCTCCACCAATTTTCCTTAGTTCTTTATGTTCATGATTTTTTTTCTAGTTTCTGCATCATTTGCGTTCCATGCCTCAATTACTTAAAGAATGACACCCTTCGTCAAGATTTCTGCATTAAGCATATTTTGTTATTTATTACTAAGAGTAGCATGTTTTTCGTTGATTATTCATCTTTCAGAAAGTCATCTTGCTTCGCGATTAAAAAAACCCTTATTCTGTTAACATCTTTCATTACTGATAATTTTTACCCTTAAGTACTCTAATCCATGACTTAGTGTTTTTCAATTGCTAGTTAATATTATTGCCCCATTCTCTCCTTCCGGTAAGTTGCAACGTTACTTAGCTCCACAAGATTCAAAAAAAGTTGCCAAACTATACATCCCTATAACTAGCATTGCAAATTAATCTCCTACTTAAGATAATGCGTTAATTTTAGTTTTCTCCCGATCACGTCGATGTGTTTTTATGCCACAGGATCTTTAAGTCACCGAACACAAATAATTACGTATTACTACCACTGCCAGAAATACTTCATCATTTACTTTTCTGAATTTTCTTTTCTCTTAAATATCACTGGTTTTAGCAGTCAATAGACCCTAAAAATTAGTATATTTTCTGAAAAATTTATCACGGCTCAATCTGCTTTATTAAATTCAATACGACTGGATGGGTTAAACTGAATCACCCGAAGATGTCTCCAGTATTAAAAACGATCGTATCGTATTCAATATTTCGTGATATCTAAAATGTTTCTATTTTCTAGTCTCAATTAAAGGAAGACAGAGTCTTGTCCATTATTTTCATTTTTGAAGCAAGTTATTATTCATAATATGGTCATATTCAAAGAGGAACTTTCAAATGAATCTAGTTTTAATTTTATTCAAATGAATGAATCTGATTAAATATTATTATGGCCCACTTACAAGTTGATGAGAGAAAATTATGAATGAAATCTTAACACGTGGAACAAATATTCACTGAACTTTTACGTTCAATCCACGCCTAAAGATTATCCTACTTTCCATATTCCCAGAAAGTGCGGGAGATACCGTGACAGTGATTTTTAACGCAGTCATCCGCTAAATTTGCATTACTATACAACAATTTCATATGAAAAAAATTTTCGTAGTATAGGACGACGAGACGATAGTTCAACTGCCTAAAATATCCTTACGGATATCGAGGTACCCAGGTTCCAATCCCAGTCAAAGCGAATAATAACAGGAAACCGTTCCGTGAAATTAAAAAAATTGACGAAATTTCCTTGTCTTGATTCCGAGGCAACATTCAACTTTCAAACCTCATCAAAAATATTTCGTGATATCTATAATCTAATATTAATTGTTCTAATATGAATGTAAATTCCTTTAAAATGGAAAAAGAGAAAAATTAACAGGTAAAAATAGATTTTTTGAAAACCTTTACGAGTACTTCATTGAAACTTTTCTTCCTCGCGTTTAGAAACTTGGTTGTTCCATCGTAATATTCAAAAAACAGAAAAATGAGTGTATTTTTATTTTATGCTTCCAAACTTTATATGCCTCTCATTATGATTGTGACTGGCCTTGCATAATTATACGTGGGTAATCTGAATAGTTTCCGAACTCATAAAATTTCAGAAAAAATGTCTTGTATCTTTGTTAGGTCAGAAACTTTTCAAATCACGCTTGTGTGTATATATATACATATAATATACATATATGTATATGTATATATATTAATATTTATATATTTTTGCATTATATTTATATATTTGGTGCGGTAGCCCAAGGGCAGAGCGTTAGATTACTGGCCGGAGGGCCCGGGTTTGATTCCTGGGCAAGCCACTCTGGGCATCTGCAACTTTACCCAAGCTATGAGCTTTTTCGGGTACCAGACCTTCCTGGGAAACCGTAAACGGCACAGGGAAAGAAACCGGCCCCCCTACCGTGATGTGTGAATTTCACACGCCGTCGAGGTTAGTACTGGTACCACTCTCCCATGATTACATTACATACCACACTTTACACAAAAGATTACTGTAAAACAACTTAATACCATTAAATTAAAATAATGATCCACAAAAAAATTCAAATTCTCAAGAAATTGCGGGAGATGCCGCAAGAGTAACTTTTAACGGAGTCATCCGCTAACCAATCTAAACAAATTCCAAGTTGAAGGTAGAAGTATGCAGAATTTGGAGATAATGAGTACAAAGGAAATTAACTATGACAGCCGTACCAATGTGGAAAAATGTCACTTCGATTAAATGTCTGAAAAACTGTCCCGTTTCACTGCACGAGAAAACCTCTTTGGATCCGGGCATGACGACAAGATTTTCCGAAGGTCTTGGTCACGAACGAATCGTCTTGATCTCTGTTAGCTAAAACGAGATTGGGTGGGGTCCAAGGAGGTGGAGGAAGGTTAACCAAGGGCGGGGCGGAGGTTGGAACTGGAAAGGGGCAAAACAAGAAACTACGGAAGAGGGATGTCCTATAAAAGGGCTGCGTGATACCACAGAAAGCATCCATCCCTGAGCTCTCCAAGAGGCAAGGAAGTCACAATGAAGGTCCTGGTGAGTTTAATGAAAACTTCACAAAAGTAGCATCATTCCAGTAAACCGACACTCACGCAGTGGCATGGTTAACAGTTTATTCTGAAACCAAAAAATACTTTGATTTTAATCAACGCATCTTTTTCTATCAAGGTTGTTATCTCCGCCGTGCTGGCTGTGGCCGCTGCCGGTGCCCCCATTTTGGCCTACAATTCCATTGCCCCTTACTACAACGGGCTTTACAACGGGTTCTACAACGGCCTGTGGAACGGCATCAGTCCCTACTCTGCCCTCCCATACAACGGTGCCCGTTTCGCCACTCCCTATGCCTACAACGTCGCTCCCTACGCCTACAACGGACTCTATGGAACATCATCCCAGTACCATGCTCAGGTGAGTTCAACGCACCAATAGTCGACTCATGGATGGCAATGGATTACCTTAATTCATAATGCATTGCACCAGAATATATTCAAAATTAATATAACCACCTGCGAATTTAAGGCACGTGCAAATATCACCACTTTGAATAAATTTAAGTCCATATTCTCAGATGGCAATGATACTGCACTATTCCCATTAGCCTCAGCTTTAAGAGATGATCCCAAATCTCTATCTAATCCTTCCCTATTTTCACAGGATGAATTCGGCCAGGCCTCTTACGGTCATGCCACCTACAACCAGGCCCATTCCGCCGTCCGTGATGCCTTCGGTGGTGTCACCGGGTCTTACTCTTACGTGAATCCCGAGGGCAAGCTCGTCGAAACCCACTACACCGCCGATGCCGTCAACGGATTCCGCGTGGCTTCCAACGACCTCCCAGTCGCCCCCGCCGTCCCCGAGGCTCCCGTCTACCCCGAACTCGTCGGACCCGAGCCCGTCCAGGACACCCCTGAGGTTGTCGCTGCCCGCGCCGAGCACCTCGCCGCCCACGCCGAGGCCAAGAGCCGCTCCCGCCGCCAGGCCATCCTCACCACCCCCTACTCCTACACCCACGGCGCCCTCTTCCCCCGCACCACCCTCTCCACCCACGTCGTGCGCCCAGTGGCCTACAACACCCTCCACACACCCCTCGCCTACCGTTACTACTAAGGGGCCACCCCTCCACCACCACCAACACCTGGAGGACCACACCATCGCCCTCCGCACGACTCCATGAGGACGCCTACCAACGCCATTCGCCCCCAAAATGGCTTCTCTTTTTCAAGACTGGTACATTTTGGGGAGCTCCGATACTGATGGAGTTGACTGTGAATATTTGTATATATTCGTCAACTAAGAAATAAATATTTTGCAACACTCAATACTTCCGCTCTATCATTTCCTTGATACTCTTTTCCAAAGCACCCAAAACCTATCTGGTCTTGACATATAAGAAAAGTCTATTTAGTACTTGGTGAGCTAATAATGGATTGGTACTTCTTAAATATGATAAACTTATCATCGATTAACGTGGTCACGAGTTTTTAAAAAACATGCTCCTTTTATTGGCATGATCTTCAATTGAAAACTAAAAATAATTTCCGTCGTTGAAATAATGATACTCAATCCTACATATTCTAATTTCAGCCATAATTCTATCATCGAATTTCTCAAATATTATTAATTCATTAACTAAATTATTATTCGTTTTTTGTGGCTAATTGAAAAGACAAAGAGGTACGTACATTTAATGATGGAATAAGTATATTGACTGAGAAATTGATTGACTGTATGATTGAATTGACAGTATGAGGAAATTGATTGATTCGTTGACTATAACAAGAAATGCCTGAGACCTTCATAATTTACCAATCAAGAATTATACAAAGAAATGGCATAGTTAGAACCACATCCCAACCTCTTGTCATTAGTTTTAATTACTTTATCCACCGTAGATTAGTACCACCGTATTAAGTAATTTGAAAAATATTTTCAATTTGTTATCTATAAACAATTTCTTAGTTACTTTGTCTCTTTTAGTTCAAATCGTAAATAAAATATTGGCATTAAATAATTTATTCGTATAGGGGTGAAAATAAAGTAGTTCTGTTGAGATATTAGTTAATAGCTAAACATTTGACGATGTAAAACCATTGAAGTATGCAAGATTAATATAAATAATCCAAGAATTCACTGATGTGATACAAAAACTGACTGCATTTGTTCTAAATCTCCTTAAAATACACTACGCTATAAAATATAGCTGTATAATATGCTCCACATATAACTTCCCCAAAATAGTTTTGAATTTCGTTATAATTAACTTTAAATTTCTTTTACATACTCCAGTACAATTGATTGAATATAATTCGCATTCCCCAAAATTCTTGAGGTAGTACTGATGCAGTAATAAAAATCTCCATTATTTCTTGTTGAGTCACTCTATACCTAATCGTCTTCCTCCAGGGAATATGGGCTCATTAAATAAAAGAATGATTTTCTCTAAGAGTTAATTCAGTGTTGTTTTACTGCGCCTAAAATCATTGAATCGAAAACGCTTGAGACAATGTCAACACGATGACTTTGCCTCAAGAATTAATTAGTGAAATCATGAATATTTGTGTTATTATAATTGCTATTTCATATAGATGTAAAAAATAATATTTTTTGATTATCCTCAGATCTGTGTAGTTTTCATAGCAATGGTTAAACTGAAATAGCAAATTTTAGCTTAATTCTTGCATTTTTTATGTATTCCATCAAAATATTGAAGGCTAGGATGAGCTTATATTGAAGGTGAAAGTAAAAAGTGCAGAAACAAAAGAAGGAGAAGAGAATTTATCTGAAAAGAATCTCTAAGACTCTGACTCGAAACTTGACTAACCTCTTGTGTGACAAATTTCTCTTCGATACCCCTATATGACAAAAATCAGTTCCCCAGTGTCCTCGATTAGGGAAATCTCACCTAGTCATTTGTCATTGTAACGGATAATGGACATAGTTGTGTTTTAGCATAGCAACTTAATGCACCTTTTATTTTTAAATAAAATAAATATATTGAATGAATATGTGTGCATGAATTCAGGGAGGACACACGACTAATTCTGTAGTACATACTTTCTTTCACACTCCATACTCTTCGCACAATCAACATTAATATACTGATTTCATTAATATACTAAATTCATTCGATATCAAAATCTCAGAAGCAGTTCACATAAAGTCTACAAACTAAGAACACGCCTATATTTCAATGGCTACCAACCAACACATAAAAATGTCCTTACCAAACACGGCCATAAAAATATTGGCTCTATTAAAGACTGTGAAAATTACATTTCAAGTATACATGGCTCGACGTCAAAACTTGAAAGCCTTAAATTTATTCATAATTGACTCACTTCGACAGCCTCCACTCGTTTCTACCCACGTCAAATGGTCAATCATAGCAGTCGCACCAACCTATGTATAACTTAAACCTTAGGCACATAAGTGATACTGCAAAGAATTTTTCATCATCTATATCACACCTCTATTTATATAAAACAGAGACAACGAATTGCTAAATTGTTTGTTTAAAATGTGGTGTCTTACAGCAGAAAAATACGGTTGGTTACAAATAATGATAACACTTGATAGGTTTTGAAAAATGATGGTGGAGTCATATCTGTATATAGTCACCCATGCTTAAGGTAAAGTGAACTGATAGACTGATAGATTAGGAAGTAATAATTAGAAAAGTAGTTGTAGTATTTATTGGAGGCTACCGATAGCTAAAGTCATTTGCGCCATTAGGGTTGGACAGGAAAGAATGAAGGGTGGAGAGAACCCCGGCGTCAGCATTAGCCTACTCTTGTCGAAAGGCACCAAGGGGTCCGCATCTTAACGCCCCACCCGACAGACGTCGTACTCACTCAAAGTGGCGTCTACAAAGCACCTCAAGTAGGGATACCACTGAAAAACATTCGATACCGCCGGGCCCTCTGGGTGGGGAGCCAGTACGAAAGCCACCTCAATCCCAATAATTAGAAAAGGAGAGGCAAGGAAACTCCCGAGAGAAATGAAAAAGAGGGGTTCTTTTTTGGGCAAACATTATGCCAAAATTTCTTGCTGGGAAGAGTAACAGAGAATGAAATTGAAGGAAAGGAACGGAAGGGAAGAAAAAAAGAGTTCTAATTTTTATAATATAAGAAATAACAGAAGTTACAAGCAGCTGACATAACGTGCTCAGGACCGAGTGTAATGGAGATCACCGAGTTTAAATTTGTCGAAAGACGACTGTTCCACCTGAGAGAGGGAGAGAAAGAAATCACACCATTTCAAATCATAAATCTGCTTCAGACGAATTAACTTTCTGCCCTTCAATGACACGCCCACCTCATAACCTACAAGACACGTTTTGCCAAAATCTCACACTGCCGACCACACACCCCGACCTCCCCTATTTTCCTCCAGCCCCCATCCCCACGTCCTTGCCACCGCCCAAAGTGCAAATTAAAACCCCTCTTCTCCTCCCTTTTCGACCCATTAAATGCTCTCCTAACCTACCGCTCCCACTCTATGCATGTACTTACAGCAAGGGACTCTCTAATATTTATTATTACTCCTCCAAATCAACTTCTGTCCCTCTTTCTACACTGTAAAATGTGAACATAATGCAAACACTATCGCATCTGAGCTTTAACCCATCCAACGCGTCCACCGGATGGGGAATATTAGGGTACCACCATATAGGGGTTGTTCAATAGGAAATAAGAGTATGTGTACGATGAATAAATAATTTAGGGCAATAAGCTTCAGTACTCGCATGGCACATGAGTCCATCCTCAAGTAAGATGACCTAAAAATTCAAAGATTTTCTTCGGACAAATCACCTATTCCTTTACGTTAGAAATACTTGTTATTTAATATATTGTAACAACTCTCGGTCTTTGCACACCAATAATCCGATAGTTCTAATTCATCATTAACCTATTTAAATATATATTAGGCCAAAGCATTCCGATCCTAAACGGGTGATTTGTATAATAATCTATAATCGCTTCTTCGACAACACTTTGGAGTAAATCTCAACGACGACGAATGGTCAATTTGATGACGAGGGGGAACTTTCTGGAATAAGGCATCAAATCTACCTTTGATAAGGGCACAAATGGTTCCATAAATGTCCTATAGATCCTCCTTATAGAGCTTCCTTATAGATCTACATCATTTACAATAACTGAATGACTGAAAATTATTATAACCCGCCAAACTATTTTATTCAATTGATAAATATACAGGTAAAATACATTAAATTTACCCTTCAATTCAAATAAATTTCCTAAAAGTCATGCCATTTTTCTCAGATGTAAGATTGCAAATGCCATATCTGAGCTTTTCCATCAAACGCTTCCACGGGATTGCGAATATTAGGTGCACTGCTATATACAGAGGTTGTTACATGTGAAATAACAGAATATTCACGACGCATAAACAATTTTGGGCAAAAAGCGCATATAACACGATGGCAGCGTCCTCCGGCACGATGACCTAACAAAATTCAAGTAATTTGTACGAAGGTGCCGCGACTTAGCGAGTTCGACTAAATGTCGCCAATAACAACCCGCAGGAATGGGTGGCAGTCCTCCTCCAAATAAATGGAGTTGAAGACCATTGCGTTCGGTATGAAGACGGTCTTTTCGCTGTAGGAACACGCTTGCTTCAACGGTTGCAGGATCACGTTGTAGAAGGTGTATCGGGAAACCACGGCTATCTAGACGCCCTTCAGCTCAGCTAGTCTGTTTCATGTTTTATTGCCTTAAATAACATATGTGATGGAACTCTCTCAATTCATATATTTCAGAGGGAAACTTGTCCACCATTCAGTTCAATCAACGGGGACTAACCGGTGGAACACATCAGGAAAATACGTTAATCAATTGAGGATTGTCATTTAGAATGTTCGAGTATTCCGGAAACTCGGGTCAGAGATCTCAAACGTCGAATGCGTTGAACGAGGTCAAAGGTCATATATGTAGGTGAACTGTACTTTCTCGAAGAAAGAGGCGTTTGAAGAGGCATCTTGGAGAAATCTCACAAGCTCAGTAAATGGAAATGCAGGAGTGGAAGCGATACAACGGAAGAATGGCTCAGTGAGTTTGAACAACTTTGTACAACAAATTGAATGAATATTCATGGTCAAAACTTACAAAGAAACCAATATATTTTACAATACGACGACTGGCTGCGATGATGAAGAACTGAAGAATGTGCACGAGTATATTTCAGAATTTATAACTAAATAAATGGGGGAAGAAAGTCCTTGAAAATGGAAATGCAATCGTTAGAGAAAACCAAGTTGGTAAAGGACTAAAAAAATATCAGAAAATGGAATTGGGACACTAAAAAGAAGAGCTCCAAGGATTTTATAATTATTTAAGCAGTGGAGATTCTTTGTAGGAAACGCGCTATTTCAAAACCGGTTATGAAGAATGTATATGACTGAAAGATGTCAGGAGATGCAAGAAAACAAATCTAATAATTTCTTGCCGAGCAGAGAGTTTGATATCACTTAAAGAATTGAAAATGATATCGCCAAGGAGTAAAATCCAGTATCAATGAAACACCATTGAGGTGAAATCCACGTAAGGTCTATAGGGCCCCTGCTCATGTAAGATGATTTACGTATCCTATATCCTATGACAGTAAAAGAGAGTGATAAGGCTATATGAGATGGTTTCCCCATGAAGGAAACAGTAAAAACTGAAACACTATAAGGCTAGATTCGGGCAGTCAAAACATGTCAATTTCTTAACATGGGATAATACGCATACATACAGTAACGACATTGAAATAACATAAACAAATTTAGATCAACAAGTAGTACTATCCACAGAAGTTCTCTCACAAAACTCTTTAAAGAAACTTGGCATTTTTAACAACGGTTAACAGCTAAATACATGGGTAAAAATATGGATTCATGGAAAAAAAGATAGAAGCCTGAGAGCTGTATAATTGCTGTCTATCGATTGAAAAAAGTAGATTATAAATTAACACACACGAAATTAGGAAGGGATTAATCGGTAAACGAGCATGGTTAAAGAACGGAAACAAACATTTTGCCCTCATGTCGAAAGAATTTCGGCAGAAGAACCATAATAAGCAATTAATTACAAAAAAAGAAGTAGAAGAGATATCGAGGGACTAAAAACTCATGGACATCTGAGGAGTTATAATTGTCTAATCCGTCATTGGAAAATTATGATGAAGTGCACTCTTAAATTCAAGTAGCTAGAGATAATCTTGGAAAACGAGAGATATTTAGAAAAATTGAAATTAAAAGAGGAACAGAACCAAGGGTGACATTTCAAGTTGCAAGGGTGAGTGAAATAGAAAATCTTATCAGCATAGTCTTAATTGAAGAAATTTGGCTATATATGTAAATTATTGGAAGTCATGAAATAAACCAGTTCAATTCGTGGGAAACCTGAGAAAATATACCACAAATCCGAGACAAAATAGCTAACACAATAAATGAAAGCACTAAAAAGTATGAATTAAGAAAGTGAACAGTTGTTACAAAAGAGTAAGAAATGAAATTGGGCGGGGTGAGACAAGGTTTGCAGGGGAAAGATATAGCAAACTGAGGCACGCTCCATATGAAAAGGAGATAACAGTGATTAAATATGGAGAAAACGAAGAAGCCAAAAAAATAAAGCTAGAAAAAAAGGTATATTTTTCATTATAGTCCCTTGCATTCGATTTCTTCACTAAGAAATCAATTAATGAGACAAAGGACAAGATACATGGCATCGTATAGACACGGGAAAGAAGTATGCTGCAATTTCGAATGATGAAGATTCGAATGATACATTTATATCTAAACTAGCATAAACGAAAAAAGATCTGACGAAGATACCTTCATCATGTATGATGGTGATTTAGCTTCAATGACACCACATATCAGAAAAACATGCAACCACCTACACCATGCTGAAGAGATTATTTAGCACACATCTCTCACATCCTAATTACAAGTACAAGCTCGACAAATTTCGTAAACATGAATCACCAAATATTAATTAGTAAATCCAAAATAGATATTTTCAAAATTATTTTCAGATTTACCTCAAGCACACGCTCTAGGATCAACATGATAATGATGAGCGAGATTACAGAATTGACTAAAGAATCGTCAAGAATTTCTCCAGAAACTCGAACTTAGTCACTCTTTACAATGAAAAAATCTGAGCCAACTCGTGCAGAAGGGAGGCAGTGCCAAGGACGAACGAGATCCAATGGCCCATTCTGACATTTACAAAGACCGCGACTGTGCCCATTCTGGCCAGAGTGGGAGACATTTTAAAACAAGGAGCGAGAGATACTATCACTCTTATTTAAAACAAAAGTAGAAAAAGCCTACTTCGCAGAGCACAACATCGAAAAAGGACACCGATTTTTGAACTTATTCGTATCGCAAGGAACAAAAAGATTTCAGACTGTACGCCCTGGAGAAATGATACATTTTCATAGGTAAGAATTTAAACATCTTTAAGAAGTTTTTCCCTTTCCACTCCTCCTTTTAGAATTCTTCAGGGTTGCCAGAGCCTCAATTCGAGAATTATTACCCTCATCCAAAAAGTATCGCCTTCTTCCCCACTAACTATGATGCCCTGTAAAGGTAAATTGGAAATATGAAGAAATATTAAGAAGAATCAAATAGGAAGAAACTATTACCAAACATATCTTCTGATGCTTTGAATTAATGATGATAAATAGGTTTGGGGGAGACAGACAATTGCTCGCTTTATTCACATTCTCCCCTTTTCCCCTGCAAAGTTTAAGACCCTCTGCACATTAGTCTACTTGCTGAATGATATACAGAACTAGATATTTAATTTATTCTTTTGGAGCTCTTTAAGGAATGGATATTTTATTATTTTTTTTTCACATTACTATCATAACTCACCAGCCGCATTACTAACATTACCCACCAACCACCGTTGTATTGATTATGACAACTGAAGTATTACGTATAGTGTTCATATAAAAAATTGAGGAGTGTAAAAACATCGAGTTAATAAAAATAAAATCCACCGCACACCAGGACCTCGAGGCAAGGGAAAATCTCATACCGAACGAATCTATAATAAGGCCTGTTTCGAGAGTCGCCTATCTAAGGCTGCCTTCGCAGTCGTTTCCAGTGATCTTTACTTTGAACCCAGAGCGGAAAAAAAGTCTCCTTTGCATGCGCAGATTTGTTTTCTTTGGGCTGCCAAAACGAAGGGAAATCTGGACTAATCTTAGTTAAACTTTGCTTTCTTCGTGTACGTAGACTCCCTTCGAAAAAGAGACAAAAATCCTTCCTTCGTTCTCACCTGTGCCTTAGTCTCACTGTGCTTACTTCGCACGAACGACTCTCGGTACTAGCCTTAGTCTTCTCCAAGAAAAGAGATATAATAATACATGGCTTCTACAGGTAATACTCAACGGGAAGAGTGCAAGTAATTGAACGCTGTAATCAGTCAAATGCAACCCCGTCACTTTCCCGCTATCCGCCCTAAGAGAGCTTAGCTAACCTTCTGAAAGACTATCCAATGGAAGTCCTGAATTTTTTTATCAAGGAAGTGTTCTAAATTATAAGTTCTTGATAAATGACTTAAAACGCCATGCAGCGAATTATACTAGTATTTTTCCCATGCGCAGTTTTATGATTAGGTGCCTTTTCGATAAGCATCAATTAGTCCTACAATTACCTCTGGGTGTGTTTGGTACTCTTAATTATAAAATATTATTTAACTGAATATCCTTAATGGGTACTAAAGAAACACATGTGATGAACCAAACAAAACTTTTATATCTCTCTACCGAAAAGTGCGCTAGTTTTCTTCTGTTTTCCTCCATTTTATTAATGGTGAATCAAAGCTCTAACAATACGTCTTCGTTATCCTAACACTGTTAGAAGATCTTCACTTATATTCATATATTTTACGAGCGAGACATAAATACTCTGCCACCTCACAACCCTCGAAGACAGTAGGTCATGGCTTCATTTTTGGCAGAGTAATTAATTTAAGAGAAAACAAGACATATGACCACCAAAAGTCAGTACCATTACTTTTTAAGCCTTTAAAATGGATAATGATCTCATGCTCATTTGCTCAAATTAATATAGTTCCATAAAACTCACTGTTACAAGATTTTCCATCCCAAGAAGTGCTATGATGCATTAATATTATAATATGTATTACTTTCACTAAAAATCGTTTAAGTTGTTTGCGAACATGTTCACGTATATCACGAACTTTTCACAATGGATTCGATTTTTGAGGTCAAGAAAATTCCTTAGAGCTAGAGTAGCTTTCAACTACATGTTGTTTGGCTTAGATCTTGTTGGTTTGTATACCCTACTTCGTTCTCATAAGTTTAAGTAGTAAGAAGTCGGGCGTAGTCATCTATCGTTTCATGAATTGACTGGGATATATCTTGTTTTTCTAAGAATTTCCATTCCCACATTTTAACCGATTCAACCCCCTAGTCACTCCTCCTTCTGCTGCAAGACAACGTTCCGCTCCTCTCTTCATCTCTATGTAGATCTACATAATACCCCGCAAGCAGTCGCAAGGGCGTGCGGCGGGGGGTGTTAGGTCACCACCCTTGTTGTAAATCTCAGTAGAATGACCTTCCATTTTCTAACAATTTTACAAAAATATACGCATATAATAAGCAGATTTAATACCATTCTATGAAGATGAATTATATTACTAATAATCCACCATCAATGCTTACGCTAACTTTAAAGTTATCACCTAACAATCTGTATTCTGTCCTCGATACGTAAAACTTCGTGAGAAAAGCAACATTTGAAAATGTTGTGCCGAAACATTCACGCGATTGAACATTTTCGGGCTTCTAAGAATAGGTAATGGATGAAGATAAATTAAAACAACAGAGTTTTTGAGGGAGAAGGCTTAGTTCAACATTAAAATAGAAACTATTTTTAGCAAGTTTACAGTTTACCCTGAAAGTGTTTTGGATCGAGAGGGAGAAAAAGTTGGCACGTCAGAAGAAAAATAGCGTTAGCCAAAGAAGCTTCTACAAGAAGGATGGAATTGATGATAGGGACATTAAGTAATAATGTTAAGATAAGACTCGTTAAACATATGTTATGGAACAAGGTTTGGTGAGGATAGAAAACATGGGCGTTAAACCAAGGTAATATGCATACGAGACGAGGCTCGTAGATTGCAGGCTTGAGATGAGATGAGAGTATGTATGCTGAGATGAGAGTAGTGAGAAGGATGGAATAGTTCAAACGAACTAAAAGAAGACCAACGAAAATGTGTTAAGCATAGTGGGGAAGGAGAGAGGGTTGTTAGGTGAGGTACAAAACAGACAGGAAAAATGGATGCAAAGTATTTTTATTGGCGATGAAATTCTGAAGAATGTGACGGACAGGAGGACGTTAGGCAAGCGATATATAGACATGCAAAGAACATGTACTTGACACAGAATGAAGGCAGAACGGAAATAATCTCGTAACAATCCATTAACAAAATAAATTGATAAAGGGACTTGTTTCTCTATTCAAATATAGCCCGTTTCTCCATTCTGTGGAGGAAACAACACATATCTAAAGTTGTTGATGATAATTTCCTAACGAAGAAAATTTAATAAAAGTTTTCTATGATAAAAATGCAAAATCCAACAGTAATATATTATTGAGGAGCGCAGCCACAAATATAGAGCAAACTATACAAGTATGATTAAATTATTCTTTATTTAACTCTATGTGCTTAAAATGTGTGCACCTAAAACTACGTCAACGATCATATAAAAAGAGTCATAAAAAGCAAGCGAAATGGAAATGAATAAGCTTTGAGAGGTACTTGTTAAAAAAAAGCGCTTCACCTTCGAAAGAATGTACGAATAACTGCATCGTATAAATGAGCGCGAAAATTTTCTTCGAATTCGACATGACAACACGTTATCCGAAGGTCTCCAACCGTTTTGATCACTGTTAACTAAAGCAATGTTGGGTGGGGTCGACGGAGTAGGAGTAGGAAGGTTAAGCAACGGCGGGGAAGAGGTTTCGACCGGGGAAGGGGCAGGACAATAATCTTCAGAAGGGAGGTTTCCTATAAAAGAGCCGCGTGATACCATAGACAGCATCCATCCCTGAGCTCTCCAAGAGGCAAGGAAGTCATCATGAAGGTCCTGGTGAGTTTAATGAAAAATTCACAAAAGTAGCAACATTCCAGTAAACCGACACTCCCGCAGTCGCATGGTTAACAGTTTATTCTGAAACCGAAAAATACTTTGATTTTAATCCACGCATCTTTTTCTATCAAGGTTGTTATCTCCGCCGTGCTGGCTGTGGCCGCTGCCGGTGCCCCCATTTTGGCCTACAATTCCATTGCCCCTTACTACAACGGGCTTTACAACGGGTTCTACAACGGCCTGTGGAACGGCATCAGCCCCTACTCTGCCCTCCCATACAACGGTGCCCGTTTCGCCACTCCCTATGCCTACAACGTCGCTCCCTACGCCTACAACGGACTCTATGGAACATCATCCCAGTACCATGCTCAGGTGAGTTCAACGCACCAATTGTCGACTCATGGATAGCGATGGATTACCTTAATTCATAATGCATAGCACCAGAATATATTCAAAATTAATATAACCACCTGAGAATTTAATGCACGTGCAAACATCACCACTTTGAATAAATTTAAGTCCATATTCTCAGATGGAATTGATACTGCACTATTCCCATTAGCCTCAGCTTTAAGAGATGATCCCAAATCTTTATCTAATCCTTCCCTATTTTCACAGGATGAATTCGGCCAGGCCTCTTACGGTCATGCCACCTACAACCAGGCTCATTCTGCCGTCCGTGATGCCTTCGGTGGTGTCACCGGGTCTTACTCTTACGTGAATCCCGAGGGCAAGCTCGTCGAAACCCACTACACCGCCGATGCCGTCAACGGATTCCGCGTGGCTTCCAACGACCTCCCAGTCGCCCCCGCCGTCCCCGAGGCTCCCGTCTACCCCGAACTCGTCGGACCCGAGCCCGTCCAGGACACCCCTGAGGTTGTCGCTGCCCGCGCCGAGCACCTCGCCGCCCACGCCGAGGCCAAGAGCCGCTCCCGCCGCCAGGCCATCCTCACCACCCCCTACTCCTACACCCACGGCGCCCTCTTCCCCCGCACCACCCTCTCCACTCACGTCGTGCGCCCAGTGGCCTACAACACCCTCCACACACCCCTCGCCTACCGTTACTACTAAGGGGCCACCCCTCCACCACCACCACCCGGAGAACCACACCATCGCCCTCCGCACGACTCCATGAGGACGCCTACCAACGCCATTCGCCCCCAAAATGGCTTCTCTTTTTCTAGACTGGTACATTTTGGGGAGCTCCGATACTGATGGAGTTGACTGTGAATATTTGTATATATTCGTCAACTAAGAAATAAATATTTTGCAACACTCAATACTTCAGCTGACTTATTTCCACGATGCCTACCTGACGTATTCAGTTTGCCTATGATGTATTTAGCATATCAGGGCATAAATTGACCTTTAATGCGTAATTAAGTAGATGTTGATGAAACATTTTATTTATAGGTGATGGCTTTTTTTTCTGGCCTTAGATTGGAGACTTTTTAGTCTGTTATACTATCTTTGCTAATGCATTATGATAAAACAATCACAAATTATTCCATAATATGTCGTATGCCATATTTTAGCGTACATTATACTACATATAAATTAAATATTTTTTCATATGTAATGCCACAACGTAAAAACTTCACATTTTGGGCCCATTGTTTATGTTTAAAAATAATAATAATACCAGGTCTCTTTAATAAACAGGGAAACATTTATGGGATAAAATAATTTTCACATTAATCCTTATTTATATGAACCGAGCATAAAGGAAAGCTCTCAGGAGGAGTATCTAAAGACAGTGGAAAAAAGCTTCGCCCCTGAAGACCCTCGCTGCAACCCCTGAAAGAAACTATGAGCCCATAAATTCTCCAGACGTAGGCAATCCCGGAAACCAACCCTGTAAATTGTAGTTTCTTCGGCATATTTTCCCCAGAAAGTTTTCCAGATTAGTATAAGCAACCCGTAAAATTTCCTGATGGGATTTAAGTATGGAAAAATTTTTTCTAAATAACTCAATTTTAATATGATCCAGTCTTCATTTTTAATCCTTTTGAAATGTTAATTTATTAGCAAATAATTGAACCATACTTAATACTTAATTGAACAAGAAAAAACAAGATGGGAATCGAGTCTTTGAATCTTCTTCATAATTCACGAATTTCAAGACTTCAATGAATATGCTGCTGCATTCTAATGCCAACATCAATCTACTTCCAATTTGCTGCGTATAAGGGCGCTGAAATGATAAATTAATTCAAATGAATTATAGTTCCAAAGTCAACGGCAGGGTCTTTTTATTTAACGTGTTTCACGTGTCAGATGAAAATATACATATCGCCAACGGAGCTCAGAAAATTATTTCCTTCTTTTTCGGATTCTTGTTTTTTAGGCCTGGAATATTAAGTTACTCAACTACCTAAAAGAGAGAGAGAGAATCCTTTGGAAATCAATATACTGTCACAGAAATCGTCATTGTTTACTAAAGCAATAATATACCAGCGATGAGAAGGAACTTCCACCATCCAGGAAGAGAATAGGCCAAATAAGCGCGCGTTATTCGCTACATAACCTTACTTGAGAGGCATGAGCTCGGTCAGTAACACCCGGGGTCTTGTTTATTTCCGCTTTTACATTTAAGATTTTCAGGTTATTAGTCGCTTTATCTTTCAAAATGGAAGTTTTATGTCCTTTCTAGTCTGCTGACTCGAATCAATATTTTCAGAATTAGATAGAGTTATGCGATTTAAGAAAACGTCGCTTTAAGGTTAATTTATGTAATGCTATGTGTCAGTGAAGTTCCTCCTTGGGTATGGGTCTCGTGCATTTAAGTGACTCGGCTCTTGGGAAATCTAATGAGAAGCCATGAGTGAGTTATCGGTATCCCAGCAGTTTACCAGATACTTCCGGAGAGAAAAAACATCCACGGTGGTGTATTCCATTGTTAAATAATCTGAATGCCTTTCAAGTTTTTTCTTAGTGTACTGACTAAAAATCTTGTCAAGACGATGATTGTTAGGAAGCTCGTGACGCACTGCGTATGTGACTAGCAGCTTCGTGATGTTCAGCTAGTCTGTGAATGTTGCGGATCAATTATGAACCACAAAAGCTCCTCTGACTATCACTATGGCTACTTTAGTTGAGCTAAAGAGAAGATCCCTAAAATATTATTATTAATATTTTAGAAATTGATATTCGGAATAAGCAATATATATATATATATATATATATATATATATATATATATATATATATATATATACACATATATATATACACACACACAAAAATTCATCAAATTTTTAGTATGAAAATATACACATATTTTCTCTTCTCTTTGGACCCTAGCCAGTTAATATTTCTTTTCTATTGAAAGCACGTCAAAATATAATTTTAACTGGGTTTACCCGTCATAATACTCCACATACAGCTTTGTTAAGTCACTCACGTCCATAGAACTGATACACAGAAGGAAATTCTTCGAGTAATTTATGCCTACATTTAAATGCGCACCTTGGAATACGTAAATATTTTAGTCCGCTTACTTTGACACTACCAAATTTAATAACTAACTCAATTTTATGATCTGTCTTATTACCAATGTTACCACATGATGTTCATGTATATTGTATAATCTTTCACCTAAATCGAGATACTTCATCGTTATTTTTAATATTCATACTTATGTTTATGAATAAAAAAGGGGTAGGTATCCCTACTATCAACTTTTAAATAAAACCTTAATGAAACTTCACTCCGTAGAAATAAACTTTCAAATACAGGTGTTATACCTGTATTTGAAATTTGATTTTGCATTTTTAACAAGAAATCTACCTTACATGAGAAATATGGTCGCCCTTTCTTGAAAACTTAGCAAAGAAGATTTTTTGGTGCAATGCTAATTGTTAATTTTGATTTAGAAAGTATAGAGGAAGAGTTAAGTCACGTCGCAGAGGCAACGAAATAATTTCCACCATAAATCTGGAACTTATCCGAAGAAGCAGTTTGCAATAAATCTACCATAGTTTGCCTATTATTTAAAGAAATGCATGAATGTTGGAAATAAAATCATAAGGCATCTGAAAACATTTGAATTTATCGTTAGAATTTTGAGCCTAATTCAATTTGAACGGTGAGTTTAAAATGTTGGAATCGATGACTAAAAGAATAGAAATAGAATTTTAACAACTAGAAAGTCAACTTGTAATTCGAGCACTAGCCTATTCATATTTGTGTAGATGGTACAGAGACTAAGGAGAAAAAATTTATGGCCTATTATACATTATAATAATACTCACTGATAACATAAAACCCACATCTCCCCTCAAGAAAAATGTATTTACTATATTGACGTTATAAAAGGAGAGCTTGGTTGGTGGAATGGTTTATTCGATAGAATACATGTATTAATATGTATATTAACATTAATTTCGCTGAATTATTTTCAATCAATTATTAAGGTAAATGATAAACTTTGTAAACCTTAACTAAATCCAACAAGGAATATTAATGGAGATTTACATTTTAGATGCATATAATATTAAAGCGAATTATGAATGAAATAAACATTGAAAGAGTTCTACTGAATAACTAAGTTTTAGAAGTAAGCAATACGACTGATTTATAATATATATATATATATATATATATATATTAAATTTTCGAAATAGCATTCTAATGAAACTGGTGGCGAAATAAGTTACGTCACGGTTTCGTTGGTAGGAAAATGTGTAAGGACGTTCATATCATTTTAGAGGATCTTAATTCACATTTTGGAAAAACGCTGTTTTTGTATTCATTCAACTACAAGGTATCATAAGTATAGGTACTCATGATTTTATTTCCATTATATGAGGTTATTTTTTCTTCTGCATTCCTTTGTATGAACTTCACTCACGATTGGGTACCTTTGAAGAGATCCTCGCTTTTTACAGATATTTGAACTTTCAACTAATCTTCATACCTCTCAAAATGACCTGAGCTTTCCTCCATCTTTCTCGCCTTCCTGTTTCCCTTCGATCTCAAACGCCAGTATCCCTGTACCGCATTACTTTTCCTCCAACCACCTTTTTCCTCTACTTCGAACTCACCTTAGTGGAGTTTTCTTCTCCCAATCATTGTTTGCATTTACTATTTTGTCTTTCTCCTCAAACTACTTATTTTCTCCATCGTTCTCCCCATCCAAATTCCAATAGCTTTTAACCCAATACCTCAACCTTCTTCCTCCAAGACCAATTTTAAGAACAGTGGGGCATAGTTATTCATTTTAAAGTCATGTTTTGCATCTCTACTCAGGCTTCTTCTTTTTCGTAGTTTTTCTTTACACTTCGTGATATAATTACCACAAAAAGCAGTTTCGTCATAAACACTGCCGAGAATTGTGGGAATCGCTCCGCAATCATTATACTCTCCAGAGTTAATGCTTAACTTTCCATTCTTGACAGTCACTACCTTACTTTACTTAATTTACCTTCACTACAGGCATTCCAAGCTGTTTTTAATACATTCGACAGTAATCAAAATCTATTCTCAAGTAAAATTATCCTTTATTATTTAAAATTTGAAATGTCACCTCTTAATCTAATTTCATTTTTGGTACCAGTTTTTCTTATATTCCATTCCTGTTACTTCGCTTGAGGTCAAAACTTTAAAGGATAACCACTCCAATCTCCTTGTTTAGCAAAGTATTGGTAAATTTGTCTTACTGTAAATTATAATCTGCAAAAAGTTCATTAAAATGTTGCACATAGTATCCCGATATTCAAAGACGGAAACCACTCCTTCAATATCGGCGATTTTGCAGAAAATGGCATAAGATTTATAAAATTGTGCTTTTAAAAATCCTTTCCTTAGGTCAAGAGATCATAACGATGTCAAAAAAATATTTCAGCAACGTTTCGTCAATGAACGAGTAAGCATTCATTAGTAACAGTAATCAAATCACTTGTATTTTAATAACAATTATTATTAAGTAATCTACCGGTTAAGGTAGGTTTTGGGTGTAAACAACTACCAAATAAATATTTTGTGACTCCAACACACACAATCCAGCAACCTACTCTACATCAGGTCCCTCTTAATCTCTGTGTACTTCCTTCCTCCCTTCATCGCGTATAATAACAATTTTAACTTAAATTTTAAGGTTCGGATAAAAAGACCACGACGTGGATTCATTGAAGTAAGTTCTTTTAGTGTTAACAAGTTGATCAAATACGATTTCGTAGTGGGTATCATTGTCTGTTTAATTCACGTCAGTGTATATAAAGTAATTCTAAATTCATTCCTATCCACATCCATGTCCTTCCGTCATACTTCCTTTTACATTAAATCGTACAGCAAAGATAAACACTGACAACAGTCTTTCATACCCCTGCCTATCAATGACTATTCCAAATATATGCACCATGTTCAATGTGACCAAATGGAACGTGAATACATGCCATCTTTCACAGGTTTCAAAGTTTCTTTTTTTTAAGTGGCAGACAATATCATTTGGTAAATAAATAATGAGGTTCCCAAACTGTTCTGTTTGACTGAATGCACAGAAATAATTTTGGCTGTCATTCTAACTTTCAATAATTCCTACTACAACGCACTATGTAGATAGATAAACGTGTCTAAATAATTCAAGTATCAAAATATATACAACATCATATATGTTTTCAATTTTAACACAATGTTTAGAAAGTATATTAATAGTAATTTAACACATTATTTAAATTTTATGAGTAATAAAATTACTTATTAGCTCTATATTATACATATTTATCTCTCAAAAATTCTTATAGTAATCCACTCAATAATTTTAATTGCAATGAGTCACATATGCAAGATACCAAATCTTGTAGTCTGTCCATAAAAGATCAATTTTGGACTTTCTCTCAAAATAATAACATAACATGTGGACTTCCTTTGGCCAATACTCTTGTTTTTTCGGCACTATTTTCTTCTTCAGATAGCCATCCCTTCTTCAGATAGCCATCCTTTCTTCAGATAGCCATCCCTTCTTCAGATAGCCATCCCTTCTTCAGATAGCCATCCCTTCTTCAGATAGCCACTCCTTCTAGAACACTTCATCCGACCAAAAAGTCTATTCCCTCCCTTCTTTACCGCTTGCCTAACATTATCCCTTATATCACGGCCCTCAAGATTTTTCCATTATTAAATTTCTCCTGGCGACTTCCTCTATTCCCTCACCATATACAAGACTTCACCGTCATTCTTCTTTTCCGTGCAACGTATTTCAACGTTCTTCTCCAAATCCACATTTCAGAAGCGTGTAATCTTCTCTCATCCTCATGCCTCAAAGACCGAGAAGTTTCCGAACCATAGAGTGCTACACGCCATATTAAATTCCATTCTAATATTTACTTGACGTCTTTACTCTACATAAATGCCACCGTTCCCTTGTTTTTTAAATACTCCTTTGCCCAACGAAATTCCTCTATCAATGGTCGCACTACTCTGTCTGTTTTTCCTCCTCCAGCATAGTGACCAGAATTGTGAACTGTTTACCCTACTCTAGTTCGTTCACTCATACTTTTCAGTTTAACCTAGCCTTTCTCTTTCTAGAGAATTTCATTGCTTTGGACGTAATGTGACTAACCTTCATCTGGCACTTCTTCCCTTGGTACCGTAAAATAATAACAGTAATGGTTGCCTGGCTAAGAAATAGGCAGTGGGTACCGAAGTTTGGTACCAACTCCCTGAAGCTACGTCAGCGTGAGGCTACAGCCTGACGTAGCTTCCTACCCAACTTCATTACAAACTAAAGCCTTACCATTTAAAATGACCTCAGCGTATAGGATAAAAGGCACTGGTGAAAACATCTAACCATGACCTACTCTCATATCTATCGCTGCCCTTCCCAACGCATTATCTACTTACCTTACTTGAGCTGCCCAATGTATACACACGTTTCAAATAAGCCACCTGACCCTCTAGTCCCCTCTTACGTTCTGCAGTATTTTCATTAACTTTGTTCAGTCTTTTGAATAACTCTTCGCAATCCTCTGAGCGCAAACCAACATTCTGGTTACATTCTATAGTCCTGTCCAATACCGTTCTCGGTATTTGAATTCGCGCATCGTAGCATTAAAATCCCTTGTACTAAAATCGGGAAGGAAGATTTTTTTCAACTTATTACAAATACTCATTGTTACAATCTCTACAAATATATATATTAAGGGGAAAGTATTTTGAGAGTAATGCCGGCATGCATGGCAAATGAAAATTAAATATTTCTAGAGTGTAATAAAAGTGGGCATTAAAATGTTTACTCTATGAATAAGAAATACGTTGGCAAATATGGAAAAAATAATGTGATATTAAAACGTATTTTATAGATATTTCAATTTATGTCTTATTCTTAGGGGCATTCCATCCTATCCTCTATACAGGAAACCGAGAATGGCTATTTATCCCTGAACATTTAAGTAATTTTGAGCCGGACACAACGAAAACGGACACCGAAGGTCTTGGATCATTTGGGTGGGGTCGAGCAAGGAAGAGAGACAAGGCACAAGGTAAGACATCGGCCGAGAAGGAGGCTGATGACGGTAAGGGGGCGGGGCGGCTGCAATCATCGCCTGGGGAAGCCCGCTATAAAAAGGCCGCGCGTCGCCATCAACAACATCCATCCCTGAGCTCTCCAAGAGGCAAGGAAGCCACCATGAAGGTCCTGGTGAGTAGACCGATCACTCAAAATATCAATACTTTGCTTCATCACGCAGCTCAACCTTTCTGTTGTAAAGACGCCAATAGCAACTAAATTATTAGATATAAGTTAATGCATCAAAATTCTTTGCGAAATGTAACATACTTCAGTCACCATGGAATGAATCGAAACAAGGCATAAAACAATGGAGTACTAACTAATAATAAATTACTAACTTTGAAGCAAGGGAGTTAGCCAGCGGTATACGATATCATCAGGAAATCCCGTTAACTACTTTTTTCTCAGCGGCAGGGAATTGTACCCAGCTTTTTCTTAACAGCATCAGTATTTACTTAGATCATATAAATAATACTATATAACCCACTGAAAGGAATACACTATAGTTATTTAAGTAGCCTCAGGCTACGGTAAAAGTAAATAGAAGGCGTGAATTTGATTGAAAACAAATTAATTCTTCTCGATCAACATCGAATAAAAAATAAGCGTATAGAGTTATATTGTTATTCTTTTTTTTCCAACTTTAAATTATCACTAAACCTTTTTATGACATAGGTAAATATTTCTCACAATGTTTGCTTTCTTTATTTTCATACCAATTTATATGCACTGAAATAGAACTAGCAACAAGGCGCACATTTAATAAGTATTATTTTATCATTTGGGCAAGTAAACTTGCCAAGTCAAGACGCACTTAGGAACGAAAAAATGACGGGGATAGTGTAGGTATATTACTATCGCTTACATACATTACAAACATAACGAAGGAAAAATTTGCTCTTGTAAATATTGTAATGAGTTTACGGTTATTCTCATATGTCAATTTTAAAAGCAATAAACCGCTACCCTCCAATTCTAATGCTTTTATGTGACTGAAAAACGATTTCGTTAGGCGTACAATTTACCGTTGGCATAACGGATCAGTGTCATTAGAAATATAATTCCACATCTCGTAGAAAATTTTTTTGACCACACCTATCGCTTCTTTCAAGGTTATCTTTTTCAATGGCGTAATAATACACGAACTGCGTGTCCATGAAACCTACCAATGCGGTATTTTCACAAACCACAGCTCATTAAACAGAATACTCTTATTTCTATGATTTAATATTCAATTTTTGTAAAAGAAGCACTTTTCAAGACAAGAATAGCATGAGGAAAGTCTCATGACGGAGATTCTAAGTGAAATCTTGACAACGATATTGGAAATGTGACGTTAGTTAACTGATTCTCATCCACAACGAGGATACTCGAATATGTAAAAAAAATATTTTTAAATAAAGAGAGAATTTAGGAACTAAAATTTATATTAAAAATTGACAACAACACGTGAAGACATTTTCAACCAATTAACTATTTGTTTAGATAGCCGATCACACAAGGCCGGATAAGAAACAATGAAGACTATCCGCATGGCGCCGACCTACTGCGCTGTCTTAAAAAGAAAGTCATGAGGACAACGCGAGTGGTCACTTTGTGGTCGCCCTTGATTGTTACAGGATATATCAACGACAGGGAAAGTGATATGCCGTTGAAGTTCTGTGAAAACGCTATTTCCAAGAGCGTTATGAATTCATTTATTTTGCATACTATCGCTTCCTCCATGCCGACACAATACCGCAGAAATCATCAACACGAATAACGTCTCAAAGCCCTTCACGCAATTCTTCCTATATTATCACATAAAATCTGCCAATCGTGGTAAATTTATGAGAAAATAGCTTTAAAATGATTGCACAATTAAACCTTGACGGTTAGGATGATCAACTGCATCATCCCTGCTTTCACAAAATCCTAATTCACTAAAGATAATGTGGACGCAATAAACATAGTTTCAAAGATAAGTGGACGAATTTTAATAGACGCCATTGAAATTATAATTACAAAAAAAATAATAATACTTATTGCGATTACACCGCGTGTTAATTGTATTTTCTCATAGAAAAGACTTTCAATCACAATTTCAACGATTAAAAATACGAGCTCGATATGTAATTTATTTGAATAGCCTAGGATATTCAGTTGATAGAGAGTAAATTGATACGAGACAACCTCGTACACCTTTATTGTAATGACATACTTGATCAAAGATTTTCAAAGCGTTAACAAAAATTTGAGAATTAATTATAATTTTTATTTCCAATTAAAAATATTGCCTAAATTAAAGCGTTTCTTCTGCAAATTTATATTTGTTTTCTCTTCCACGTTTTCTGGACAGCCGCGGCAAAGAGTATATCACTAAGACTCATCACATAATTCATATTTTATTTAATATCCCAAGAAACTGAACAAGGGACAAAAAGCTAGAAAACACATTAGTAATATCCATCAATATTAGCGATCTAAGCAGATTTAATGTATTTGTAATAGTCACTATAGAAAACGTATTCTATTTTTCTCCTCAGGTCGTTATCTCCGCTGTGCTGGCTGTTGCCGCTGCCGGTAACCTCGGCTTCGCATACTCCTCCGTCGCCCCTTACTACCAAGGGTACCACGGTGTGCACCCATATGCCGCCTATCCTTATTCCTCTGTCCTTCCCTACCACCACGGCGTTGCCGCTCCTTATGCCTACAACGTTGCCCCCTACGCATACCACGGTGCCCTTGCCACCAAGAGCCAGTACCATGCTCAGGTGAGTTCAACGCTCGAATCACAAACACAAACATCGAACCCATGCCTTCTTCAAGGAAAGCCATTCTCTCCGGATCCGTAAGGTATTAATCTAACCCAGTCTTTCTTTCTCTTGATTTCATAGGATGAATTCGGCCAGGCCTCTTACGGTCATGTCACCCACGACCAGGCTCACTCTGCCGTCCGTGATGCCTTCGGCGGTGTCTCCGGGTCTTACTCTTACGTGAATCCCGAGGGCAAGATTGTCCAAGCCCACTACACCGCCGATGCCGTCCACGGATTCCGCGTGGCTTCCAACGACCTCCCAGTCGCCCCCGCCGTCCCCGTCGCCCCCGTCTACCCCGAACTCGTCGGACCCGAGCCCGTCCAGGACACCCCTGAGGTTGTCGCTGCCCGCGCCGAGCACCTCGCCGCCCACGCCGAGGCCAAGAGCCGCTCCCGCCGCCAGGCCATCCTCAGCCCCTTCGCTTATGCCCACCACGGAGTTCTCCCCTACGCCCATGGAGTCCTCCCCTATGCCGCCCCTGCTGTTCGCCCAGCCACCCTCACCACCGTCGTCAACAACCCTGGACACGCTGTCTCCTACCGCGTGGACTAAGCTCAGCAAATCGCAAGGATCTATTTTTTTCTCCGTCCTTCATCTCTCCAACTACAAACCCACCGTCTGCAGATAACACTTTTTATCAATGTACAAGAACCAGACAATATCTCCCAGCTCTTCAATCGACGGATGCTTCTTTACTTTACAGAAATTACGCGCCCTCTATGAGGTGTCACGACTTTATGTATTTAATTTCTTTTGTTCGTAAATACCATAGCAAGTCTGTAAAGTGAGACAATTCAAATTTCATCAGTAATAAAAACAAACTTCCGAAAAAAACCTTTCTTTAATTCTGTTTACTCTTTGTATCCCGCAAAACATCAACTCTAAAAGCTAATCCCTTATTATCTAAATTAGCACTAGCACAGAGAGAGGATCCAATAGTTTCCAAGGAGCTATTCAAAATTATAATACCCGTTCAATGCAGTAACAAACACTGATCTATAATTGTGTATTTTTGCTATACTGTCATTCAAGTTCTTTTAATCAAAATAGAACAAATTTTGAGACGTTTGCCATAACTATTTAAATTCACATTGTCCATGAATTTTTATAAAAATTGCATGGAGAATATTGCTGGGAATTTTATAAGGCCAATCGTAATTAGTAAATGGAACCCAATCTCATGGGGTTAATACTAGCTTGCGTGAGTTTTCGATACCACATTAACAATATAGCTCATAAAATTAATAGTACGGAGCTGTATCAAATATATATTGCAAAGAACATTTTAGCAAGATATGGGAAAGATAATTTTGTGATAGGAATAAATATTTTCAAGAAATAAAAACCATGACATAAGAAATAAAAAGCATTACAACAGATATAAATATTGTAACTTTACCTTTACTGAGTTAATATTTATGTATTCCTACAAATTAATGCAAACATATAAAGAATTTTACCAAAGTTTTTATTGTTAATGATAATAGCCGAACAATAAAACATACAGCTGCCGTTATTGCTATGTCAATGAAAGCATACGAAACTCGAGTAACTGAGACAAAAGCAATTTAAGCTCATGCAAATACTTTTCAATAACTAGAATTTTTTTAATGATTTTGCATTCCAATTTGTTCTTCCTATTTGAAGTATCACAAAGAATAAATTTCAATAAGAACATCGCATCCCAATTACGGAGTTTCCATAATTCGGAAACATATTATAATTGCATTCTAATTTTCATAAATTTTAATCAGTGATGGGAGAGGAATGAGACGTTATGATCCACAAATTATTGATAAACTTCTAAATTACACCTTGATGACCGATATAATAGAATTTTAATGTGAAAGTATTGTCGTCGTGTCATGAAGGGGAAGGAAGGAACACAGAATTGGCCGATTAGTAATTTATTGGGTGTATGCACTTACTCTGCCGACGGAGATCGGTACGGGAAGGGAAGGGAAGCCCAGAGCCAGGAGTAGGAGATCGTGGTGTCGCGATTCGCGACACAGGCCGTAGATCCGCGTCCGCAGTCTCCTCTCAGCCAGCCAACCTCGTCTGCTGCCCCTGACCATCTGCCCAGGTCCGGGCGCTAGCCCCTTTTTCCCGGTTCCTCCCGACGTCACAAGGTTTCTCAGAACTGCCCGGGAGCTCTTGACGTCCTGGCCTTGGGCAGGAGGAGTACGATGACCTGCAGCCCTTCCCCACAGGTGCATTGTTTTGCGGGGGTGGGATCCTGGGAACTCCCCGGCGGCTCAAGGGACGCCCCTTTGGGTTCACCCAAAGGGATTCCCTGGCAATGGGGAAAACCCTGCCTGGTCAACGGTACGCCAGTGGCGCTTTGGCCGTCCGTGGGAGCGAATAGCCACCCACCCACAACAGTATCCATTTCCTGGAGCACGGCTAAAAATTAAACTAAATCAACAGAATTGAAATATAAATAAATACATGTTATTATTTGCCTTGCTTATCGAAAAAAAGCTTTTTTAAGTTATTGCTTGGGAATATTCTTACGCCACTACCATAGTGGATGAATTGCCAGAAAACTGACAATACATCTTTTCTTTATCACAATTACTGCACGCCTGAAATAAAAATGAATACATGAATTGATGGCCGGCAACGTCAAACTCAATAAAGCTGTTAACCAAACATTTCTAGATGCTTACAAAAAAATTAAATTTTCAATAGCGATTAAGAGAATGGTATTACTTCCCGGCTTTAAGCATTTGGTAAAACAGAAACTTCGAGACCGGAGAGCCTAAAGTGTATAGTTATCAAATATATCAAAGACGGAAAATACGGGCATAGGTACGCGAAATCAATTTGGTTGAATTTTTAACAGTAACCACGCAAGTGACTGTTAGGGAAATAAAAACCTATATATGCGTACACCTTAGAGAAAGCATGATGTATCGGCTTATCGTTCAATACATAAACTTTCGCGCTCGTTAATATTACATTGCCATTCAAAAGTGACTTAAAATACTCCCGTCGGCGCTCCGTTACGTTTTTCAATGTAATTTCAATCGACATGAAAAGTCGACTCTCGCAGTAATTGTATTTTTTCCGAGTCACATGCCGAACCGAATTGGAGGGACGAATTAATTTCGCCGGTGATTTTAAGGGGACTTTAATAATCTCAAAATGGCAGAGAACAAAGTGTAGTGAAACAACAATTCGTTTTTCAATTTTTTCTCACTCTTCATTTTTGAGGTTTTTCATAAAAGGGGAGAATCCATTTTTAATTCCGAGCCCCAGGCGGAACAACGGGTGAGAACATCGAAAATTTGATCACAATAAAGTCACGTATTTTAATTGAATGACGAATGAGGACGTTTTAGCGGCGAGTCGGAGATGGGGAGGAGGTGGGTAGGAGGGAGGGAGGTAGAGGACGATTTTCAGAGGAGAGCGGGTATAGAGGAGGAGGGGGGGGAAACGGGGTGCGTGGGTGGAGAGAGGGTGAGAGAAAAAGGTTCATGAAAGGGGTCGAGAGGCGCCGAAACACGACAGGAGGAGTGGGAAAGAAGGGAACTAGGGGAGGGAGGAAGGATAGAGGGGAGGAGGGGGGGGTTTCCGTCAGAATTGAGGCGAGAGAGGAAATACGGTGACTCCGCTGGATCCGTGTTTATGTAATCCGTTTGACACGCGGACGCAAGAGGAGGTTCAACTCATCCGGGCATTGACATGTTAAAAAGCACTAGCCGCACGATTGCGAATAAAGTGTGGGGGTGGGGGAGGGAAGAGGAGAGAGGCGGGGGTTATTGAAGGACTTCGGACGTGGGAGGAGTGGGAGGGAACGGTGAGGGGGGGGCAGCTGATTGGGGGGATGGGGGAGAGGGAGAATTTTAGGCAGCAAGCGAGCGACGAGGCGATGGGGAGGGGGGGTGAGAGTGAGGTGGAGTGAGAAAGAGCGCACGAACGCACAGGCAGGGAGAGATAGGTTTGTGGGATGAGGCTCGAGTGAGAGACTGACGGTGGGGGAAGAGGAATTAAGACCCGATGGAAATGGGGGGAGGAAGGGGTGGAAGGGATCGGGGGGGAGGGGAGGGGGTTGGTGGTGGGAGGGAGAAGGTATGAAACGGCACGGGCATCCCGAAATGGAAAATTAAATAAGCAGACCCAATGAGCGTTGAATGGAAATCAAATATTTAGTCCCCAATTCGAACTCGCGGATTAGGTGGCGCGGAGGGAGGCGAGCGAAATCTCTATTGCGGAGGGCGACGACGGCGCGATGGTTGGGTTGGGAAACGGGGCCGAGCGAAAGGGAGAGAAACGAAAAATGAAAGAAATAAAACGCTCTCCCCGTGACGTAAACGTCGGTGTGGATATCCATCGCTTACGTTTTTTCCTCCTCCGACCACCTTCCTCCCCCCCCCCTCTCCCTTCCCACACACACACACGTCCTTCGCTCGGACGCTGCCCACATTTCGACGCCCCATCGCTCGCAATTAGCCGGTCGGAAATGAGATGCACTCGGACCGAATGCGAATTCTACTCTTTTGCGCGATCACGTCATATTTCGGCTGATGCGTCCGGGGTGAGAGGCGAACTCCCAGACGTGAAGAGGGAATTCGGAATGACGAGGGCGGGGGAGGAGTTATGACGGGGGAAGGGGGAGTGGTTGATTTATGCCAAAATTCATTTGCTCACTCGGCGCGCGCCCCACCGATGATTTCGGCCAAGGTGGAATCGGAAAAAAAAGTGCTGGCGCATTGCTTATGCGTGGTAATCTCACCCCGATCTTTGTAATTCTCGCTGTCATAAACTCCGCTCGAAATCAGTTCAACCTAATTTTCAATCTATTACTGCTCTTTGGCCATGAAAAATCCTCTATGAAATGTAAAGACTGGTTATGTCCCGTGAAAAATTTATTGGAATATAACTTCCAAATGAACAAATTTTAGTTGCTGCTCTTTTAGAAAACTATCTCTATGAAATGAGTAATAAAATGACTAAACATAGAGTGTGCCGTACCAGGTTTGTATTTGCCTTCTCGTATGCGCTATTAGTTAAATACAATTACAGGTATCACCCAAGCAATCATAGGTAGATGAACACCTAAGAAAATGTCCAGAAACGGAAGATGTGAAATATTTCATTGGAATATCGAAAGCATTAATTTGAAATAAATAAATAATATCTTATAAATAATTTGTTATTAATTTTTTTAAATCAAAATTGTTCTACTTCGGAACAAAAATACCACTGTTTTGTTTTTAGAAATCTATCTGGGGATAATTATAGACGAGATGCCTGCTGTCTGATATTGTCCCTTCCCAAACAGAAATTATTCATGAATAAACCATTTATTTATAAATAAATTTAAACATAAAAATTCTAACCTTTATATTATTTTTCTACAAAAATTACTGTACGCCATATTATAGAATAATCAGAATTCCATCCTGAACATACCAAAGAAATCTACACTAATCATAGGGAAATCAATAACCACAAAGATTCAATATTTACAATTAAGCATTCAATTGATGGATGGTTGAAATTTGATTTAAACCCACTTCCGATTGCACACTATGCATTAAATAAACTATAATAAGCAGCTATAACCCTAATGAATGAAAATCAATTTAAAATAATGATGTTTAACAACCAGAACAGGAACATACCCAATGACGGGCAAAAGAGAAACATTCCCCTACAATTAATCCCCTCTGGATTTCCATATCTGTCTTTAAGCCGAGTCTTCATTGTATGAGGTTTGCATAACCTAACAGTACTTGCTTTATATTTCCTCTTCGTCTAATAACAATTGGAAGATTTTTTTGCTCGTAAAATCACACGTAACAACAAATTATCCTAATGTGTGGCAAAGAGACAAGTTTTCAAGATTATATAAATAGTAAGGAGGACAAGAATGGGCTTCCTGAAAATCGTAAATGGAAACTGAAACTAGAAATTTACGTTGATAAAAGTCATAAGCTAAAAGGTAAGGAAACCAAATAAATACTAATAAACTACTCGAAGACGAGAACAACTAATTGCATCTAAACGCACTCTATTCTACGCTTCGCCCTTATAGTTTTTGAGCCATCGTAAGTATTTGACCCAAATCTGTCCTAAACTTCAATTCTTTGGGCATATAAAATAATCAGTGTAACTATAGAACATAGGTTACGTAATTACAGCGAGACCACTGTTCTACAATAGGAAGGAAAAGTTGCTGAAATCATTTAAATTCGCGGCGCCGCTTTAATATCCCTCAATTGAGAGAGAGAGAGACAAGTCTGTACGCAGTCCTTTAATGTAGAAGTTCTCAAACTACTCCCCCCTTATCTCCCTCAGTCTGATCGCATCTCAATCGAAAGAAACTGGAAAATGGAAGGGGAGAAGTGGGTGGAGAATCCAGCTGGAAAGAGGAAGAGTCACCCGTCTCCGTTTTTGCATAGCCCAATCCCTCCCTTCCCGCCCCAAGCCAACCGACAACTTCTTCCCCACTCCTGATCCTTCTCTGTCTCAACCCCCTCTCCCGCCTACCACCCCATGAATTCTTCGCCGGGTTCCATGGAAACGCTTGACTCGGGACTCGTTGGGAATTCGCCCAGTGTCCCGTGGAAATAGATCTCTTTTCGGCTTCCTTAAGTGAGAGGAAGAGTGCGAGGGAGGGAGGGGAGAAAAACGGGGCGGAGGAGAGGCGCGGCGGGAGACGAGGGGTTTGAAAGGGAACAGGGAGGGTAGATGAGAAAATATACATCGCACTTTTTTTTAAAGGGTGCGAGGACGATGAATACGAACTTGAGTGGGAGACACTTATTCCGGTCACGGCGAACATCTCGAACGCGACGGGAGACGCCTCTTATCCCCCCCTCTGCCCTATCCCCCAATACAGAAGCTCCGACGGGAGGCCTTACCCCGTGCCAAACCCACCCTCCCACTCCCCGGAAACCCAAACGCCGCCCTTTTCGTCTCTCTCTTTGTCTACGAACCATTTTACTCATTTCCATCCAGTGAATTCCTTCTCTCTGGCCTTATTTCCCCTCCTCCACAACTAACGCCTATTGAATTTTCTCGGAGGACTACTCCCACCTAATACGCTTTGATATTTCTATAACTGGTTTGCACACATCGCACATACAAAAAAATACTCGGCGCTAAAAGAAGTAAACACAACCCACAATTTCATCTGTGCATACCTACACGTTTCAGTTCTAACCAAGGTGTGTGTTTCTCTGGTTCCAATTTCAATTTACGCCATCATTCTATTTAAAAACGACCATAAACTTTTTATGTCTTTTATCTATATAAATTCAAGTTTTCTTAAGTGGAATCATGCAACACATTTTTTGCATTCTCCTTTTTGCAATGTCAGTGCTTTAATCGGCCTTGACCAACTTAGGGAAGCAAACGCATTTTCTGAAATTCTTCGGAATCTTTCTGGACTAAATAAATATCATCACTCATTCAATCACTCTCGCGACGTATTTTATGTCTCTACGAACATCCCTTGTTTATTTCTTTTACGGGGTGATTCACTCATAGATTACAGGTTAGTGATGCAATGTTAATACGAGATATTCCACAATGAAAAACAGACTGACTTCAATCTTTTACATGAAAAATTATCTTGAATAAAAATCGTAGACAAGAAAATATCATATTGATCAAAACTGAGTACGATTGTGCACCGCTTTATAGTAACATCAGCAGAAGTTGTTGCACAAATATTCACTTAGAAATTAAACGTAGATGTGAAAGGAGATTTTTTTTTTGTGTACGGGTCAAGAAAAATTAATTAGCTACAGGACTGGAGTGTGAGGGTTACTAAGTTATGTTTATGTTGATTAATATAAATACCTATGTAAAATTACAAGTAATTCGGTAATAACGTTAGAAGAATAAAAAAACATATCATCCAAATCTTTCTGAATTTAAAAAGAAATGAATTGTGTCACCTTCAATATTAAATAGCAGCAGAGGACTCAACACACGATTTACAACATGGTGGTATACATCCAAATCGTTCATTAGTGTAGCATAGCCAATAAATAATATTATTTTTGGTTACATTGATACCCTAGATATACATCTAGAACACTTTTCATTTCCGCTAGCCTGCCTACTCCGAAATGGAAGACACTCATCGATAAATCCCATGATTGAGAGCTTGGATACTACCAAGGTGTTGGATATTGCTTATTTATATTATTAATTTCTTGATAGAAATTTGCCTACCCTATGGTGTCTAACGTAGAAAAAAATATTAATAGAGTCGATACAAATTTTTTCTAATTAAAACCGTTTTGGTTTAGAGAAAGAAGCATTAGAGTCCTTTTGATTTCAAAACGAAAATCTAAGTTTTAGTTTTACTGGTACAAAAGCACAAGTCACATCTCATCGAATTTCTTCAATATTGCATGTGCGGTTTTCCAAGATTTCAAAGTGAAAATACGGCAGCTTATTAAATTCAGTAATCTACGACGCATAAAGGGATTAAATACTTAGAAATTTCGAGAGACGAAAATATGACTAACTTATCCATGATTATTCAATTTTATACACGAAAGGTTAGAAATTATAAAACTAAAATAATTCCACGGGTAATGATGCCCAAATTCTTCATAGGAAATGCAAGAGCGGATGAAAGAGTAGAGCAATGTCAAAGAGAGAGTTCCATAAGCAAAACGTCCATCGGATAAGATGAGGACTTGAATATATGCACACAGTTGAAAAATTCTCATTATGATTTTGCACAAATTGAATGCACCATAATTCATATGAAGTGAAATCACTCGAAAAGTGTTCTAAATCATTTTAGGCATTTCCCTTATGGTTTCAAAATTCACACCTGACAAACATCTCCGATCAAACTAGTCAATCTAAAAAACAATACGATAAAAAAAATGAAAGCAGTGAAGCAAATAGTGCGGTCGAATTGGGAGGACGGAGAGGCAGAGAGAAGCGGGACACTTCGGAGTGGGCTTCGACGATGGGTGGTGGTTGACTGTCTGGGAAGGGAGGGATGGGAGTGAGGATGGAAAATTCTCTAGAGCACACGAAGGGTTTTTTTTTTCCTTAGCGAGTGGGTGACGAAAGAGGGATGGACGGGGGAAGAGGGAGAGGGTAAAAGTGAGGGGGAAGAGAGAGAGAGAGAGACGAAACCTTACTCCCGCACAGCAATACTCTTTTTTTTAAAAAAAACGTCCACACGTTTCCCTCGCATTTGTTTCACGGACGGAAAATAAATATAAAAGCGAGTCGAGAAATGGGAGAGGAATGGCATAATGAAGTTCCGTTCACCATTTTTTCCCCAGCGTAGTGTGGGGCGGAGGAGAGAGGTTCGACCGGAGGGAGAGGAAGGAGAGAATATCTGTGGACCAAATGGGATAAGGTGGAAGGAGAGAGCACTTCCAATGTCCCGTCCCGGAACCTCCCCTCTTTAAGGGGTCGGTGGAAGAGGAGGTGAGACGAGAGAGGAAACCAAGCCCACATCACGTCCAGAATCGACTAGTCTTCCACTCTATTCGATTTCCATCCCCCTTCGAAAACGACGCATCCTTCCACGTCCTCCTCCACACGCCCCTTCCTTCCCTTGTATCCTTCTCATGGAAAAAATACTACCATGGGAATCTCAAAGAAAGGACACTTGCAAATTTCAAGAAAAATTAATGGTCAAAAAAAAAGCACATGTTATTCCAGTGGAATATTACCGTTTCAAATCGATACACCCATTTTCGATATCGTCTGAGTCTCGAATTTTTAGCCCCAATCTAAATTAAAACAACTCAAACTTATCATGGGCTTATAGCTCTTTAGATTATGCCCATGAAAAAAATCTGCTTCGTGACTTTAAAAGCGTAGTATTGATTTATTTTATCGTACTTACAATTTAGTTTTCCTTTGATCGAAGTGTAATGCTGAATTAATATTTTTGTGAAATGTGTGTTGTGAGGATCAAATTATTCGATAAAGCCATAAGGAACTGCTTTTGGAGTATCTTCATTATTATCTTTGCAGAAGAAAACTGGCAGGGCCTGCGGAAATAGAACATTTGACTGTTTGACTCCCCTGGAAACACGGCACCAAATATATATATATGTATATATATATATATATATATATATATATATATATATATATATATAACTTTTGGACGGCACAATAGAACACAGAATAAAACAGATAACACGTAAAAGGACACTCACACTGTAGATGTTTTATTCTGTGTTCTATTGTGCCGTCCAAAAGTTATATTGCTCTCGTGAGTACTTCCGCATCATCGATATATATATATATATATATATATATATATATATATATATATATATATATATATATATATATTTATATATATCCATCTGAAGCTGTCTGGACTGGAAAACTGAACTTTGCCGATTGGTAACGAAATAATGAATTAATTTCATTGCTGCAAGCATATTAAAATATTCAATTCGTATAAGATTCATTCAATAAGGAGTATCAAAAATATTTAATCGCGTAATTTACTATGCAAAAATTTAATGTTATCTGATATGAGGTCAATGAATAATGCAATGTGGCAAAAGTTTCATTGCGTAAGCGGTAGCCGCTGCAAGCAAAAACACATTCAGTTCACCTACAGCCACGATGCAGGCAGCACGCGACGCAGCATTTGAATTATGCTTTCACCTAAACAAATCGTCAGTTGAGGCCGATATATTACCACTAAGTTTTGAAAGAGTCTCTTCTTCCCTATTATACAGCTGGAATTATGCAAAATATTTGAAGAAGAGGAAACAATCAATTTCAAAGGATGGTGGATCCGGAGCTCTAGTAACTGCTTTTATGCAAGAAGTAAGAAATAACACCGCTGCTACTATTGTGAGTAAAGATCCCCGAATATCGTAGAGCTTGGATTTTTAAACTTGATATTATTATACAAGTACCCGTAAGAACGATCTTCGATCGTTAAACAGGGACTTAATGTTACATTTAAAGTCCATATACGATCCATATTCTGTTTATCCAAATAGCGCAATAATTAATCGAAATTATCTATATTAATAATGTTAAAATAATTGGGAGTGTGAAAAACTACATTAAAACGAAGACAAATCATCAATTTCAATTTGTTTTTACCGGTATAAGAACGTTTGAGATAAAATTTTATTTCATTAATATTGTCACCAAAATCCTAATTGGTTAAAAGTTATGAAAATTATGACTCGTTAATTACGTGAATTTTCATTCTAACTTTCTCTATTATTTTAAGCGTAGTAGTCCAGCAATGACTTTACACTATTTATTCAATTCATAAAAGACACCTAAAATTGGTCTACCAACAGAAAACCGTTATTTTACCTCAAATTTTCAAAGTCATTATGGACCAAAATGCATGAGTTACACCTTTTTTATCGTTTTCATTTCTAGCTTTGACAATACGTCTCATCACAGTACCTGAACAATAACATTCTTCTATTCATTCCTTAAACAAAAACGGAATGCTCGACTCTTTCAGTATGTGCTAATAAACCTTTTCAATGAGTTTTCCCCAAAATAACTCGCGTACATTCCTAGTTAATTGTACGGAGAATTTCACTTTAATACGAGTCTCCGTGACAGTATTAAAACTTAATCATCTGCACTCCCTGTCTTCAGGGGATAAGAATATTTCATTACATGAATGAACAATACAGAAAAGCAAATTATATGATTTACAGAAAATGTTCTTACTTTCTCCCTTATGAATACTTGAATGAATTATTTCAACCAGTATCTTTAGAACCATCCTAATGACTCCTCATACAGCACCGCACTAATATATGTATTCTCTCTTAAATGAAAATTTATGAAATTGATCATTAATGATGTGATTTTCGTGTTGGATAAGTTTTATTATGTTTTATTTATCATATAAATAAGTCGACCATTAATGCACAATCAATATTTATATGATGTTCAACAATGCAAAGGAAATTTCTTCAAATATTTTCACTATCGTTTCCATCATTCAGTGAGAAAAAAATGGAAAAGGCCTACTGAGGACGCCGTCACTTGGTGAAATTCCATGTTCAAATTAAAACACATTTTTTTTAAGTTGTACATTCACGCAATAACATAGCGGTGAAAAACAACACGATCGGTCTCGATGAATTATCGTAATCACCTCCATCCATCATACTCTCAAATGACAGCAAGGTGACATATACAGTACAATAACAATTTGGGTAACATATACAATATACTTGTGTATGTCACCCAAACCATTCTTGTACTTTCCCATAAAAATGCCATTGTAAATGCGCAAAATAACAAAAGTTTCTTCTTTAAAAGCCAAAATAATTCTGGACTGAAACTGAAATTAACTCAAACAACAGAACGTGTGCGTCCTGGTGTGTCAGTACTCACAAAAGATTAATACCTCTTGGTAGTGGGATGAGAATAACAGCAATTATTTCATAAAGGATGACATGTAGTTTAGAATGGTGATGACTTCTCTGAACATTCAATTTCTAAGCTTTGATTTAACTCGGGACATGGTGACGAAAATATCCTAACACTGGCCGGTATGGTACCATAACTTTCATCTGTAAATGATATACGTAAAACGGGCACTGAAATGGTTGAAGACTAAGAATGATTAATCTACTCAACATTTTACCCCTTTCCTCACCCCTTAAACACCCTCCCCCTCATTAACCTTTGCCTATTCCACCTGGTGTTTGCACCCCCAGCCACATACCTCTGGTGGATTTCGGGAGAATTTTTGCATGTGTATTTAGAGCAATCAAAGTAATGTCTTGGACAACCAAACCACCTGTAGGGAAGCGCATATTTTACATGCCCTTAAAATTGACACATCAAGAAATGGGTTTGGCAATGTTGCCTGAAAAATCAGTAACTGGTATGTCAAAGATTATAAACAACAGTAGTCACTGAATGGTATAATGGTGATACGGATGCATGCTCTGGGTAGGTGAAAATCAATCAATATTGCGAGTGGTGCAATATTGATTGAAATGAGGGTGTTCGTTTAACATCACGGGAGTAATACTTTAATCAGGCGGCATTGATAATGCACATAGGAATCGGAAGTGAAACGATACATGGGAAAGTCTGAAGAGAATAATTACTCAATGATCTGAGAATGTTTGTAAAACATATGGAGTCGAGAGAATGAAAATACTTGTTTGGTAGAGTGAAAAAGTAAATAATTTTCTAAGAGAAAGTAAGAGGAACATAATAAAGATAGTGACTTCAGGACAAAATTATAAATTGTAAGGGGACGGAGGTTTTGGAAGTAGATAAAAATGGCTAACCATTATAAAGGAATAAATTGAAATTCTAGTAGAATGTTCAGTTTTGGGTGCACGTTACATACGGTTCATTAAAGCGAATTATTTCAATTACATTGGCAAATTTTCATTGCAGCACACAGCTGTAAGAATTTAATTTATTTATGCCCCAGTAAACAAATGAAAGGATGGAGATTCAAGAATCAGCTGTTTGTACTTCAGTAAACAAATGTGCATAGTTATGGGAAAGAAATTACTCTCCGACGTTTTTAATCTGAAGAAGTCATGTGACGTGTAAAAGAGAGAAAAGTTATTTATGCTTACAGAAATTGCAAAGTGAATAAGAAATTATTTAATTTCTTGAAGTAAATTCAATTAAAATTATATAATAAATTATTGATGGGAAAGCATTAGTCGCTCAGTCAGCCAAGGGGTTGCAGGCATTGCTGAGTGAATTGGAGGTTCAGTGCGGTAGATATGGGATGAGAATCAATATTAATAAAACAAAGGTTATGCGATTTTCCAGAAAGAAAAAGGCTAAGCTAAACATTAAAATAGGAGGGAAAAAATAGAGCAGGTAGAACAATTTACGTATCTCGGAAGTGTTTTGGACCAATACGGTCAAAGTAGTAGGGACGTAAGGAGAAGAATTGCGCTAGGCAAGGAGGCTTTCTCAAGGAGGAGGGAGTTAATGACGGGGACGTTGAGTAGGGAGGTTAAGACAAGACTCGTAAAAACTCTGATATGGAGTTTAGCTATGTACGGCGCGGAAACGTGGTCGCTGAAGGCGGATAGATAGAGGAGGATAGACGTAGACTGGAGGCTTTTGAAATGTGGGTGTAGAGAAGAATGGAGAAGTTGAAATGGACCGAAAGGAAAGCAAATGAGGAAGTACTGGAGATGGTGGGTGAAGAGAGGGGTTTGTTGAGAGAAATCCTATGGAGGAAGGAAAGATGGATGAAAGGCGTATTGAGCGGCAGTAGAATGTTGAAGAAGGTAATAGAGGGGAGAATTTTGAGCAAGCGAGGAAAGGGCAGGAACTGGATAGGGATGTTGGACGGGATGAAGGGAGGAAAGAAGTACACAGAGATAAAGGGGGACCTGATGTAGATAAGGTTGCTGGATTGGGTTTTTTTTGGAGTTACAAAATGTTTATTTGATAGTTGTGTACATCCAAAAACCTATCTTAACCGGTAGATTACCTAAAAAATGTTGATGGGAAAGAGTAAGTGATACCTTAGAAACTGTAATCAATTGCTTAAACAATTGCTGTAACATAGCTTAAAATCAACAGAGCCAATAAACGTTAGGGTGATAGGAGTGTATTAGACGCATGTGTCAAAGAGAAGTGTTTGGATAATGTAAGATATGTCAGTGTACGCTTATTCATGTACACTGGCAATGTAATGTTACTAGCTGAAAGCCGAATGATGTACTAAGATCTCTACTAGAATGTGATTGATGTTAAATGAAACCAAAACGAAAGTAGTTGTACTTCAAAAGTAGAGAACGTAAAGAATGAATTGAGAGTAAAATGGTGGAATAATTGAATAAACGGATCTGTTGTATATCTAGACAGAATAATTGCAAATGATGGTAGAACAGATTATGAGATTAAAAAGAATTAAAATTCTAGAAGAAAGGATTTTGGCAGCATGTATCGCATGACAAAAATGGTTTGTCTAACGCAGCAAATATATTAATGCAGAAAATCAAATGTTTCCTTCTTTTAATGGAATTGAAGAGTGGATACGCCAGAATAAGCAAAACCTCCGAATTAATACAGTGGATATGGAGTGATTTGAGGAATATTTTTGGTAAAATTTCGAGAGATTGGCTGAGGGATGAAGGATTCAGGAGAAAACGTGGATTTTATTTACTGAAAATAAGTAAGTGTGAAAGAAGTTTACTGCGCTGGATTGTTGGGTGAATGGATTTTGGTGAATTTCTTATCAGATACATAATATTTGAGTTAATGCTTCACGAAGAAGAGGAAGGTCGAGATAGACACGGAGGGATAGTCCAAGAGAGTCAGGTCAGTGAGCACTAGCGCATTCAGAACAGGAGAGCTCCTATGAAACAGTAATGAATGTGATAATGTTTGAAATCAATACACAATTATGAGGAAAGTTGAAGAAAATAGAAACTGGAGTGAATTCCTTAAACTGTAACTCAAAATTATGTTTTTAGACAGTGCTGACACCGAAGAGGAATGTATATCATTAATTTTTCAAATATCACTGAAAGTTTCCTATTGATGAACTCAGCTTGCCTCTTTGCCCAAGAGTCCCTTTATTTTCTATCAAACATGTGCATTTCAAATAATTAACAGAACTAGGTGTACATTGTAACAATAGTGTAAGCCCCTTTGAAAGAAAATAAGAGTAATTCTCAAATAGTTAACTTTGGCATTTCGATATTTTACTTATACGGCGTGCATTCATATTCATTACAAATTATATTATGGAATCAGATTAAGTTGTATCAGTTTCATTTTAAATCTAAACGAAATGGCAAAGAGGAGGGTTATTATTGATTATCCTCAAATACGTTTTACATAAAACTTACTATTGCAACTTGATAATGCAATATTCGTCATAAGATTTCATCCAATAAACATGGGGTCGGGATGACGACTTGATGCTCATGTTTACCACATAGTCCATTGCCGTTAATCATTGGGTAAAAATTTCGCACTTTTAAATAATAGTAGTACTAAAATAAAATGATTACGTAGAGATATCAGTTATTCAAAGGTAACGTAGCCTTCGTAATCATTGGCAGAATTTTTTCGTGCCTACTTTTTTTTTGTTTCATGGCTGTTTGATCATCCCTTAATACATTTGAATGAGCAATTTTAATTTTTTTCAAAGTTTGGTTGTCATAAGAAATATTTAAAAATATAGATGGAAAAATCAAGAACGGTTTCGAATTCAGATGATATTCCTTATCAACTGCACGAAACTATAAAGGCATGGTGAAAAAACAGAATGCTATGTGCAACTAAGATACACTTTATAGAACCACAGTATCTTGGTGGTCATATCAAACTTTAGTGGTGGCGTCGTGCAATCACAGCAGTGTCACGTCAATGTTTTATTTTCAGTAAAAACGTTTGACTCCGTAGGTGAGGTTTCCATCAAAAAAGTATATCTTCTTAGGGCTGTGACTCCGTGGCAAACACGGCCACAGATTAAAGGTAACAAGTCGGGTGCGGTTGTACGTTTGAATGGAACATTACAGAACTGGGTCTCAAGCCGCATTCATTTAGCGTGGAACCACCGAAATGGTTTCCTTTTTCTGGCTCTGGATCACTCTTAAGGATAAGGATTTCTTCCACAAAGAATTACGAGAAGACAGACCGACGCCATTCTCACCCGGTTCCATTCACGGCGCAAGGTATTTCAGGTTGAAAGCCATCTCCTTATTTGAACATAAACATATTATCCTATTTATGCCTCACACCCACAATGCCCAGAATTTTAAACGGGATCGTTGACTAAATTCATACTTAATTCTCTCCAAAGTGGAGGGAACCTCTCCTCTTCAATCATACGTTCAAGGTCCTTTGACACGCTCAAGGCCGAATTCTATGGCACCCATTTAAGCAATGCGAAGAATGGCATTCCAACTATTACTGGATGGCAGTGGCATTTGAAGCAGCCAAACCTAAAAATTAGAGGCTCTGCAAACAGTTTCCGGTCTAGCATTAACATTAGGAAAAATGTAATCCTCCTCAATCATATTTCTTCTAGAATTCAAAATTTAAAAACAAAAAGTTGGACAGAAAGATAATATCCAAATTAATTCTCTCATGATGTGGAATAATCCTTTACCTCGCGAAGCATGACTTCCAGTTGCTAAGTGCGTTTCCGTTGCGCAATAAAACGTTTCGCCAAGCTTTCTCCAAAAGGCCTAAATACCTGAAGCAACTCCTGCTTGACGACTGCCAGAGAAAACGCATCGACTCCTACCCGAGACTCGCGGAATAGTTGCGAAGGTCGCTCCCAAAAAATCAACCCCGGCCCACCCGGTTTTCTTCTTAGAGGTCAACCTGTGTCCGATTCGGAACGATGTATATTTCTATAAGTGTGTGCGTGGGGGAGGGTGCGGTGTGCTCTCTCCTGGGGGCTTACCGGTGAGCCAAGTAGCGGAAGAAGCAGGGCGGAGAGAATAAAAAGAGGCTGTGGGCTTCTCAAGGGCGGTGCCCAAGGAAACCGATCCACCGCCACCTCCGCCCCAATCCGCCGCCGGCCCCGCCACCTCCCATCCCGCGTTGCTAAGTATATCGCCCTCCCCCATCCTCCTCCTGTGTCCCCACAGCTCCGATCCTCCCGTCCCCCACACCCCCGTCCGCCTCACTCCGACTCTTCGTTCCCGACCGCGCCCCGGCCGCAAACCACGCACTGCATGTATAATAATCTACCCGTGCGCACAATCCCCTCCGCTCGCAAGTTGCATATGTGCATGCACGCGTGCCATTATGGGGAAGGCGGGTACGTTCGATGCCCACGCCGTTTGTTCCGCGCGGTGCGTTTGCATTGTTCAGGGGAGCGGGACGAATCGGCGACCGCTGAAAGATGAGGGTGGGAATCGAAGGAAGAGAAAAAAAATGAAGTCCTACGTTAGGGATAAGGCTGGGCCACCACCCGCGCAAACCCGTCGCCGCAAAACTGCACGTTTCTCATCGGTTCCCATATCAGGAAAATTCGACAAAAGGCAGCTTGTCTCGAGGAAGAACGAGGGTGGTTAGTCGCAAAATCATCCAAGGACATCTTTGCTCAGAAGACAACCGAATAATCCTCGAATCCGGTTAGTCCACTGTTCCGGCAAGCCTTGCGGACGGCGTGCCTAGCGACTGCGTCAACTTAAAACATCTCGCAAAAGGGTTTTGGAAGTGTTTCCGGAGTGCATCGAGTCTCAGAGAAGACTGGCTACATGCGGAGTTCCAACAGTCACTGGATCTTCAACGACATGAATTTGACCAATACTTCTCCTTTCGTCAGAAGGGAATATCACTCGAGAGATATTTCGTCAAAATATTTTCACTAAAGGCTTATACGTTACTTCGAAACATCTTTGAGAGAGAAGTCACCTGAGGGAAATGAACTTGTTCCATACCCAAGGGATTTTACCAGTCACTAAACAATATCATCATCTAAATATATGCATACAATTTCTCGTAATGCGCTTATTTTTTAATAGTAATTTGTTATGATTTTTGAGTATACAAAGTTCATAGCACTTCCGCATTTAAAGCAATTTCTACTTATTTTGTCTTTTACCAAAGTTCCCCGTACTATATTAAATGTCAAACTTGATAAAAATTTAATAAATCGATTGCATTAAAGATACGATCCTGAAATCACAATATACACAACTCGTATTTAAAGAATTTTGCCGCTACCAAAGACTTGTGAAAAAATGAATAGACAAAGTAGTAATTGAAGAAGTACTGCCGAAGGTGAGTGAAGAGAGAGCTTATATAGAATACTCACAAAAAGAAGAGGAAGGGAATTTATGCGGAGGCATGGTTGCTAGGGAGTATAAGTGAAGGAAAAATAGAGACACGATTACAGAGGAGGACTGAGGAGGAACCATGAGAAGGTGATGGGAAATGTCGGGGCAAGGAGGTAATGAAGACAGTCTTAGCGGACAGGAAAGTCTGCTTAAAAGAGCATATGCAAAGAGGAAGAGCTGCTACGAACCAATCCTTGAATTGAAACCCCGTGATGATATTACCAACCACTGTACTTAAGCAGAAGTGAATTAAGTTGTGATAAATAAATTTAAGTTTTATAAAACTTCATATACTCTGGTAATAAAACCTTGAACGCGCGTAGTTTTAATATAATCTTGGAGTAATTTCGATTAAGTGTAGGTCCATCACATCAAATAGCCATGCGACAAAATATTTTTCACATAATTATTTCGCTGGACGATCTCGCCATGTGAATCTTTCTATTACCTGGCACGTTTTAAATAGAATTTAAGATGTATTCATTTCCGAGGAATCAATAAAATGAACACTGAAATCTATTCATAACTCTTCATCTGAATACTGACTTGAAACCTGCTAAAGGAGCGTGTATTGGAGATTTTACTTCGATTTTAGTGTTCGCCATTCATTGTGTGAATCCATCGACTTCTCACGAATGATTAATAAAATCTCTGTCCACAAAAAAATATCTCAATCCGACTTAATAAAATATCCACTGTCACTAACAAATACTTGCATCTGAAGCTAGGAATTTTGGTTTTCTAATGAGAAAGATGTTATGGCTGTTCGGTCATAAATGCACTACATTAAGGTCAGGTATTGCGATCGGATATTGTGAAAATATCTATTATTCAATCGCTTTATAAATTATTTTACAGAGTTTAAGACCATATTTAAAGGAAACATGGAGGGAAAGAATTAGAGAGAAAGACAAAGGGTGAAATATGAGAAACAGGTGAAGGAAAATGTCGGCGAAAGGAACTATGAGGCAATTGAAGAGATTATTAAGGAACAGGACATGATAAATTTACACTATGACTTTAATTGAAAAATATCTGATCTTGTATGGAGTATTCTGCAAAAAATAGCCATTTTAACGCAAAAATCCATTTAAATAATTAAACTGATGCACAATATCAAGAAACTGTAATAGTAACTTTAACGGAGTCACCCGCTATGTGTGCATCTGATGCACAATCTTAATGTAAGCTTAAGTATCCCTCTACTTTTCTGCACAATTGCTATTTCGGCGTTGATGATGCAAATAATAATGATATAAAATTCTTCAGCACCTACAGTAATACATCGACCGAATTAGTAAAAAGGTAGAAAGAAGGAATGTTTAGAGCACAAAATGATTATTTTTATATTTCTAAAAAAATTGAAAACCTCAATTTTCGGATCACCCGTATAAAAGTGTAAATTTAAATTCTGCATTATTTTGTGATTAGTCACTTAAACCATAAGCTGATGCATTTCACGTTAAAGGAAGCGTTCTAGTAACAGGTACACTATCATGGAATATAGTAAAAGAATATTTGCAGTTGAAACAAAAGCAATTAAGTGGCTGATGTAATTTTCTCGTTCCCAGGAACTGAGCTGAAACTTAAGGAAAGTCAAAAATGATTCTAAACGGTTAGGTTCTGATTCGATTCCAAATCGAGAACATGTGGGTTTATATGCAGTTAATCTTTCACGGAGATAAAGTTACTATATCCTAGTGCGTACATTCAACAAAGAACCTTGTAAAAGTAAATTAGTGCCAAACCAATGACTCATAATATTTATAATTTTCATAATTTTAGGGAACAATAGTTGATTTCTTCGGTTCAAATTTACCTTAATAGTAAACGAAATTAATCCAGGTTTTCCGATTATATTCCTTGCTGGTTTACTTTTCTTCTGAAACCGCAAAAAGATTTTACATGCAAAAAACATCTTTCACGTAGTCGAATTGAAAATTAAAATTCATCCTTAATGCATTAATGCCTCCGAAACAAAAATAGCTTTATCCTTCTATGAGCTGAAGAAAATGGCTGCGCTACCGAAAATCGCAAATCTCATGCGACACCCATTATTCACGTGTTTCTCTTTTTTTATTTACGTTGCGCGTGTGCCAATCATACATATCAACAAATAAAGGGGCACTTTTATCAAACAAAAAATTAACATAGTACTCACAGAAGCTTTTATTTTTTTTAATTTTCGGTTGATGGACAACCACTATCTTCAAACGGAATAATACATGTAAGACTTAAGGAAGGAGTAAGAGCAAGAGCGAGACAAAATAATTCTGTGTAGGGAAGAAGGAAAAGGGGGTTTTAGATGAGAGTGGCGAACCTATTAAGTGATTATTTATTATCGTATAGATTACACCTTTAAACACGCAAAATTCGAAGTTCTGGAACGGCTTCCAAAGGCGCTAACACGTGCTCTTCTCCAAACCGGTTTTAGTTAAGGATGAACATCAAACTGAATTTGGGAGTTTGGGTGAATTATCTGGGGTCTGCAGTGAAAGGAGCGAAGCAGAAAGTGGAGACACGCTAAGATACAAGGACAAATTTTTGGCCTTCAGTTCGACCGGCTTGGGTTCGGATTCCCGCCACGACGACAATGGCTTTCCTCATAAATTGAGCCACCCACAATATGGAGCGGAAAACAGACCATTCCTGTTCTCAGAATGCTTCTCAGGAGGAGTTTTAAGGTGAAACAATCATTGTAAGGGAGAGCTCCTTCCATAAAATGCTTGCACTTTGGGAGTCCCCACATCGTCTACACCACCATGAATCTTCGGCAAAATCAACCAGTTATTCTTCAAATGTAATGATATACTTAAATAGTTTCGAATTTTGCTAGGGATAAACTGTATCCCGTGTTTGTATCTGAAGACATTAACTGATAGTAGGTACAGGCACGTAGCGATCCCATGATAATTTCATAAAAGCATCGATAATTAGTATTTTGAATTGAATATTCTCTACGAACAGCTGCAAAATTTAGAGTAGGGTCACTAACTTCACATTTTTCTGCAGGTGTAGCGCAAATATTGGCAACTTTTTTTTTAAATATTTGAGCCATCAAACTTATGTTCCCGTAACATACTTCACCAATTCATCCATAATTTAATGCTTGATTCCTTGACTAAATTAGAACTTTGCATGCATGCATAGAGCAACATACAAAGATATTTAGGCCCACGTAACCGAGAGCAGTTTAGCGATTAATGTTAAATATGTTGATTACAATTGAGAAACTATAGGTACGTTAATTCAACCATTTGACAAAAAAATGGACAAGAGTGATCAAGGTTTTAGAATTCATTAACAATGTATAATTTTTAAAGTCAAATGTCGCCGTGAACAACGTTTACGGTCAATTTCACGATGTGACAGTAAGGAATAAATGCTTCTCCATGCTGTAAACTCTTCTCCATTCGATCAAAAGACGGTACGCTGCACGGATATAAATTTCTTTCACCTTTCGAGTTTCGACGATTGAACGTGGTGTGATTTGATGGAAGAATGAGTCGATTTCAGAACAATTTAAGTAATTTCAGTTGATTTCAGGAATTAAAGAGAGGTTGGAAAGGTTCACAAATTCCAATTTTCCCCAGAAAAATTTACAATTTTTGACAGTCTTGGGTGTTCCTGCAGAATTTACTGTTTTTACAGTAGCCACAGTTACAACCTTCTATATTTTTTACTGAGAAAAACATAGCTTTTTCCGCGTTAGCGATTAAAAACACTGCAATACCCAGTTGAAGCTTGCCAAAGTCATTTTTTTCCATGCTTTACGACTTTTGTGAACAGATGTGACTCTGGCGTATCTCTGCTTGGAGGTATATTTTCACAGACAGGTAAATGGTTTATAGGTCAGTTTTAACGAGATTCAGAAATTAAAAGACCGCGTTGAATAGCAACATATTAGCTTTAAGTGTTCTTCGGATCACTGGCTTAAAAAAAACTTTTATAACTCTATGAATTTCAATAAGCTCTTCGACGAATTGTTTTGATTTGGCTCCTGCTTGAGTTTTCTTCCAAGAATTTGAAAGCAGGTGTAGCCAAAAACAGGTTTTTTTCATTTAAAAGTATCTAAAGTATATTCATAATTATTTTAGCTTTATAGATCGTGGAGTATCTGCTGCATGCAGTTTAAGCAATCCTTACAATTTTCCTTACAATATTTAAGCAATTTTTTAAAAATTTTCTAACCATCAGTTGATGATGAATTGCCACTTTTCAAAGTCACATAAAAGTTTTGCACGCGGTTACCTGTGAGATGTTTAATAATCACGTCAATGCACACCCGCATCAAAGTGACACTCAAAGTAAAACAAAAGCTACAAGGTTGCCTTCCTTAAATATTAAAGTTCCTACCTTGTGATCTTTTAAACGAAGGAGTTTTTGTTACAACAACTAGAGGAAAAATAAAGCTAGAAAAGAATGGGGAAGGAATGACAGAGTTTACGATATATTCTAAGGGTGAAAATAGTGTCTCCCTAATGTTACTGGTATCCTTATGCAACTGATCACTCAGATGATGGGTATCTCACTTATTTTTTATTATTTTACATCTGTCACATTTCATACTTCTAACAAGATGTCCCGCGATGTATTGCAAACAAGAATAAAAATTGTCGGTGCCCTCATACACTTAGCACGCTTAGTGTATTGAACCGGCCCAGCGTAGAAAAATGCTCCAAAAAAAAAGACGAGAGTACCTATTATTTTTTATGGATATAATTTTTATGAATATATAAACAAAGTGATGTACGCAGTTAGGACAGTACGAATTTGTGATAGACTAAATACAGGCAAGCGATTGCGATGCGAATGATATTGACCATGTAAAGACAACGTTTCATGAAATCCGATGTCTGCCGCGAATGCAATGTCATCCATTTGCATCTCCGAGTCGATGAAATTTGGGCGAGACACTTATGAGGTAATTCATCCAACTTGCTACTGTTTATTCCATAAGAAAAAAATATGCATGAAACCAAAAGGTGGTTTTATCCTTGGGTGAAAGGAGAAGAGAATATGTCTAAATATAAATTCAAAAGAGAAATAAAATAAACGATATGTATATATATATATATATATATATATATATATATATATATATATATATATACATATATATATATACACACACACTCAACTTAAGTTTTTTTCAACCATTAATGAAATTCCATCAACATTTATTATCTGATAGCTATGTAATCAATATAAAAGTAAATTACTATTAATTATAAACTGATTGTGGCAAAAATACGTAGTGCATAGAGCATTCCCAATAGTTGCATCAGTATCGACTATCTTATAAGCATTTATACCGTACTAAGCTATTCTTGGCTTATCAGCAGGACTTCTAAAAAATCAAAATTGAGTTGCTCTATCATATTCAGGCATTGCAAAGAACAAATTCCTAATTATTTTACTTTCATTTCCCCCATTAATTTCGGAAAAGAATAATTTATCTATTGAATTCAATTTTGGAATACTGCCTTCCACACAGAATATTATATGTAACTAGGACGACACTCCACGATGACAGGCACTAAGAAATTTCTTCATTTGGCGTGCTAATAAATTTCTTCTGCATTTAATATTAATGAAACGATTTCTGAATTAAGCGTTCTTCGCATGCAGAAACTAGCCAACAATTGACCAACTTGAAAAAGAGAGAATTAGTTTTTAAATATTAAGCAAGTACCAAGGGTCTACAGTTCCCTGCAATGGTAATGATTATTTTTAGATTCGAAATATTTCCCCATCCATTTATCAGCAAACCAAAGCTAAGGTTACCTAATACCGACTTTCAGAATATTCTCTGTCTTTTAACAATTAATACCAGTGTGCTTTAAGGCAAGCCAAAGAAAATATGGAAATTAATCATCTCATTATCCATTGGATAACTTATTTTACTCATCATTAAGTACCGTAAAATGATGATTATCCTGGTACCTGCAGGTTTTTTCCATGTGAGCAAAATATTGAAGGAGGCAATATGTAATGGCTTTTATAATGAGAACTATAATGAAGAGTACAACCAGCTTATTTTAACTTAAATCGAACTATTCCCATAAAAGGTAGATGGTTAGAAGAATAATACGCAAGTCGGTATTGGGGTCACACATGGATTACTGATGTGCTATATCGTTATTCTGAAGTCAGGAACTTGAGGGAGTACTGTTGCACGCACTCAGTTGCAAGACCCACTAATGCACTTCTCGCAGACCCGAATAGCACAGCACTCTGGTTGGATCAAAGACAGAAAAAGAATGTGAGATAGCTTTGCGAGAACGAATACTTGGAGTTATGGGAAAGAAAAACAGGGGGAGGGGAGAGATTCGCCTTTTTCCGCCCCCCCCCGACCCCCATACCGATTCCTCCTACTTTTCGCTCCTCCCTTCCCAACGCGACCAAACCCCTCCGGTCTCTTCCCCCTCCTCATTCCTACCCCTAGGGAGTGATGATTTCTAACGCCCCTAACGCCATCCCGCTCGGGTTAATTGAATTTTTGACGAGGGGTTGAGAAAAGCGGGTGGAGGACGTTCTCGGGTGGAGAAATGCATACGCACACACGCAGGCGACTCCGGCAGCGCCAGACGATGGGAGTCGTCGTTCCACTATTCGCCGGCCCAACCCGGTCCCCCCGCCAGCCAAAACCCTCGTCGTTCGGTCGAAGGATAAAAAAAAAGCATCATCCATCTCCGGGTTAATTCTTCACCCTGCCGATTCTTCGTCATCGCCACCAACTCCCTTCGAGTGGGGGCCAGAATCACCGACGGAATAAACCCTCACTTGATTTATTACTTCGGCAATCAATGCTCTCTCTCCCACGACAGCTTCGACGCAATCCTCAAATTAATGTCCAGTATCTCTCCCTCCCTCCAACCTCTCAAATCCCATCTCTTTTGAGATTTCATCGGTGTACCTTCCAGGCGCAAATACCCCCAACCAATATCTTCCCCATATCGATGCTCTCTCAATTTTCACACCCTTCGTGAATACACATTCGACTGTTGACGACTTCAACACGTTTGGCTGAGAGAAATCACAAATTTCATATCGTTTGAATGTTGTTACAATCTAATAACCAATAATTTTATTGCGCCTTTCATTTTGAGAAATAAAAAATTTCTTTCTTGCCTTTAACCACGGAGAAAACTTCATTATGGAAACGAAGAGCCAGGGCCTCATTGTTGAAGGCAGTTTTCAACTCAGAGCAGGGAGGAAGTACGAAGACTTCATGCTGACCGAAGTAATGCCTATAAGATTGTTTGCCACCTGATGTCAGTCTGTTGATTATTGCCCTGAAAAGGTGAGAAAATTATTCAAGCACAAAAGAATATTAATCATTTTCAAAATGTTAATTTTCCTAATGCATTGGGCATAAAGTCCTTTGCCTCCCTCAGCAAACAATTTTATTCACATAGCATGAAACAGCATCAGTCACCAGTGAGGTACCTCGATTTCAAATGCAAGTTAATGGGTATCATTAGAGGAAGTAAACCGCTACCAATATTTGTACTTAACATTCGTTCATTTAAGAAGAAAACTCCTTTCGTGCTCTTACTTCAACCGTTAGTCCGTTTGTACGAAACGGGAGTATGGACGCCAATGTATACAAAACAAAATGTTTGCGTTTCATTGCTATAATGTTTTAGAGTCGAATTCCCGTTAATTTTTTAACTGCACTTTATAATAGAGAAGTAACTAAGTAGTAAAGTAATACAAATAGGTAGTCAGGAGACTTGGTTATGAAACACTTTGAACATACCAGTGAAGGAAAAGTCTAGACAAACAGCACTACACCAATGTATTCTCAGGAATTAGATGTCTCCGAGTCTGAGAGAAATATCTCATAGACAGGATAGAGGTAAATAATTGAGTTGTTAACACAGACTTTGAATAAAGAAATTTAAAACACTAATTGCTGTATGGTAAATATACCACACAAAATTCTTCCATTTTCTTATATATAATTGTTCACAGATTAGAGAGGAGCCAACTTTTCCACCTCAGCTTTGTAAAGCTGACGATTGTGACCCTAGGTGTCCCGTGACATTCCATAAAAACTTGGGTTGCTTAAGGCTAGGAAATACTAAACTACCCGATACAATATAGTACCCCAGGATTATTATAATCCAAATTTGTTAGATACACGGCTAGAAGTTGAAACGTCATTTTTCCGGCTGGATAAAATATTTTAACATACTTTTGGTCTGGAGGGAATGCTCTTAAGGCATAATGAAAGACATGAAATTTAAACAATAATGAAACCGTCTATCGCCATTTTTATGAACTGAGATGGGATATTGTCATTAGTCTTCTTAATCTCATATCTTGAGACAAACCTCCCTGGTCTTTTTTCCATGTAAGTAAATACTTTTTTAAATCTTCTTCAACCTATGAACATGATATGTATTCACTTCGCATCGCTTCAATCATTTTCGGTTTCTATCCCTTATTTATCCTTTTTTCAATTAGTCAACTTCATTTTCGGATTTCATCTCGCTTTAATCCAACGGCAACGGTCTGGGGGAGTACACAAGTGTATGTTTTCCCATGAGGAGTTTTTGACTTTACCGATCGATCTCAATGAAAAGGAGAGAAAGTGCGGGCGGGGTATTGATGCTTATTTCCACGAAAGAGAGCAAAATGGAACCAGTCACGATCTGAATAACTGATGGATGCTTAGGGATGACCTCCTCATTGAATTTATTCCAATTTCCCTTTTAATTTGTTTGTTGGATTTTTTCGATTTAAAGTGGGTATTAACATGTAATTTTCAATTTTTTTCGTTTATTAATATGTGTTCATCGATCTATCTATTTAAAAAGTTTGAAGTCGTTCCCATACCCGATTTCTAATCATTTTAAATATTTTTAGGCATTTCTTGGATATCCGCAGCGGAAGCGGAATTGAGACTTAATGTAGAAAGGAACAAAATTCCCATTTATCTAGTAACAATCCCGTGTTTCCAATGGAGTCTTTGCTAGAGGTTATTGTGTACTGAGAAGGTAATCCTGAATAGAATCGTGTTTATGATAGGTAAAAATGTCATAGATAAGGAATAGCACACCTTCTTTGGCTGTTATACCATATCACTCATTCATTTTCTCAAAGAGACTGTCGACCGAGTATCAACCTGAAATGGTTTCATTATAATACACCTGAAATTCACTTCACGAGGATTCCACCAAGTTTCCACGCTTCAATCTATATTTTCCGATTATACGAAAAGGAAGTTCCACTTCGATACACCGAATTGCCCAATTTCAATGCACCCATCTCGAATCCCCACACGGCCATGCGTGGTCCTCCTCCTACTCCCTGCCACCATTTCGCCAGACCCCTCTCAGTCCTCCACCCTCCCGCAGCAACCCCCTCCGTCTACTACAACCCCGCCCGGACTCCTCCACCCCCGTCACCCTCCCCACACCCACCCCGCCCTCCTGAGGCCTCAACAACCGGATTCCAATTCCGCATGAGCCCCCATAGTTCACCCAACAAGGGCCGTAAATGGGACAGGCGAAATGGAAAAATGTTCCAGGGGCGCGCGAAGGAGGGAAAAACCCTAAGGGGACGAGAGAGAGAGAGCGAAGGGGGAACGGGGTCGGGGAACGTGGAGGGAAGAAAGGCGGGTTGAGGGGGACGACAGGAGGTAACGGGTAAGAAAAGGGTGAAATGGATAAGAGGGAAGGAAAGGTGGTGTGGGGGCGAATGTGGCGCGGGTGGGTGGGAGGGGCGGAGCGAGATGAGCGGAGTAAGGAGGAAGGAAACTGGATAAACGGGTGCCCAGGACGGAAGACTTTGGGGAGCGAGGGGGAAATAAAGTGTCGCGGAGTAGGCTGATGCGGCCTTCCAATTTCCGCAAGTCGCGGAGAGTCCGGAGTTGGGGAGGAGGCAGGGGAGGAATGGGTTAGGGGGAGTGGCGCATGAAATCAATTGGAGTGAGATGAGGGGCGCGTGGTACGGAGAGTGAGAAGGGGGTGGGCGGGGGACCGGGCCTTTTCGTCTCCCGCCACCCGGCCTTACCGCACGCTCATCTCTCCCATCCCGCGCGCCTCCCTCGCTCCAACACTTCCTCACGCAACAGCTGTATAAGGTATGTCCAAATATTAGACGTCACAGCGGGGGAGAGAGAGGGGGGCAGTGGGTGCGGCAAAGTGTGACGCGGGGCGGATGTTACTACAGGAAGTGTGGCGTCACAAAGAAAACGTGATAAACATGACAAACAAATTAGTCTTCAACCTGAAGGTCGATTTGATATCTGAGGTTAGAGCTCGCCTCTAACTAAGCCCAATAGCGTCTGAATTTCAATGTATCAGGAAGATAGATCACCTCGTGCCATCTGCAGTTTAACCCAAGAAATTTTGAATCTTAGGTTTAGCTTGGGTGACCAAAAGCTCTTACATGCTTGAATTTGGACCTCTAGGACTGAATTAGCCAAGTAATCTATTTAACAAGCCACATGCATCACGCATTAGACGTTTGTTCTATTCCTGCTCTTTCCTGATCCTCTTTAGTCTAAAGATCACTGAACACCCTTCATGTATAGGTAGGTATATAGCACATATAATATATATATATATATATATATATATATATATATATATATATATATATATATATATATATATATATATATATATATATATAGCACAGATCATATAAAGCTGGTTATATAAATTAGTATTCCATTTAAAATACAAAATTCAGGATATGAAATATGCATAACTGTGTGACTTTGGAATCACTAGGCTAGTAAGGATGCAAAAATCCAACTAAAATATATCAGCTGAAGAAGGGTTGAGAAATTTAAAAAAATAAAAATGATTGGGAGAGTATGAACTTAATCAGACTAATTTTTGAGAAAGGTTAATTTTTTGCTGAAAATTTTAACACTTTGATAAATTATACATAGGCAATGCTCTTATTTTACTCCAGGCTAGCTGTGAAGGCTCATGAAATTTTTGAGAGTGCAATGCTACACCATTGTACACCCCTCAAGTATTTCTACCATACTTTAAAGAATTTTGTAAAACTACTCATGTAAATAAACTAAAAATTCAATGAATACTAAGGATAAACTTTTAAAGTTTCACTATGAAATGCTAGCACTTGTAAATTATGCTAAACTGCATAATTAACTGTATGGACTAAAAAGGTTTTATACCAGATGAATAAAAAAAAGAAAGTTCTAAGGTGTAGACAATGGATGTGAACTAAGTGAACGAATATTTGAACACAAATATTAATTATCAATTTTACAGAAAGTTTTGCATGGCCAATGGGAGCATAAGGTCTACACAAAAGTATGTTCATACTTATGCTGGGCTATGATAAATGTAATCATCTGGACGTAAGAAATAAAAACCTTATTCATTTAAAAAGTTCCCTAGAATTAGGTAAGGATTTTAGGAAATTTCTGCAGAAAAGATGTTATAATGGTATACAATATGAATTAATAAAAGTCTATAAGTAGGATATATGGAAAAGGAAGTTTTAGATGCAAAAAGTCTACTTGGGTCCACATATACTGAGATGTGACCTTGATGTGGCAGTAAAGAAGCTGTAGAAACACAAGGTGCCAAGGGCAGACAAAATCAACAATGAAAGCCAGGATGCTGCAGTTTGGACTTATCAAAGTCAAAAAGCAAAGTGATGGTGGACTTTAAGAAGTGGGTAATGATTTAATGCCGAGGAAAATTTTGGTCAATAGAAGCAATGAAAATCTTGAACTTGATGCTACTTACTTCCAGAAAGCTAAGTGAATTCGGGAAATATAGAGGGAGGCTATACTGATACAAAGGATATGCATTGCCCCCTCACAACTAATAAGTCTCCACCAAAAAGTTTTAGTTTGTTAAAGTTTGTGAGATTCAGAAAAAACTATTTACAGGTTACCTAGAAAACACCGACATTTGCTTCCTCCTAATGGGGGATGGAGGAATTAAACAGCAATCAGATAGTAATAAACAAGTAATGCATCAACAAACTTCTTCCAAAGCAACTGGAGCACAGCACTCTATGAGAATATTTCAATTAAAAACTTAAAAACTTATATATTTAATTTTGCTTCTTTATCCCCATCATAATCTGGACATTTTTTGTAGAGATTGGAAACTAGTTCAGAGTGTAATAGAAGATGAAATAGGAGGAAAGGATCCCATGAGGAAGAACAAGAAATAATTAGGATGAATGTGTCAAATGAAGACGATTGTAAAATAGAAATGCTTGGTATTCATAAAGAATAGATCATCTGGGAGAATAGTTTGGCAGGAAATTTTATATATATTCACCTCCAAATGTAATTTTAGATGTGGTGTTTACATTACATCAAAATCTAAGTTACTAGCAATGGCTGCATTAGCAACTTTACCTCCAGGGTGAAAGATGAGGCAGAATAGCTTCTACTCCTCTTTATTCCTGTTGCATGCTAACTAAATGGTTAACAGTCAATATGTATGTAACATAAAATGCCAATCAAAGGCAAAAAGAAATGTTAACCAACTCATGGTCAGTGATGCTTAATAAGAAACATGAAGGTATGAGGGTAAATATATATAATTGAGCAATGGTTGTCATAAAATGCGAGAGAATAATGATATTTTTTACTGCATCACCATTTTGACCATGTACAATACCAATCTTTATGAATATTAAATTGGTATTCAAGTCTATTTTGGTAAATGATACAAGAAAGCCAATTAAACTCAATTTATAAGTGCTATTTACTCAATGCTCAAATTCAATCAAGAGGCGTGAATAGCATCAGTATTAGTGTACTCATCCTTTTTTACTTTAGAAAGCAGATAGGGTTTGTGTACTCCACAAAGTGGCCACATCAAAAGGCCAACAAGCAAGAGGTTCCAATAGAGATCAACATACTTCCAGAAAGTCCAAATTATTTCTACAGAGATGCAGAAAGGAGAGAGAATAGACAGACAAAGCATTTATGCAGGAATTAGTTAACCTTGCATGAATAAAAATTTTTACAAGCATCATCTTGAAAAGAATGGAAAAAAGGCAGTTAAATAAATAACCAATTATTATTATTATTAGGTAATCTACCATTTAAGGTAGGTTTTTGGATAGACACAACTATCAAATAAACATTTTGTGACTCCCCACCTATCAAACTAATCTATATCAGGTCCCTCTTCATCTCGGTGTACTTCTTTCCTCCCTTCATCCCGTCCAACATCCCTATCCTGTTCCTACCCTTACCTTGCTTGCCCAACATTCTCCCCTCTATTACCCTCTTCAACATTCCACTACCGCTCAATGCGCCTTTCATCCATTTTTCCTGCCTCCATAGGATTTCTCTCAACAAACCCCTCTCCTCCCCCACCCTTTCTAGTACTTCCTCATTTGTTTTCCTTTCGGTCCATTTCACCTTCTCCATTCTTCTCCACACCCACATTTCAAAAGCCTCCAATCTACGTCTATCCTCCTGCTACAGTGACCACGTTTCCGTGCCGTACATAGCTACACTTCATATCAGAGTTTTTACGAGTCTTGTCTTAACATCCCTACTCAACGTCCCCGTCATCAACTCCCTCCTCCTTGAGAAAGCCTCCTTGCCTAGCGCAATTCTTCTCCTTACGTCCCTACCACTTTGACTGTATTGGTCCAAAACACTCCCGAGATATGTAAACTGTTCTACCTGCTCTATTTTTCCCCACCTATTTTAATACTTAGCTTAGCCTTTTTCTTCCTGGAAAATCACATAACCTTTGTTTTATTAATATTGATTCTCATCCCATATTTATCGCACTGAACCACTAATTCACTCAACAATGCTTGCAATCCCTTGGCTGACTGAGCAACTAATGCTTGGTCATCAGCAAACCTAGCCGATTTTACGAATTCCCCTCCGACTTTCATTCCTACCTCCAGTTCTTCCCATGCCTCTTTAATCATTTCCTCTACATATACGTTGAGCAGCACCGGTGACAATGGACAACCCTGCCTTACACCTCTTCCTAACACTGCCCATCCGGACTCTCCGTTCCCCACTCGCACCCAAGCAGTCTGAGACATGTACAGGTTGCGGATCAGTCTCCTGTCCCTCCAATCCATTCCTATTTTCTGCAATACACGCATTAATTTTTCCCAATTCACTCTATCAAATGCTTTTTCGAAATCTACAAAACAGGCAAAAACATCCTGGTTGTATTCTATATTCCTCTCAATTAGTGATCTCTGTACTGCAATGGCATCACGCATACATCTTCCCTTCCTAAACCCAAACTGATCATCCCCTAAGTAATCATTTGCCTTACTCTCTATCCTTTTGTTGATGATCCTGAGAATAACTTTAGCTGCGTGGGATATCAAACTTATTGTTCTGTAATCCTCACATGATATAGACTTTGCCTTTTTTGGAATAGGAACTAACACCGATCTCACAAATATACCAACCAATTATACCAACTATAAAATACCAACTATAAAATACCAATTTTTCATTGAGAAAAGACATGAAAAAACACCATCACTATCAGTATGCAAAAATATTGGTCAACCTTCATCACATTTGTTTATTTGGGAAATAGGTTTTGAAAATGCTGATGGAAAATTAATGCCAACCATAAGTAGAGAAATGTGAGAGGTAATGGCGGAAGATGATTTTGAATGAACAAAGAACAGATCATGTTATATGATCTATAACCAGAGTGAAGTGAAGAAGCCAGAATAAATGAAGGAGAATGATTTAGATGTGATTTTCCAAAAACCTATAAATGATGATTAAGAAAAATTACATTTAGGAATTCATGTATGCATTGGGAGAAGTAAACGGCATTCTTTGCTTTGTTGATGGTATAGATTGGAAATAAAGAGGAGCTAATAAAGTTCTTCCTCACCACAAAAATATAAAGCAATATCTTGATGACTAAATTAAGCAAAACTATAATAATGGTATGAGGAAGAGAGATATACGTACAAACATATAACTTGAACAAGTGGAAGGATTTTCTTATTTAGTACAAACAGTATCTTGGTTGCTGGAAGAAGTAAGTCATTGCAGAATAGTTGATGAAAGAATGGATAGTAATGGAAAAATAGTAAAATATACAAACTTGAAAAAATGAAACATTTCATTAAAACATATATCTGTACACATGTTACTATAATAAATACCATGACAACCAACTGCTGCAGACAAGATAAGAATATAGGAAATGGAAATGTAATGCTACAGAAGAATTATGAAGTATAAAAGGACAAAACCACAAAGAAGTTTTGGGAAGAGGAGGGGAATAAAGAGCATAGAAAATGTTCTAAAGAAGGGAAAATTTAACAAGTATAATTTATTCTTGTCTCTTTAGGTAGTATTTGCATAAAGCATGGATGAGATAAACTATAAAATAAGATCATGACCAATACCACAGGTAGGTTTTTTTTTGTTAATAGTAATTCGATGATAAAGGCAGGTTCTTGAGAGACTAACCACCGCTACATTTATAAACCTTATCTAACACAATGCTAAGCACGATAAGAAAATACAATAAAATAAACCATTTTTAAGTCCATCTACTTTCTGCCTCCCTCCAATTCATCAAACATACTTAATATTTCCCTCCATCTACCTCAATTATCGCTCCCATGGACTATGACCTTGGCATGGTGGAAGGGCTTGTGAATTCAGGTGAGCATTTGACCCCATTGGGGCAGCCATCAAGTGATGGTGTCACCTTAAAAACACCATTGAAGAAGGTAACAGGAAACTACCTCAATTACTAATTCTAATATTTTTATGATGGACAGTACAGATAAAATGAGTCCTGGAGTCCAGAGCAACTATGGGACTCAACCCAATCAACCATGTGTATTGCCCATTAGCTGGCTAGGTAAGGCTTCTACAGTCATAATCTCACAAAATCCTTGTAAGGCAAAACCTACAACAGCACAGAAGTTGCAGAAGAAGACCATTTTAGTTAGAGTAGGAATTTGGAATGTTAGAACAATGTTGAGGGTAGGAAAATTAGGGAATATAAAATGAGCGATGGAAAAAGGATATATAAATATTCTAGCTCTATGTGAGGTGAGGCAGAAGGATAGCAGTTATTACTGGAGTGATAGTTTTAGAGTAACATACTGTGGAGGGAACGAGAGCCAATGAGGGATTGCAATAATAAGGAATAAAAAGGTAGGAAGAAGCTAAGTCATCATAGAAGAAGAAACAGACAAAATATTACTAGTAGAGATAAAAGCATAACTGACGAACTTGGTCATTGTTCAGGTATACATGCCACCAAGTAATCATAAGGAGGAAGATTCAATAGGATATACGCTCAGTTAGAGGACATAATCACGTGTGTTCTCGCAGGAAAGCGTTTCATAGTGATAGGAGATTGAAATTCAACAGTAGACAAAGGAAGAGATGGTGATGAGGTAGGGGATTATGGTTTAAGCATGAGGAATGAACGCAGAGAGAAAGCAATTGAGTCCTGTGGGAGATAGGGGTTAGTCATCAACAATAGTTTAGACACCACAAAAGGCATAAGTGTACATTAAAAATACCAGGTGACTCAGAAAGGTATCAGTAAGATTATATTATGTTAAAGCATAGATTTAGGAACAATAAAATCAATTCACACAGTTTCCTAGGAGCAGATGTGGACTCTGATCAAAATTTAGTAGCCATTAGGGTCAGAGAGTCTGGATGGGCAGTGTTAGAAAAAGAAGTAAGGCAGGGTTGTCCATTATTACCTGTGTTGTTCAATGTGCATGATGAAGAAATGACAATAAAGTATGGGAAGAACTGGAGATAGGAATCAAATTGTAAAGGAAAATTTGTAAAATCAGATAAGTTTGCTAATGGCCAAGCTGTAGTTTGTCGGTCATCCAAGGGGTTGCAAGCATTGCTCAGAGAATTGGAAATTCAGTAGAATAAATATGGGATAAGACTAAATGTAATTAAAACAAAGATTATGCAGTTTTCCAGAAAGAGAAAGGCTAAGTGAAACATTAAAATAGGGGAACAAAAACTTGAGCGAGCGGAACAGTTTATGTATCTCAGAAGTGTTTAGACCAAAATGGTCAAAGTAGTAGGGGCATAAGGAGAAGAATTGCACTAGGCAAAAAAGCTGTCACAAGTAGGCAAGAATTGATGACAGAGACTTTGAGTAAGGATGTTAAGAAAAAAATACTTTTCAATCCTTTGAAATGGAGGGTAATTATGTATGGTGCAGAAACATAGTCATCAAAGCAGGATGGTAGGTGAAGATCAGAGTCTTTTGAAATGTGGGTGTGGAGAAGGATGGAGAAGGTGAAGTGGACAGAAAGGAAAACAAATGAGGAATGCTATGTATAAGGGGAGTAGAAGGGGCTGATGGTAGAAATAATAAGGAGACAGAAATAATGGATGAAATCCATATTGATTGGCAGTTGAATGTTAAAGACTGTGACCGAGGGGAGAATGTTAGGCAACAAGGAAGGCGTGGGAATAAGATAGGGATGTTGGTCAGAATGAAGGAAGTATATAGAGATAAAGAGGAACTTTGTTGTAGATTAGGATGTTGAATTGTGTTTTGTTTGGGGAGACAAGAAATTATTTGGTTGTTGTGTTTGTCGAAAACCTCCCTTAGCCTATAGATTGCCTATAATAATAATAACTCCAATTACCTACTCAATATTCTGAAATCTAAAATCTATCTATTCCTAATCTCTGCAAGATATTCATCAATTTACTTTTTCAAATGCCTCCTCAAACCACATTAAGCAAACAGATACATCAGTTATATTTTATTTTTCTTTCTATCCGTGACCTCATTACTCCTGTCGCATCAAAATAACCCCTAATTTTTATAATACCTAACTGATCTTCCCCTGAATACTTATTTCTCCTCTTTTCTATCTTTTCATTATCCTAAATATTATACTGTTTCTGCTTATTAAATCAAACTTTTGGCCATCAAGTCCTCATATACTGCCATTTTTCCTCTTCATAGGATGGGAATTGATACTTATTGAATACAAAGTCTCCCAGTCTAATTCCTCACTCATGACTGCAATGAAAACTCTCGATTACAAAAAAAAATCTTTCATCTAAATTATCCTCAACCCATGAATACATGTAGTTCTGCAGAAATGCAATCCACATCCACCCCCTTGTTTCAATTAGTTTCATTTAATTTCTTCTTTATCTCACAATTAAACATATCTTTATCTTTGCTATCCTCACCAAAATCTCATTCTCTATGCTCAAATATATTCGCCGATTATTTTTGGCATATGCATTGCACTCCAATGCATTCCTTCCATTTTGTCTGAATTTCTTCTACTTCAATTAAAGCTTCACTGTCTTCACAAAACTCGCCTGCTGTATAAATATATTCCTTTCTGACTTTCCAATAGTACCATCACTTTCCGGTAAACTATACCACTTTCACCCTGTTTCTAAAAACTCTCCATGTTTTGAACTGCTCTTTCCACTGTTTCTTTTCCCCAAATCAGTCAGATCATGAAAGATATTCATTTAATAACAAAGCAATGAAGAAACAAGATGAGAGCAAAATGGAGTGAAAAGCTGCACCAAACTAATGGTCAGACTGAAATTTAGTAGAAAAGTATGCGGTGTCAAACAATTGACAATTCATAATCATATGGAATATCTATTTAAATATACAAGGAATGTAGCTATGGTTGTGAATCAATGTAAACAAAAAAACCGGGACCGTAAACTTGATTGGCACTAAGTGATAAGAAAGAAAAGGGGGAAAAAACACAAAAGCCAAAATAAATAATAAAAATAATAAAACAAACTTATCACTTAGTGCCAATCAAGTCTACGGTCCCGGTATTTTTTTTGTTTACATGGAATATCTACTTTGAAATTGATTTCATTGAAAGAAAATAGCATACATATATGTAAAATGTTATTCTGACTTTTGGTCTAATTTAACTATTAGGTATATGCATAGTGCAAGAATGTTTCTTAAGCAGAAAACTTAGGGTTAATACATTCTAGCTAATCTATGAAGAGATCCATATAATGCATATTCAAGGAACTATTATAAACAATCAGTTCTACTGCACATATTTCCTTTACTTCTTCTACCATAATCATTAGCTCATATCTTGTCTATCAACTAAAAGTATCTGTGCATGTTGATTATTTATAACAAAATGAATAGGGATGGACATGTTTCATGGCATTTGGGCCATTTTCACAGCCTGCACTAACTCTCTGCTGATATCAAGGTCAATAAATTCAATTGTACTCTTGGCATTATTAAGATCTTATGTTCATAATGAATCAGGAGGGATTTTATGGAGGCTGCCCAAGCACCTAATCTTCCTAGTGATCTCAATGTGCTAGCTTTCAAAAAGCAAAATTCATGTGTAAATGATTTGTTGATAGCAATGGCATTAAAAATAAAATCAAATGGCTGAAATCTTAGAAACTAGTGTTAGGAGTGCATACAAAGTGTTTATGCTGAATGATTTCCTCATTAACAATATGTATGAGCCTATATGAAAATGTGTCTCTATACACAGTGCATTCCACTCTCTTTCAGGACGATCACTATTCCGAAAAGGCTGATTCTAAAGTCAGAATCTGACTCAAACTAATTTCCTCCAGCGCACCTGATCCTTAAATATTTCTTTCATCTGTCACATTTATACATTGTTTCATATTGGTTCTTCTTATGAACACTTACACTAATCTAGTGTTGAAAATATCTTTCCCAACATTTACTCATCACTTCCTCTGTTTAATCCTTTTAAAACAATTTATCTTTTCTCATAAATTTCTTTGGCATTTCAGTACTGATGAATTCTTTCAGGGTTATGAACACCAGAAAAGTGCATTTATGACATGTATGCCCATTGCTAGTGAATCAATCTACCTTCCTAAATAATCCATTCTTTGTATATTCTTTCTCTACTATTTTTTTATAACAAGAACCCTTACGTACTTTATACTAATGCATTCATTCAACAATGCTTATTATGGCATACACAAGTTTCACTTTCATAAAATAATAATGTAGGAAAACATATATAAATTAGACTCAGCCATTTTGCAGCCGTAAGCGACATTTATTGTTCCAAACACTCCACATACTACCACCAAACTTTCTCCTGGAATCTGCATTATCATCCAGTAACCAATCAACTTTTACAAATATACTACCAGGATATATAAAATCATCAAATTTAACCATTTATCCTCATTATGCAATCATTTTCCCCATCCTCCACATCAAAAAGCAACCTTAGTTTTGGCGATATTTAGCCTTATTCTTTTTGTTATTTCACTGAAGGTCTCCAGGGCTCAATACAGATTTTTTGGAGCCTCAGACAGAAATACTGTAACATTAGCATTTATGAGAATCATACGTTTGTTTCTCCAATGACATCTACCAGACGAATTAAAATCACATCTCATAGTTTTTTCAAAACAACATTAAAAATGTGAAATGAATGCATTAATGCGAATTGAAAATGCATCCATCATGCTTGAATTCACATTGGCCATTCAAGGTATCATTCGTCCTAAAATTTGTCTCACTTTTATAATATTCAGTTAATGGTCTTTTACTTAATATTCTCTAAAACCTTCCACTTCTTTCCTCTGTTTACCCTGTTACATGCCTTTTCAAAATTGAATAATGTTCTATCTTTCCCCAAATTTGCATTTCTCATGTATCCACAAAGGGTAAACAGAGATCAATCAATACATGTGATACCAAGCATAAAAACATTTAATTTATCGTAAATTATCCATAAAAATTATCGTTTATTCATTTATCATAAGTTATCCAATCTATTCTTTGCATTCTTTAAATCAACATTTCCCAAAACACTTCCTCAGCATTTACAAATAACTACATAAGTACTCTGTAAATTTGACATTCCATCTTACTCCCCTTTCCTACATATAAAGATTTATTTATTGCATCTTTACATTTTTTTAGAAAAGCTAAAGTGAGCAAGCATAAATAAATAATTTTCATTAATGAGTCATCATCCACACATATCATTCACAAACAGACAAATACTAATTTGCATACTCAAACATGTTGCATGACACATGATTTACACCTGACACTTTTTCTTAATAAATAATAAAAATTTCTTTTACATTTCACTTTCTGCCATCTTTTCAATCACCTGATACATATGCTTGAATTTTATGATCCAGGGTACTAAAAAAAAATATATCTACCTACCCAAAGATTGGTTTGATAGGCGAGTTTTGAGCTCACCTAATATTTAGCTTATCACTATGTCTTCCACATATATGTATTATACACAAGTAAATAAAGTTCATATAAATCCTCAACGGACTTCTTCAAACAGTCTCTATGCATGTAAGACTTAAAGATTTTCAGCCTCATTTCCCATTTGCTAACATCACAGCTATTATTCACTGTCACATTCATCCCTAAGCTCTCTCCATACTTTGCCCAAAAGAGCCCTTTTTTGAGGGCTAGTTGAGCTTGAGACTTGTTGGAACTCCATCAAGATGATAGGAAAGTGACATAGACTAAATTCCATTGAAAATACCATTTATTGGCCATTTTGAAAGTGTATTTTATTGGGAAAAATTATTTTTTTATGGAATGCAAAGTCTGTATAACATTCTCATATCAGCTCTATCATTATGAATTACATATTCACCGTCATCAACAAAACAATATTTTTATCAGTCAAAAAAACAAAGCAATTAGTTGCTCTTTTGGTGTAATTTGGTATTTTATTAAACATTCCTAAGTTCAGTACAATATAGTTTTACCTCTCTATTCTGCAAAAAGGAATTTCAACATTCTCTTTATACTGTGGTTATGGTTGTCTGGTGTTGTGATTATGGCTCTCTTAACAATATGCTTTGATTGCCTTTGAAGTATGAAAGTAATTTCAAGATATAGAGATATTAAACAGTCAAAATTTTGGGGTGTTAAAAATAGGGCTTATATTCCTCACCCATCTTTAAAACAACAAGAACCCCAATGGCTTTTTCTGTAATTGTAATGTATTTCTGCATTTTGGTGATTCCTCCCTTACTTTATGCCATCTGTGATATTGTTTTAGATGTAAGTATAGCAGGCATTAATTAGGTCAGCTGTTATTCAATCTTTCTTGATTTCTTTCCCCCCAGACCTCTTCAGGAACTAGATACCAAATAACAGGTTATTCCACTTTTAGAAACTTAAATTGCCTAAATGTACTTCACTAATGCTCTGGTATCTGGTCCCTTATCATATGCAATACTATAACTCTCAATATTAAGATCACCCCACTACCATGGATAAGTGCGCATGTGTTTAACCATAGCCTAGTATTAAACTAAAATAACTCTTTTCTCCCATTTACACACAAGTTTTCCTCACCACCATTCACTCAAGGGGTCGGCAAAAGGCCCTACCACTTTTTTTGAGGCATCTCTTCTAATGCCATCCCAGCCATTCATGTCTCCAAATTATTCTTCTTAATGGTTGAACTCATTTAAGACTTCTTTCAAATTAACAACCAACTTATCATGCATGCTTTCAGTCTTTTCAACTACTGGTGCTTACCAATCAACAATGAAAAAAATAATTCATTTACCCAAAAACAATAATTAAATAAATACATGATACTCAACTCTTTCATTCCAACCCAAAGTAAATGATACACCAGAGGGTATTTTTAAATTTTTAAAACAATCATTGAATATATCCTAGTCTCACATTCAAAATCAAACAAATGCTCTAGCTGGAGGGAATACTACCATTGAGCTCCGTCTACAATGCTGCACCATTGTCACTTATTTCAACAATATAATCACCTCACAAGCTAATAATCACCTTCCAATTATTCCACTCAAAAGCATTCTCCTTCCCAAGCACACATCTTAAAGTCCAACTACCGAATGTTCTGCCACTTTGTTCTTCCACAAGCTAATCTTATTCAGCTCATGCTTCCCCCCCTCACTTCGATCATATGAGGTATTTTGTTGCCATCTAAATGTAACAAAAGGTGGAATATGGAAGTTTAGCAACCTTTGAAGTTGGTATGGATGCCACATGAAGCATTCGTTGCAAATGATTGTAAACTATGTTGTGAGTCAGTTTTTGGCATTTTTTCTCAGAAAAAATTGCAATGGTTACTTTAATGGAGTCATCCCCTGATGTGGATCAAAATGTACCATAGCATACAATGTCTTAAGCCTGTTGCACTATTTTAAACAAACAAACCTTCTTATGGAACTACCTTGATATCAAACAATTCATCCATTACCACATTGCTTACAGATAATGTATGGTACTGGTAGCTACATGATATACGTGGGTTAACATTTATTTAATATAAATTAATACATATTAGTTAAGTTTTGCCAGCTAAACTGTGAAATTTTTCCAAGCACTTATTAGACCTCCTTTGAATGACAGAAAGGTCATTTTTATGGCTAATCCTATCAATCTGAGGAAAGCTCACAGGGGATTAATCAGGTAATTGAAGTGAGAGTACAAAAATAGTCTACTGCATGTAGGTACCTATAGATCAATGTAAACAATAAAACTGGGTAATTGGGTACAGGTAAAATAAAAGAAGTTCTATCTCACAAGGTTGGTAAATTATTATATTTTTCTACCTCCTGTTATTGTGGCATGAAGTGAACATTTGTAAGCCAACAACTTTATCCTAAAGTAAAACTAGAAAAATATCAAAAGAAAAAGTGCTAGTTTTACCTTCTGAGGTAGATATGCTGTGACTAGTTTCTATATTGTGGGGACCAATTATCAGGAAGGTGAGGTTCAGACTGAAGGCTTTCTAATTGATGTCTGTGGCTTCATCTGCCAATGACCACACAATTCCTGAAATATAATGAAAATTATTTAGGTAGTAATGATACAATATAATATTATGTATCTTTATAAACACATTTTTCCATAAAAATTAAAAGATCATGAGTTATATTTATTTTTAACTGAAAATCGTGTAACAGGGCACTTTTTCTTCTCTAATCTGCAAGATCCTTATAATATTAACTAAAAGGAGGTGATTTTTAACATGAAATCCATTTTAAAAAGGATAAGCCACCAGTTTCCTGACATATATGAATAATGGATATGCCCATCTTATTGGAAAGAGCAGCCGAGATTTAACTTATTTACTAAATTAATGTATGCATACAACACCATTTTCGATCATTTTTATACCTAACTTATTTTTGGGGATTGAAGTTGATTCATACTTGAAAATGCATTAATTCAAACGTTCTAAAGTTTAAAAGGGGAACCAAAAATATCCAATATGTTCTTGTGCTTTCCCAGCGTATCAGCTTAATGAAGTTTTGACTGGTCTTTTCGGTGTAAGACACCACAAAAATTCACTTAACAAAAATATCCGATTCATATATGAAATGCTAGTATTTGTTAGAGTGATTTAGCTCAAAAACATCAGTTAAATGCTATTTACCTGCAATAATCCATCTTGCCGCAGTCCATATAATTTAACCTTTAAACTGATGTCCCACTGTCAAAATCATAAAACATGCTCGCCTCCGAAGGCAAGTTTGAATGATGGGAAAAAAAATGCGATGTCACAAAAAGAAGTACCAATGCGCAAGATGGCGCGAAACCGAAGAGGTTAGTTATTCGTTCGTGCTATAATTGTTAATAGGTATTCGTTTAAGCCATAAAATCCACAAAAGATTACTGAATCATTTGTTTTTGATATCCTGAAGTATTTGTTTTCCATTTCTCTCAACCTGATATTCCATAGTTCTAGATAATATGCAGTCTTTGAATGGAGGACGAAATATTGTCTTCAAAATGTATTACAATCACCAATATAAATTTGAGTTTAATTAAGAAACGTCTTAATTGGAGTCGCTTTTGGTGTTTCAAAATTACTAAATTAGCCTGTGCATCATCATTTTCAACTGTGTATTGGGTAATTGGAAAATCATCTGAACAGGAATTGATAGAAAGATAAGTAGCGGGTGAAATTTCAATTTTATTAAATAGATAATTTTGTGAACATCATCTATTTAACATAGTATCTCCCAGGAAATATTGCGAACCCCTCTTGCTTTTACCCATAAAGTAACGAACTCAATATGGTTATGACGGAATATAGGTTTAAACTACAAAATATATCAAGCTTTGTAACAACTAATGTCAAACTTAATAACCGTCACAGTATTATTCTTACTAGTAATAGGATTTAGCATTCGATAAAGCACGATTCAACACAAATTTGATGTTAAGGAGTAAACAAATCAGCTGATGCATTTTTGCACCTACTCTTGCTTAATCCTAATAAGAGATGAGGAGATTACAAGACTTTTATGTGATAGAATGAGTGCTACAGTGAAAATAGAGAAGATTCTAAGGTGGATAATTAGTACCTACTTTCACCTTAGGGAAGAGTTGTCCCCGAGGGACACCTAGTCCAGTGCTCTTTTTGCTGAAAATGAACAGCAATTTTTCATAGATTCCAGCTTACTTGCCCAGGGTGCAACTTAAAATTGATCCATCATGAAATTTCCAGTATGAGAGGTCTCATTTACATGTTACTCTGGAAACTACCAGAAAGGTATGTGGTATGGGGAGAAGCCATCCAAGGTTCTCTAGCTTCTAAGTTCTCATCTAACTTTTGTGTTTCAAAATAGGCCTGTTGTATTTATTTGTATTAAGAAAATTTTGAGATATTACAAGGCCTGTATTAAACATTTCTTATTTGTACTAACTATTTATTCATACCTACAAAACATTCTATTTGCAATTATGTAATTAGAAGAAACTTCTTAAAATCATTATCAATTCAGTTGAGTGTATGTGATAGATGTCTACTTATTCAAGAAACTGAATAAAAACCTAATACAATTTTTCAGTGATTAACTACTAACCTGGAGGAGATAAGTTCATTCAATCCTAGAAATTAATAATTTTGAAAATTAGGATGGTATCATGTGGTAATTGCTGACCACACACATATTTTTGCAGTCATTTTTCTTGGATGTGCTGCTACAAATTTAGAGCCATAAAAAATGTGTGTGATTTCCACTTTAACTACCAGATTTATCTGTAGGACCATGTACAGGGAGCCTTTATGTGTTGTACTGAGTGCTTTAACTTTTTTTTCACCCTAACTGCATGATTCCATATAAATAAGAGGTCCATGAACACCCCAAGAGTCTCCTCCAATGGAAATTCTTTAGTTCATTAGCTGTGAGATGAAAGGGGGTAGAGCAGAGCTACAGTTGATTTTCTGTTGTTCAGCCCATTTTTTGTTGTCTCCAGTAAGGTGTGAATAATTATGATTTTATAATGAAAACCATATTTTTTAAATTAATTCTACCTCCTAATTTTTATGTTTTATATCTCTTCTCTACATTCTTATATTAGTGAACAGAATTTAGGCAGCTCTTAGCAAGGGGCTATGGGTAATAGTACACTATCATAGTAGTGACTTCAGTAGGTTAACCAGCTTGGTTATACTGAAAGAAGCATTACCAAGGTTTAGTATTTCTTATGGGATGCTGACTAAAATGTACCAAAAGTGAATCACTATAGAATATCTTAATCATTTGTAGAGGATGCTGCATGTATAATGAGTACACAGTGCAAAGGTATTGAGATTATTATTATTATTAAAAATGTGCAAATAGACAAATGTCAGGTGGCACACAAGTCCCAAGTGTTACAATAAACTTGCCTTGGAAAAATAACATGGTTTCTGAAATACAATCAACATCACAAAAGATAATAAGTAAAATAAGTCTGAAAAAAGAAAAAAAATACACTTTAAGGAAATTTCCAAACACCAATCTGTAGTACATAAAAAAAATCCCCATTTCATTAACATTTGTTTCCCAATCAACAAGAAAAAAAAATTTAGCTATTACATTTAATTTTATACAACACATCAATCAAATGATTACAGAAGTTGTTTACATCTTTTCTTAAAAGTTTGGACTCTGTTAGGAAAGGGCTTAAAAATTTTTGCAGGTAAATTGTTCCAATCAACAATTGTTTTATTTAGAAAAGAAAATTTCTTTTTATTCGTTCTTTGTGCCCGGCATTTTACCTTAAAATTGTGGTCATTTCTCCCTATAAAATTCGGGTTCCCCGCCTCTTTCCTTAAATTTCCTTGTATTTCATTGTAATTGTAACATTGTATTTCATCTCCTTACAGGTGAAACAAATTTACAACTATAATTGTTCCACCAATAGCATCCATACAAACATCCCTCACACATTTTCCATGAAAACATTGAACATTAATTTTGATCCTGTGCATCCTCATTTATCACCATGCTTAATTTCAAGCCAGTCATTAAAAATCCCATTTATTTTCCTTCCTTGAATTCCTTTCCTTCCTTCCTTGATTTATATCCTTGACGTAGTCGTTCATAAATAACATTTATAGCATTTGATGCATTGTCATTTACCCCATATTCTCCATTTCCCCATAGAACCTACCATAATTTGCCTCTATGTGTTGCATTGTCTTCTTCAAGTAGGCTAATGCATGGAACTGTTTTACATGCTTCAGGAAGAATTTAATCCGTTGGTGTGAGCATCCGTCAGAAAAATGTAGTGATACTCACGAAGTCTTTCTGGCCCATTGCCACTACAAAGTTATATCCTTAAGGATCTGGTTGTCATAAATAATTTTTGAAAAATTAAATTATTTGTTTCAATCATACATTTTGCAAACATTGATTAATTTATTTCATATTCTGTGTTTTAACAAACAATTTTACATGTAAATGATATTAATATTGAGAAGATAGATAAGTTCATATTAATAATTTTTAAACAAATAAATAACTTTATATTTCTTAAAAATGGGCAAAGGTGGGAAAGGACCCAGAATCGTGACCAATGCTTGCAGAAAATTCAGAAAGCCAACTGTAACTGCTGACAAATCCATTGTTAGGTATTGATTAATAAATATTTCCACCCTGAATGGTCTAACCCTTCAATTGAGTTCACCAATTGTTTATCCATATAATTACAACTTAGGAATAAATGTCAATTCATGTCACATAAATGAATACATACAAACATACATGTGAACACATAATGAATAGAGTAATTTCACATGAATAATTGTGGTTCATTGTACAACTGTGAACAGTGAATTAATATGAATTGGCAGAGAATGTTAATTAGTTTATCTCTTCCTTGTAGAATAGTCGAATTTTTGACACTACCCTTCCTAACACCTCTTTTCCCATTAATGTTGACAAATTTTCATGTATTTCAAACCATTTGGTCCTGGCTGTCTCCTCTATGCAGTCATGGTCCATTTGGGGGATGGTGGATTGTTATCCTGCAACAGGAATAAACATGGTTGAACATTGGAATTCTTATTAGTCCACTTGACATGCAACTGTAGACATACATTCAGTTCATTGAACAACATGCCCAAAAGTGCTATTGTATTATTTTGAATTTGATGCTATCTGGAGTATCTATTATTTGCTGAATAACTAATACACATAGAGGCATTATGGGACAAGAATTTAACCCTGTATCTGTCAAGATCATTCAATTATGCCGCTGCCAATGATGCATCATGTACTAATAATATATTTCTTGCGATTAGTCTGGGGTTGTATTAGAGAGATCTGCATCCCAAAAACATCCAAAATTAAGTAATCTAGGTGGAAATAAATGTCAATTGCGCAGTTATATTGTAAAAATTGTTTAAATATCCCTATATTTTATAGAATTATAGAGATATTGAAATATCCTCCACTTTCTTTGGCCCCATTAGTTTTGCATTATCAGAGTAGATTTAAATGAGATCATTCCCCTTGTAGATGTACATAAAGTTTTAATATCTCAGAAAATGATTCTGATGTTAAATTCCTCACCTTTTTGTTTAATATATTATGACACCCCTTCCTGGCTCTCTTCTTCTTTCTATATTTCTCTATAACTATCACTCCAGTAATCCCTACCATCAATCTAGCTCTAAAATGTCTACCTTTCTTCTCTCCATCTCCTGCTTTATATTTTCTGATCTCTCTGTCCTCAAAAATATCCTAACATTTCAAGTCCCTTATCTAACTTATTCAGTCCTCTGCTATGTCTTATTTTCTGTTGTTGCTGTCCATTTTAACAGTCAAGGATTTTGTGTGACAATGACCTTTAAAGTTCTTCCTCTCCCATCAAACACAAACATCAATGGCCCCATGGGACAAGCTCCATAGGTTCCAGGGCTTATTTTCATAATTATGCTCTTCTGAAAGTTGTGGAGTGTTTAATTGAGATGGTTTCTCATTACCTTCCTTATTAATGTTCTTGAAATATAGAGCACATTTAGATAGTGATTGTTAAAACATGTTGACCAATGTCTGGAAAAAACAGTCACAATGCCTATGAAGTTATATATGAATTTCCTAGAAGCATGTATTATATAGATGCTATCTGCTCCTTTGGTATGATTTAACAGTTTTACTCCTACAAATGGCACATTGGAATCTCATATTATATGTTTGACCGGAGAGGTAAGAAGATTGGAGGAAATAGTAAATGGATGGCTTTAAGCTGACTGTCTTAAGATGGCTTTGGCTGTAAAGCTAAAGAAAAAATGGATTGACGTTAGCAACAATTGAAGAACTGCTTCAATGAGTGAGTACAGAGAGAAGCTTATGGATAACACTTACAAAAAGGATAGGAAAATTAATTGGACATATCCTGAGTAAACACAGAGTTAGGCAAAATGAAGTACAAAGAGTTAAACAATAAATTGAGAAGGGCCACAAATAAAGCAAAGGAAGAATGGTGAAAAACGGAATGCGAGAATATGGAAAGTTTACAGAAGAAGGGTGAAATTAGTGCTCTATACAGCAAGGTTAAGTTATTATCGGGAAGTAAGGAGGTAAGTTCTATGCTAACAGTCAAAGATAAGTGGGGTAAGATAATAGTTGAACCAGGAAAAATCCAAGAGAAATGGAAGGAATATATAGAAACACTGTATGGTAAAGAACTTAGGCCGACAAGGTTAGATATAGAAAAGGAACATGACGTAGAAGAAGATAGCTTAGGTCCAGGCATACTCGACGATGAAATAGGAAGGGCATTAAAGGAGATGAAAGCAAATCAGGCCGTGGTGGTAGACAACATCCCTGTAGAACTGTTGAAATGTTTAGGAAAAATTTGGAAGAAGACTCTATATGAAAGATTTGGTGTTTTCCCGGCGTATCAGCTGCGTAAATTCTTCTCGGGTCCTCCTCCGGGTTATATCGTCCATCTCGGCCGACGTTTCGATGTCCGACTCGGTCATCGTCATCAGGGCTTCTGAATGTCTATATGGACTGATTCGTAGTATCTATGAGGAAGGAATCTGGCCGGAAGATTTTGTGAGATCGGTGTTAGTTCCTATTCCGAAAAAGGTAAAGGCTACATCATGTGAGGATTACAGAACAATAAGTTTGACATCCCACGCAGCTAAAGTTATTTTCAGGATCATCAATCAACAAAAGGATAGAGAGTAAGGCAAATGATTACTTAGGGGATGATCAGTTTGGGGTTAGGAAAGGAAGAGGTATGCGTGATGCCATTGCAGTAATGAGGTCACTAATCAAGAGGAATATAGAATACAATCAGGAGGTTTTTGCCTGTTTTGTAGATTTCAAAAAAGCATTTGATAGAGTGAATTGGGAAAAATTAATGCCTGTATTGCAGAAAATAGGAATGGATTGGAGGGACAGGAGACTGATCCGCAACCTGTACATGTCTCAAACTGCTCAGGTGTGAGTGGTGAACGGCGAGTCCGGATGGGCAGTGTTAGAAAGAGGTGTAAGGCAGGGTTGTCCATTGTCACCGGTGCTGTTCAACGTATATGTGGAGGAAATGATTAAAGAGGATTAAAGAATTAATAGGAGAGATTAAAGAATTGCGCTAGGCAAGGAGGATTTCTCAAGGAGGAGGGAGTTGATGACGGGGACGTTGAGTAGGGATGTTAAGACAAGACTGATAAAAACTCTGATATGGAGCGTAGCTATGTACGGCGTGGAAACATGGTCATTGTAGCAGGAGGATAGACGTAGATTGGAGGCTTTTGAAATGTGGGTGTGGAGAAGAATGGAGAAGGTGAAATGGACCGAAAGGAAAACAAATGAGGAAGTACTAGAGATGGTGGGTGAGGACAGGGGTTTGTTGAGAGAAATCCTATGGAGGCAGGAAAAATGGATGAAAGGCATATTGAGCGGTAGTGGAATGTTGAAGAAGGTAATAGAGGGGAGAATGTTGGGCAAGCGAGGAAAGGGCAGGAACAGGATAGGGATGTTGGATGGGATGAAGGGAGGAAAGAAGTACACAGAGATGAAGATGACCTGATGTAGATTAGGTTGCTGGATTGGGTTTGGTTTGGAGTTGAAAAATGTTTATTTGATAGTTGTGTCCATGCAAAAACCTACCTTAACCGGTAGATTACCTAATAAAAAATATCCTGAGGAACAACAGCTTACTGAATCCACACTTGAATGGAACATGGAGGGGAAGAATTATACAGAAAGGTCAAAGGTGATATATGAAAAGTAGGTAACAGAAAATATCAGCGCAAGGAGCTATAAGGGAATGAATTGCTTGAAATGAACAGGACAGTTTGGATAACTTCTGCCAACCAATCCTCAGATTGGTAACTCATGGTTATGAGCTCAGATTTGCTAGGCGAGACATGGTGGAACAGCACCTTATAAAGATAAAACCACAAGGTGTATTGCCCACTTATTTTTTCTTGCAATTCATTTCAATGCCTATATGCCATCATTAGTATAAACTGAGTGCAATGAAATTCACCTAGCTTTTATCTACATAACTCAGCGTGAGGAAGTGGAGGAAATGATGTTGGGGGAGGTAGGAGTGCATTGAAGACTGGTATTGGTAATAACTTGACAGTGAGGTTACTGGAAAATTAGGGGGGGGATGCTGGAAGGTAATGAGGGGGGAGGATTAGGGGAGGAGGGGTAGCTTTTAAATTGGTCAGATGCATAGACAGAGAAGGGTAAGATGGGTGAAGGGAATTCAAAATCACCATAGGCTAGCAGTTGGTCTTCCTTTTCTCTTGTTGAATTATCTCCTATTGTTACAATGCATTATTCTCATACCCTCCATATCCAGAATTCTTAGATTGAGATGTGACTACTCCATTAAATGTTTTGCTAAATATAATGTTGGGCTCTGGTAAATGAAGCACTTCCTATATTTATTGATCCTGGTATCAAAATTTCTCCTCACAAATTGTCCCATGCCATAAATTTGATCGGCACCAAAAATGTCACAATACACTTTATAAAATCTTGCCGTTTCATTTTCCCCATAACAGTCTTTAGTTCAGTCCAGGATGTTTTGCAGGGTAGATGGTTTAGAGTATATCAATTTTTATTTTGCAGCTCTAATAGAAATTTCACCAATGAATGTTAGCCTAACCATTTTCAATTTAACCTGTTAGCTGGGATAGTGTAATTTGTTGAATGGCTGAAAACTTACTTCTCTTGTTTGGGACTTTCTCTTGTGTATCATCCAATGATATTCAGAGCCAAAACAGTCCCATTTGAACTATATTTTTCATTTTAATGCGGTCTACAGTAATCATAAGTTGTCTTTAACGCTCATTAAAGAAAGGATGGCCGGGAATGAAGTTTTAACCAGATATTAATCATTTTTAGAATAAAAAAATCGGGAATACTGAGCACATGGTAATTGGATACATGTCAAAGAGGTCATTATTGGCCAACCAAAGGTGTGTAACTAAATGATTTACATTTAATGAAATTTAAGTGTAATATCACTAATTGGTACTTTTATTGGAACTTCTCTGGTATAAATAGCAGAATTGAAAATGATTTATTTCATAAATAATGTATTAAAAATTAGTTACCAGGATGAAAGCTTTTAGCAAAATCAAATTTGATTTATAAAAAATTAATGCACACCCCTTCATATACCCTAAACTACAAATTTGCGTAAGATGCTTGATTACAAGCTTAGAAAAACCTAAAAAATAATCATTAATTAATATAACAATAATCAATATATTAATAATCAGCAATTAGTATCTTTGACAGTGCTAAACATTCTGCCCATCTCATGATGGAGTTGTGATGGTTTGGGAAGTCAGATGGTATACTGATGTATCGATAGGGAATCACCTTCCCTTTTCTTTTCAGAGATCTTGTTTATTTCAAGACTTTTGACCTTGTGCATTTCACTTTTCACTCCTGAATTGGCCTGTACTCAATTACTCATCCCCCCTTACTCACACCTAAGGTGTTTCACTGTGTTCTCCTGCTCTGCCTGCTTCAACTATCATGGCTTTAATTAACACCATAATACATAATTCGCAGGTTTTAGGCAACTAATTTTTTCAAGAACCCTTTAAAAGTTTATATTGTTGACCTGCTAATATTTATCCTATTTTAATTCTCCTTCATAGTTAATTGTACTTTGAATTGTTCTATATTTTTTCTCAATTATGAAAGCTCATCTTCTTCATTGCCCCCTCTCCATTAATTGATTTTTCTATTAAATGAATTGGCATTGCTTTTGTTTCATCACTTCAAATACATTTTCACTGGTTAAATTTATACTTGGCTTAGAAAAAAGTGCTTTTTATTCAATTTTAGGTTTACTTTATGATTTAGTACAGTTTGTATTATAATTTGTACCCTGAGAGAACTTAAACTATATTTACCTTAGCATGCAACAGTATCATAATTTAATAATATCTTGTATTTCTCAAATCATCTTTGAGATGCATATGATTGATGCATCAATCAACATCAGATACAATCAAATTAGATATATTATTGTTTGATTACTGTGTTTCTAACACCATTTGTGTTATCATCACTTCTTTTACTTGGTGGGAAGTTCAAAGTAGAGGAATATTTCTCATATTCTGGAAGACATAATGGTAAATGTTGGTACATATAGTATATACATATGTGGAATATGCACTAACATAATGTTTCAGGTGGATTATTTTCACTGGACAAAGCAGAGCATTTGCCAGTACAATTTGTATTTCTTATGAATCCTACTGAAATGCATTAGTTCATTCTAAATCTCAAAAATTCTTTTACCAAACAAAATTGGCATAATGAGCAAGTAGTACCTACAGAGTAATAATTCAACTGGTGCTATTCATTGTGGAGGATGAGCCCAACATTTTGGTACTAATACTGAAATAACATGGATCATCAGTGTAAATTTATTGAAGTATTTTTTCATTGCTTTTAATGATTTATAATCTAGTTACTAATACTATTCATGGGTCATATTATATTTTCTCATTTGGTTTTTGTATGAATGAGAGCACATTGTGAATAAAGCCACAGTATGTACTGGTACCTTCTAGAATTTACTGTTTTGGTCAATGGTTCCATGGTAAAAAAACCTTTACCTTGTGAAAGTAACCAAAAAAATTGCAAAGTTGGTTCATAAAAAGCATGATAGATCCTGAATGGGCAAAAGTAGTTCATATTCATTATACATACTTGTCATGAACTATTGGAATCCAAATCATACCCTTAAACCATCATGCATCTCATCAATAGTAGTGTATTCATCATCAGTAGTTATTTTTAAATGCAATCTGTCATACATGGAATGGTTTGCATAAATATTACAAATGGATAAATTGACATAAGTTTTCATATTTTATTTCCTTTGAGAAAAAATGTCTTTCAATTATTTGCTGTTAACTTGCTATTACTATGATGACTCATACATAGTTGAGAAACTCACAAAGAGCTGAAAAACCAACATTATGACTTATATGGACTACGTGTAGTAGAACTTTTTTTGAACTTGTTACTACTAACTTAGTGAGTTAAGAGGTCCTGAGGCATGTGGAAAATCTTTTCCACTTTCAAAATTAATTCTTTTTTTTTTGTATTATAGTTGAATATATATCTCTATGCCATTGGTGAGAGAATTTATCACATGTGCATGTGTATAATCACTTTTGTTTAGTCTCCGAAGTAGGTTCTGCACAATTGATGTATTTTGCTCAGTCCTTAAAGACACCTATTTTCAATCCTTAAATTTATGTCCTCACACCCTATTAATAGAGTGGAGAAAGTTAGAGAGAGGTAGGTCACAGTAGCAGGTGTGGAAATGATCAAGTCTATTAGATTTGCAACTGATCAACAGTTAGTTATCTAGCTAAAGAGTTGTGGTCATTCCTTAGCATATTGCAGAACTAGGGAGGCAGGTAGGGAATCAGAAGTGACCATGAGAAAATGAATCTAGCGAAGCACTAAAGATGGCATAAATGAGAGGAGATAGAATGCTTCACTTTTTTTGTCTTTAGGTGGAAATGAAAAAAATATCATGGCGATTAAATAAAGAATTACCTTAGTTACTGATTTTCCAATGAGAATAGAGTTGATTACATATTTTGGGAAAAGATAAAAAGACAAGATTGATGAATGCCTCGATAGTAAGCTTAATTTTTTATGGCTCAAAAGCTTAGCTTTCTAGGTATCAGGATAATCGTAGCTTTTAGGCTTTTTGGCATATGGGAGTAAAAAAGAATGGAAAAACTTAAAGGAAAGAATGGGAAAAAATCAAGATATGGTAGAGAAAGAAAGAAATTGCTTTTGGAGAGAAATTTGAAGGCAAGAAAATTGGATGGAGGAAAAATAGAGAGGCAGTGGATTGATGGTAGAAGAGAGAATATTGGTAAGCAAAGTGAAGTAAAAAGCAGTATTTTACATGGATTGAAAGGAGTTAGAATGAATGTGGTGTTAAAAATGAGTTATTGTGATATGGGTTATGAGAGAATAGGTATATTATAATTTTAGGCATGGCTTAGAAGTATGACAGTGTGCACTCTCTGGATTCATTCAAAAATATATAAGTAACTACATGATACTATCTCAGTCCCAAGCACCTTTTTATTGAAAGTTCTTGTTCCACAAAAATAGGAGGGTATAAATCTTGAGGTTGGGAGTATTAAGTAATTCCTTTGTTGTAAGGTGTTTGTGAAGTGCATTGAATCCTCAAAAGAAAAAACTATAACAGGAATGGAGGTGAGGTGACCACAGCTGAAAAATCTGACCTCCAAAACCAACATCCTGTCATGAAGTTCATTTTAGAAACTAAAGAAAATGAGAGTCCGCCTTTTTCTGATACGTTTTGAAAATATAGGTAGCAAAACAAATTTAGTGGACTAGAAGAAAACCCACACATACAAGGAGCTCATCATGCACAACCATACTATCTCTAAGATTTTTATTAAACAGTCAAAGAAGCAGTAGGGATTTAAATTCCTCCAACTTCAGCTTGGAAGATAGATATCCCATTTCCTCCTCATGAAAATGGTTTTCTTCTATCAAACAATGAAATTCAATCAGAAAGCTCCAACAGATGATACCCAGACCCCCATTCATATTTAAGGCAGCCTTACTACAATGAATATTCATATTAACTTAAAAAACTTCCAGGATTAGTGACAAATGCAATGCCATTAAACACTGCTAGCTAAGTCACTCGACTGAGAGGGAATCCTCGAAAAAAAGAGAAATTCATCAACATCTTGTGTTAGAACTTAAAAATAATATTAATCATTGTTAAACCTAGGAGCCATTAGTGTCCATAATAAATTTCCATTATAATGCATGAATGATAATGTGAATTTAAAGATTTTGGATGTCCACCATGTAAAACATTTGCATGTGCAATTGTGTTATTTGCATTCAACATGTTTATCTGTTGTGCAAACTTAACATAGAAGAGGGAAACTGCTCATATTGACCTAACTAATGATTATTAGTCACAAAAAATTAGCTGGGACTCAAAGTCCACTAGGTTTGAAGCATTTAAATTTCATAAAAAAGCTTGAGATATGCTAAACAAGATTTAAACAAAAATATAAAAGCAATCATCTTCAGATTCACATACTTCAGTTAAACCAGGGCATAGGATTGCATAAAAATGTACAATAAGAGTCTCAATTCAGGACATGGCTTCAATCAGGTTTGTAGAGTGGGCTTTTATAAATACTAACTCATTTTCTCATGAGGGAAGTGGGAAGTAATTAGGAGAACCAAGGATTACAATTAATAATACATGACAGTGCATTTTAGTCACATCTAGACCTATGTAAAGAGCAAGTGCTGCCAGACTGCACGTCTCACTGGAGGTACCCTTGTTTTGGTCATTGCATAATATGTATTTCATGACACCCATTCCCTGTTCATTAAAAGAAATTTCAATTGTACATTTGATTTTTGTGCTAATTTCTTATGTTTGCTCGAATAAAATAATTTATTAAGCTCGTTCTTTGTAAAAGTGGTAGAGACATGTTAGAGCACAAATAATCAAATGCCTACAACTTTACTAACTGACATCAATTCTTAGGATGATGACATAATCTCTCCTTTGTCTCTGGCATAAAATTAAAAACAGTACATAAATGAATGACTATCATGCTGGTTTAATGTGACTTCTGCAATCTTTGAAAAGCCTCTCTCTTCATGGTGATGATTATCCCAGAGAAAGAACAAGAGCTCAAAGGTTGAATAGTGTTTTGCTTTATCTTACGAGTGCTTCTGAATTTTCATGCACCTCTGGATTACTGATGATCACTCACCTACCATCTGCCTTCTCAGGGCCTGATGACCTGAGTTTCCATTTCACCAAGCTGGTCAGTCAGGCACCTGATTTTTGTTTCTCATAGTTTTATAATATTTTTAAAAATACCTCATTATTTCTCCAAATCATTCAGTTTTTAGACTTTATTCAGCCTGAAATTTTTTAACTTCTCGAACATGTCACATTTTGAGGAATCAGTACTCTGCAGTAATAAGCTACATTTGTGCAAAACTGAATTGGCATTGTGCAGCTATGTGCTCCTCACTTTCTGCTGCCCCAATATCAGATTCATGAGGTAAATGTTCATTCCAGAAAATGCTCACTGCTCCCTCACTTGATATGAGTATAGAAGGGGAGGGGAGAGAGAGGAATAGTTGCATTCTCGAAATTTCCCTGGTGTAGCTATGTGATTGGGTCTCACACAATCAGATGCAGGTGATAGGGAGTGGAGGCATGGAGTGGTCAGAGAAGTCAATAGGACATTTATTGAGGTAGGAAATTATTTTATAATGGCAGATGACAAGTATTAAGCCATTTTATTCTACTTCAACACTGTTCAATACCACCTCTAGGTCAAGCTGTCATGAATATCTAGAGTTATGGTGGCTCAGCTATTACTACATATCCACCAATGCTACAATGGAAATTGGTGGGGAATTTCAGAGCAGTAGAAATGAAAATGTAGAGGAGGAAGTCTGCTAGTGAAAGTTAGTGCTACTTTGGTTGTGCTTCACTTTCTTTGTGCTATGGTCCTAAATTATGAGAGGAAAAAATAAATCCCTGAATCTGTATGAATATTTTTATATCTTTATACAAATATTATATATTATAAACCATAAACACAGTAATCAACCCGAAGGTCGGTTTAGTAGGTGATGGTAGAGCTCACCCGTGTACCAAGCCCGACGGCGTGTGAATATTCACACATCAGGGTAGGGGGGCCAGTTCCTTTCCCTGTGCCGGTTATAGTTTCCCAGGAAGATCTGGTACCCGAAAAATCAACTAGCTTGGGTGGAGCTGCAGGTGCCCAAAGTGCCTTGCCCGGGAATCGAACCCGGGACCCTCCGGTCAGTAGTCCAACGCTCTACCCACTAGACCACCGCGACCCGCATATATATATATATATATATATATATATATATATATATATATAAATTCACTGATAGTCATAACATACACAGAAACCAAAACACAAAAGAGGAAAAACTCACTGGTTCTCGAATTTTCGGTGGTCCAACCACCTTTCTCAAGAGGAATTAGGAATAGGAAGAGGAATTTGTTCCTAATTCCTCTTGAGAAAGGTGGTTGGACCACCGAAAATTCGAGAACCAGTGAGTTTTTCCTCTTTTGTGTTTTGGTTTCTGTGTATGTTATGACTATCAGTGAATTTACATTGCACGTTTGTGGGTTTTCCAAAAAAGTATATATATATATATATATATATATATATATATATATATATGTGGGTGTGAGTGTGTTGATTAGGTTAAAAGAAACGACAATGATAATAGTTTAATTTAGGATGATGGCATAGGTTTACTTTTTCCAGTATGCTCCTTTGAATGCATGCCAACAAATTTATGGTTTTTGACACAAAACAATATTAATAGTATATGAAAATATTCCAAAATATTTGTGGACCCCATAAATGTGAATTCCAAACTCTTCCTACCCTAGACCTCAAAATTGTTATGGAAACTGTATTAGCTCAACTCAAAGTATTTTAATCCTGTTGACATAACTTTCATGGTTGAAATCGAACATCAAATCCTCACTTACTTCATTTCAGGTTTCACCCTACATCACAAACGCTTTTGTCATATGAGTGTTGAAGGATAATCCGAAGCTGAATCTACTGCCAATAACAGAAGCCTTTCAGCAGTGGGAAGTCCTCTAAGGAAACCTGCCTAAACCGCCGCCTTCTTCATTTGGCATCACAATGAGAATGAGGTGAGAGAACCAACCATTTTCTTCTCTTCCTACAAGTCAACGAACCGAGGGAAGCAAGTCTTTGAGTCCATTCCAGCACCAACATTCTCCCTCCCTACACAGCACCCTCCTACGCCCCTAAACTCTCCTTCTATGGCCAAAAAATCGGCTTGCGCTCTCTCCTCCGCCACCCGCCACTCATTCCTCGTGTCCCACGCCTTCTCTCGCCCGCCGCTCCTTGCCTCGTCTCCCACTCCGCCCATGTGTTCGCCGTGCGGGTTGGCGGCGGGGGAGAGAGGGGGAACGCGGTTGATGTTATGGGTCTCCTTCTCTCGAACGCGCGCCTACTATACTTCCACTCCACCTCCCCTAAGCATGGGAGGACCCTGCCTGTGTTGTAGCCTTCAACTCTTTTTCGCCTCCCACGTCCGACATTCCCGCCTCATAATCGCGCAGTATACCATTTCCACCCACACCTTTCTCACCTTCCTCCTCCTCCTCCCTCTTCACCTCCCACACCACTCCCTCCCAATCCGTCCGTGCTTCAGTGTTTAGTTGATCTTGATTTTTGTTATGCGTCACTCATTCGTTACATGCTCACGATAAGGTAACGGGTCGCAATTTCCCATGTACCCTCTCCACTCCGCCAAAGCTAATGCAACGCTTACTGTTGGGAGTAACGAAAAAGTTGACCCGTAAATTTAGTATTAGGGCATTAATTTTGAGGAATGGGGAGGGAACATCCTTAAATTAGCGCTTTCCTGCCCATTGCGGTTTTCTCCGCCACTCCTCCATAGCAGGAAGATAATTTTTTTTATTATCATTCAGGGTATTTTCAAAAAGTGAAGCCAACCGGAGAGCAGGCTGTTGGAGACGGCGTTTGAAGTAGGAATTGTAATTGAAGCTTTCCTCAATTTACGAGCGATTTCAAGTTATAGCGGAATAAAACTTTCGAGGTAACTACCGGAAAAAAGCGTTTTGATTTGATTTTCTTGGCAACAGTTTTGGTATGGCATTTAGGCTGTTTAAGTATTCATCGGTGTCAATACCATTTGAGTGGGAAAAATATTGAGCAATTGTAATTATTTCAGTATTTGGGCAGCTGAAAAATTTGGAATGGAAGTTGTACCGAGGAAATAAAATAGTGAATAACTATGGATAAGATAGCTTTTGAGAAGGTGAAATGATTGTTGACAGTGTGTAGAATTCAAATAGAACTGGGAAAGATATTTGCAAAACGTCTTGTTTGGAGTGTAGTTTCTTACAGCAGCGAAAAATGGACGACTACAAAGAAAGATGAAAAGTACTTTGAAAGTTTAGAAATGTGGATGGCTAGAAGAATGGTTAAGGTAAAGTGGACTGAAGAATTAGGAAGCAATGGCTAAAATAGGTGAGGAAAGGAAACTGCCGAGTGGAATCAAAAAAGAAAATCTTGGTTGAGGCATATACGATATTACGCCAAAATTACTCGCTAAGAAGTATCATTGAGGGAAATTTTGAAGGAAGTAGAGAAAGAGGAAGATGAAAGATTGAAATATTTGATGAGATAGAAAATGACAGAAGTTACAGGCATATGAGAGAAGGGGCTCAGGGCCGAATGCGATGGAGGACACCCAATTGAAACGTCTCTGAAGACAGTTCCACAAGAGAATAATCATCAAAGTAATACGTTGGCCTGCCTAACTTATTATTGAGATTTTTTAATAGGGTTTTCATCTGAGGTATCACGAATGGATATTCATGATAGATCACGCAATATCTCTAAATGATTAAACATTCGAACCCATGACCTTAGGTTAGACGGCGAACACATTGCCTACCGAGCTAAAGCATTTATATAAGTTGAAAATCATGAGTTAATTTTAAAAATTTATGCTTGCCCGTGGATTCCATCCTGAATGACTTTAAACCCCGATTTTTAAACTTTAGTAAGTCTTTGTTTGGCATTCGATACCCAAGAAAACGGTTAACCATTTTAATCTATTTCAAAATTTCCGGCCCTGTCAAATTCAACCGGGACGATGAGTACCGGCAGGGATTATGCACCCGTGTTAAAATCCTGATGACGACCATGTAGAGCAAACCAAGTCAAGAAAAAAACGTGAAAGTCTGTGTAAATATTTGACTGATGTAATCGAATGTGCGGAGGATATGCAACCTTGGTCCTGCTTCTCATTATGTTGGCAGATTGGATCACGAGGGTAAAATAAGAGAGATAAGATACCAGCAGTGACAAATCGATTACTCGTTCTTCCCTCACACGAATCATAATCACAACAACTTTCCCCCGCAATTTTTACCACACTACACTTTTAAAAAATATCTCTTTATTGCCATGGAATTTTTCATTACAGTAACATGGCAGAATATTATTACACATCTTTCACAATTAAATCACGGAAACATTAAACAAATTCCCATAGAATTTATCACCACAGTAAAAAGGCTGATTCACTAAAACCTCCTACAACACACCCTTACGTCGACCTACGAGATATTTTGGAGACTTGGATATTTATTAAGATAATCCTAGGAACTTTTCACGTGGAGAACTTGAATAATAAAGAAACGGCGGTGTTTTGAGAGAGCGCAAAACATCTCTGTTTTCGTACTTGGCAAGCACTTTTTTTCCTTTGGCACTTTTCATCGCCATTAATGGTTGTAACGGATCGCTTTTCCCGGTTGTTACTTTGGGAAAGTAACGATTACAAGAAATGCGTTACTTAAAAAACACTACTTTGGTTTCCTCTTTCGGTTTTTTTTCTTTCCTCCTCATTTTCTCTGGCCTGTTCAAGTGCGTCCGTGAATCGTAAAGATTGGAGGAGGTGAACGAGGACAGGGAAAGGAGGACATGTACGACGGAATAAGAAGATGAGCCCGTAAAATACAATACGAAAGATTTTTACCTACGGGCGTCTTGGCGCGGTCTGTTCACGTTTGCAAACGGAATCGAGCGATTCAGAGGCGAGGTGGAGGAAAGGGGATGAGCTTTTTTTATTACACTCTCCGTATGCGGCGCAGGGAAATTTATGGCGTTCATGAAAAAATATCTGCTTTGAAATTTCAACGGAAATGCTCGTTTTGAGAGTCCATGAACACCCTTCGACGATATACTTAATGATTTCTGTCCGTGTTCACAGCGAATGCGCAACTACATGAGAGGGATTTTGTGGACAGCATATCTGGAAAAGTGATATTCCGAATAGAACAAAATTTATGGAATTCTCTTTACTTTTTTATCGATTTCCCCAGTTTGAAAGTCAAAATTGATAAAATAATTTCAAACTGTTCGATGAAATGTTTTTTTCTACGAGTTTTTTTTTTAACATATTCCTGTACAGACTAGGGAATATTTTTTGTTTCGTTCGACTTTTTATCAAATAAATCCTTTAGCATCGATTTTAAAATGTTTATGATAGCACTATTGTGTGAAGTAAAAATGTCAAATGATAACGCTGGTGAATGTCATTGGTTTTGAATAATTATTGGCCAAGTACTGAATGAATTCATTCATTTTCAGGTTTTCTTTCTCTAGAAGTATTTCAATGCTGCTTAGGAACCCGTATTAATTTCCCAATGAATGGAATTTGATCATGAATAATTTATTAACTCGAAAAAGGCAAATCATTGTCGTAGATGAGAAGGTAGCACTGTTATAAAACCAAGTTACAAGCTTAACTAGGTCTAGGAAAAGTAGGCAATCAGATTCCAAATGTAAATCATGGGAGAAAATATACCACCACCGCAATAATCAACCCGAAGGTTGGTCTTGATAGGTGAGAGTAGAACTACTCATCTCATTACAAGCCTTTCGGCCGGCGTTTGGAATTCATACCTTGATTGCTGGGTGCTACCTGTGGTTTCCCACACACTAGTTCTTGTGCCCACCAGAAATGGACACCACTTAATTCCAAGTTGGTGGTGTCCCGAGGGGTCACCCAGATTTGAAACCAGGACTCTCCGGTCGTTGGCAGAATTCTCTATCAGATAAGTGTCATGACGCGGAACATGCACAGCAAGTAATTCTTAATTCCAGTCAATATTCTTAGATTGCAATGTATGCATTCCATGAGTATTGGCGTGAGTAGACTTTTTTTAGCAACTCATTAATCTGGTAGCGCTAATTAATTTAAAAGTATCTTTAACTGAATAATAAATCAAAGAGAAAATTGATTTCCGAGTGGCCTAACAGTAGTGGTTTAACTCTACTACGGATAATTTAGTCGCTTTTTTCTTTCTCTAATCCCCGAAATAATGCCCGATCGATCAGTATAAAACCTTGGGTATTGAATTCGCGCATATGGCAGAAAAAACAACAGATTTTGTGCTTCTACCTATGACTTTAGTTCACACTATGAAAACTGTGTATTACATAAATCACCTGAACGTAGAATATAGGGCTATAATAGTGTGTAATGAAATTCGCTAGGAGCTAACCCAAAGGTCGCGGGTTCAAGTCTCGCTTCAGGCATTGGACTTGTGTTAACTATGGCTTTCCGAACACTTGGGCATCTGATGGTAAGTCACTCTTAGGAGTGGCTGTACCAGGGGTTCTGTGTCCCACGGGCCACCAAAGACAGCGAAGAAAAAAAGATACAACTATGACTAAAATTAAACTTTTACAAATGAATCGCATTAGCATGCGAAATTCGTTACTAAGCCAAGTCCATTTTCCAGTCAACGAATGTAGCTGTAATTTAAAAAAATTACGATCATGTGAATTTTTACCGATATTCCTCACTCGAATGTCGGAGCTGTATCATCCCAGAATAAGAGATAATTCAAATTGGTTGGGAGGACTCAGCAATTGTCGCAGCAAATATCCACTCATGCAAATCGTTAGAAATATATCAAATATTTACATTTTGATATATTAATTGAATCTTTAATTGTTTACACCGAATTACGATTGAATTTAAGCATGGTATTCAGCAATTTCGTTTCCTTAATTTTTCAATTGAAGTCAGTTGTATTGCATAATTATTTAAACAATTCACTAACTACCAACTTTGACAGCATTAGAAAAGATTTTGCCTTTGGTACCAATGCTTTGTTCTTTCGAAATATTCCAGAAATTACGCAGTGGGGAAAATATTTAGGAGTTGGTATATAATCGGCTCTCATGTAGTCAGCAAAATATAAGTACACGTAAGCACGTAAGCACAGGAGCCTTTGTTGTTCACTGAATCATTTTCAAAATAGGATTTCCAATACAATGGAGTTCACTGCCGGGTGAATGCGTACGGATATGGAGATTTAGCGTGGGCGCGAATACCTTCTGTTTACGGCGACCCGAGGGAGTCTTGGCCTTCAAAGCCTTGATCATGACACTCCCACTCCATAAAAGTTCAGAGGTTTATTGATTTTAATAAAACATAAAGGTCCATATTGTCTGCTCACTCTCGACGGTGACTTGAATGGCATTCAATCACCAGTGAGTATGCCTTGGCAGTCATTGCGCGTGGAGCATCAATAGCACAGTCACTGAAAAAATGCATTGAAAGTCCTCGGGCGTGGTTTCCTCGATGAGTAAGAATTGACGAAAGGTTAAAAGCAAAACATAGCAGTTGGCTGCATTGCAACACGTGCAAGTATAGACTTGGTTTCATTGCTAGAGCGTTCCGATATGTTCGTTTCCTTAATCGAAAATGAGGTTTAGTGTGTGATGTAAAATATTTCTATAGAATGTGACGTACAGGGACCCGTACGAATTCTCGCTAGCCCATTTTTGTATTAATTTCGAAATTTGCGTAAAGCCTTGATTGGGTTGCCGTTGTTGATTGGATAGCAAAATAATCTCCATACTGACAACATGTTCTATTTATATAAATACGATGAATTTTATTTACTGGTTTAATAGTTCCAACCTTAAATACGGTTCGTTCATTTTTCCTTCGATAATGCCTCATCGTTGCTCGCCGTGGTGGTTGAGGTGAAGTATTTTATCATGGGTATCGGGACGGTAATTTCAATGAGTAGCTAATATATTTCGGTGGATAATACTTAAGACTCAAATAGTTCGAAACCTACTAGGAGGTTTTATTTGAAGTCCTTGGAGATATTTATTCTATGGGTTCACATGATAAAGTCATGAACCGACCAAAATGTGAACTCATATGAAAAAACCCATCAAAATCTCGATTTTCTTGGGCTTGGGCATCTTGAGTTTTCACCACGTGACGCTGGTTCTGAATAGTTCGGATTATCTCGAAGATTTCAGTCCTCCCATTTGCGAATGTCGTATCGAAATCTATATGCACATCGGTACTTGTTTTTTTTATGGTGGGATATTACCTCAGCCATCGTATCACCTGAAAACATTTTGTGGGAACCTCACGGAGTTCTGACCGTTCGCCTATTGTCTTAACTGCCATCATCGGAATGCGAGAAAACTCAATAACACGTGTCTAGAATTGCAGAAACACGGACCGATCCAATTATCATTCGTGGTGACGTTTATTAATTATGACGACCAACTTATTTCTCACATCGTGCAGAAGCAGAGCTTCCACGAAATATTTTGTTGGAAGTCTCGTTTAATAAAATGTCGATGTTTATTTCGTATGCTGATAATGGAAACCGGTTGAGTTTTAGCATGTGGATTTGCTTTCAATAATTCCGAAGGCACTGCCTTCAAGGACATTGTACAAAGTCACGCGCTCGGGTCTAAGGTATTGCAGAGAGAAGTGGAACTCATACAGTCATTTGTGCATTTTCCATTGAAGTAAGTTTGACTCGCCTTCAAACCATGCCACAACAGCAACCTGAGATTTATTTACTTCTAAGGCGTGCAACAGACATTGTGTTCACAGTAACAGTTTGCAACGCTAATCGCCGGTATTATGACGTGGCTTTAGTAGCTCTCAATCATGTCAGAAGTTATTCTGTCAGGCCAGGACTAGATTAAGCCCTCAATGAATTACCTCGGTAAGTGTGCCCTTACGAGGGATAGCTATAGTATCTCACACTCTTATAGGAGGAAGGTGGTGGGTTTATCACGATTTTCGTTTTATACATTTGCTATATCTCTTGGCAATACATCTGGGAACAAAAGAGGAAATAATGTGCAATCGGAAAAATTAGAATTATTTTTGTCAATGCGATGAAATTTTGCGAGTATTCCGATATTTTTTCATTAGAAAATTGACCAAATATATGCTCGAATCTTTCATCATTCAGAGAGTACTTCTAATGTATTTTCTGACTGGTCGTACTAATGAGGTGCAGGAAACAGCAAACTGATTTTATTTATTATTTCTCTGGGAACATTTAGGAATAAAGTAGGAAAACAATTAATTATTCCGCACAAAAGTCGTTTAGACACGACCCGGCTTTCGAATCGAAACATAGTCTTCATCCGGTATGGCTTTGCGTCGGAACGCGGGTCGTTTCTTTATAAATAATGTTTAGAATGACTAAATATTTGTGTTTCAACTCAATATGTTTCCATTCCATGAAGTTACTTCTGAAATAACAAATTTCATCTTAGGATGAACACACTAGATTTCCTTTAAAATTTTACAGCGAACGTATTACCATTGTTGCTTACTGCCTGTCATTTGCCGCGGCGGATTAATCGACACCCAATTTAATCCAGACTACTTGAAGAAGTGTTTCGGGGTATTATAATCTTGTGCGTTTCAAGTTAAGGATAAAGCTCTCTGAATTCGATGAGTCGAGGATTTTTGGTTTCTCCTATGTACGTTTGCTACACTTATCTATTTATTTATGCACCCTGCAAGCCACCGCTAGGGTGTGTGGCAGGGGGTACTAGACTAATTTTTACCTGAACATGAACCTACCGCGGTCGGACAATGTTATTATGATCCCTTATTTATTATTATTACGTAATCTACCTGCTAAGGTAGGTTTTCGGATGGACATAACTATCATACGGAAAAAAAATACATCTTACATCTATCTGTTCTATACTTAATCTCTCATTTTATTGACATGATATCTCCTACCGTACTATGATGGGGGTAATAATACATTTTCAACATTAGTGCTAAAGAGACGTCCTTCCAATTTATGCAAGGGCTTCAATCTGTAATTTAACCTTCGCTCCGTTAGTGATTCTCAGCCTAGCCGCTCTAATATTTTGGTTACGCTACTAAGTTCATTATAACAACGTTGTAAAAATCTAGTTCCTCTACGTTGCTCCACGCGATCCAATTCAGCATTCAATCCAACCTCGTGAGGATCCCATATACCTGCAGCATATTCTAAATGAAGCCTAACCGACGACAGATAATATTTCTCTTTGAGCTTTTCATCTAATTTACCCAGTACTTTTCTAATAAATCCTAATTTTTTGTTAGCTTGTTCACATATTCCCTGTTTGGGTTTCACCTAGGAGAGATGTGAGGGTGACGCCTAGGTATTTAATTGATTCTACGCATTCCATTTCGGTGTTCCCAATGCAGTAGGCGTTCGGGAGGGAATTGCTCTTTTACTGACTTTTAATGATCAAACCACTTTACTTTTCCACATAAACACATAAAGTTTATGTGGAAAAGTAAAGTGGTTTGATTATTAAAAGTCAGTATGAAGATTTTCCACCAAGTTACACCAGAAACTGTTTTATTTAATTGCTCTTTTTCCAAAAATTTATGACTACGCAATTTTTTAAGTTTAATACTAATTGCCAAGTGTCGCACCAAATTTGTTTTGCATTAAGGTCGTCTGATAAAGCAGCTGTGTCCTCAGGATCACGGATATCACGGTAAGCCACTGCATCGTCGGCAAATAGAGGTATCTTACTAGTGACTACGGAGTCAATGTCGCTCACGCAAAGTAGGAACAAAATAGGTCTTATCCATGCATCATCTTTCTGACTTGGCTTCAGCGAGCAAATATTGGAGAAATTCACAAATGAAATAATTAAGATGCGCCTCATTCTCACCTTCCAACATATTTGATGGCTATACGCGTGTACTATTTAGGATCCTGAGAAGTAATGAGTTTCAGATGAAAGCTAATATGCTGAAAAAAACATCTTGGTGAAAAATCGTTACAAAGAGAAAAAATGTGACATATTTTTGTTAATTCTGAGTCAAGCCGCTGGAATATCATATCACATAAGTGATATCATATTCATCACATACGTATATATCACATCACGTAGTTTAAGTCGGGCATACCACATGCCCGACTTAAACTATTAGATGAACAAATCGTGTGAGTTTAATGTGGCGTGATCGTTTGATGACTGTGATGAGAAGTTAGGAGAAATTGACTGCTTAGCAGACAGGAATTCGATCCTGTTTCCCTTACAGAACTCGACCCTAAAAGAGGATATAAAATCATGTTCCACGATATTTTGAATTGCCCGAAAATGTAATTATGCCTAATGGTAATTATCAGTGATTACTTTAAAGGCTGGTGACCTCTGACAGTCCCTGTTTACACTCCTTCGTGTCGTCTTAGAAGATTAGATATAGATTCTAATGGCCATAGGCTATGATCGATCTTAATTTTTACAATATTCGGACTTTTTATGATTAAATGACTCAGACTTTTAGCCATGTGTCCGTTATATAAGCTGAATTTAACGCTCCCTCGAGATGAACCCCTAGTCTACCCCGGTTTATCGCGAGAAATCTCGGGATTCGAGCGTTTTGCAAAAAGGAGGAAAAATTACGACTCGCCATGGGCTTCTCTTAGTTAGCCCGATTCGCAAGGTCGACATAAATCTACCAGCTTGGTGGGCATAAAGCTCGCCGACTTATCTCGAAAGGTCGCGCATCCTGACCCGCTGCCGCAGGACCCTCATCGCCGATGTGTAGAAGTTCGCTTCCACTCCCAGGCTCGCTGCTCAAGGAGGGCTAATCGTGTGATATGACCTCGGTCGTCGTAGCCCGTCACAACCCAAAAACAGGGAATTTACGGGATGTCGCGCGTATAGTTGACCCATTTGTTCATTCAATTAAACAATCCGACTTCACGTGTCTTTCATTGCAGCCTCCGAGGGTTAAATAAACAGAGACGACGCGCCATATCTTCCGTTTTCACGACCTCGGTTCCAACATATTGGGTCTAGTTAACGTCGACTTTCTTTCTCTAGTCTGCACACGGCGTAACTTTTTTCATTTCACGAAGTAGTGATAACTAAAAGAGTCATTTGTTAAGGATAGTTTTATATTTAATGATGTACAATTGAGAACCTAAGTTGTTAGCGTTTTAGTTTATAGTTTACACAATGAAACATCTATGATGTTATAATTTGAAATGGTTAAAATAATATGAAGTAGCTAATTGGAATCGGCAGTTGAAATTGATTGGTGAGCGTATTGTAAAAATAAAGTGGCTATATTTATAAATTATAGCCACAGAGTGAATGACTTTTGATTGGCACTGGGCTGGTGTCATAATCTAAGAGAGATTTTGGGCTGCTTCCGGGCAGTCTAAAAAGGACGACGTTGGCGATTTAGGCCCATCATTTTTATTTTTCGTAGTGAAGTAAAAAGATCTAGTTCAGATGTAGTTTATGATTGCTAGGGTACATTCAAAGAAATGATACATGCTTGTTTGTGGGATAACAATTCTAAAGCGTGTAGGAGAATTTCGGAAAGGGGGCGGGCAGGAATAACCATCGACATCAATGTAAGTGGTCATCACGAACAAGGCATGCAGGATAGGGATTCAAAAGGAGGGGTTGACGTAGCTATAACTACGCACCATTTACTGTATTGCTTTCCGGGTAGGCACAGTAAAAAGTTCTGAGTTCAGGTCATGACAGAAAACTTGAGTATTTTACTCATTTATTTAATATCCATGCATATTTCTTTCGCCTCTGTCACACTCATATTTTTCTTCTGATCCTTAAACTCATGATACCCATTGACATGAAAGTTTTAGCTTTTATGTATAGTGACCTTTACCTTTACGATACATGTATAAATAAAAATTAGTGTGACTATACGGCGACATCCGTCTAAGTTTGCAGAAGCCATTACTGTGTGATGTGGAATTGAAAGAAATGCAAGTTATGAAATATTTGTCGATGTATTCATACAGAATTCGACTGTTGGCGTCCAAAACCTTGTACCGTGTATGCGAAATCAAACCAAGTTTCTCAGTGCGCATTGCACGTATTTCTTTAATATCTCTTGAAAATAACGAGGGAGGATTATCCATCCATTTCGTATTGGTGGCTAATTTCCCTGTTTCTCATATATAGAGAGGCGTTGGCTTCTTGTTCAAAACCAGAAGTCCTGATACAGAGTTTTGAAGCGTAGTCCATTGTGGTGTAATTCGCCCTGATATTCTTTGTTTATGTCGTGGGAAAGCTTCCACTTTCCTCACAAGGCGGTGGCACACACGTTTTCCAACCACTTGAGGGCCCACGCGGCAGTAACATTTTGCCCCTCGTTCTACTCAACTTTACTGCGTGTCGCAATCCTCGCAAGACGTTAATTCCTCGCTGACGCAGCTACCGCCCGCCTCCCTGTGTGCCTCTAATTTACGTCGCCACTATCTTTATTATTATTCGTTTCCCGGCGAATTGATCCTTCCTTCTGCCTCTCCCCCATTTAGTTTTTGACTCCTTTCTCCTCTTCCATTCCAAACCGAATTTGGTAGGGGTTAAATAATGTGCCCTGTCCTGTATCATTCGATGCATATTCTAATTACAGTATAAATAGGCACGAGTATCCGAATCAAAATCACGCTAAAAATTAACTGGGACGTCCATATTTTTTTTCAATCGACATGCTTATCTCCCAGAAAAATTCAAGTAGTACAACGTTATTATTTTCAAATTTCGAATAAAATTATGGAAGGTCATTTTGTATTTAATGGCACTAACATTTTAAAACTACTATGGATATTCGAAGTACACTGTATAATCCATCATTATCAGTATTTCACTCCTAATATAGGTTTGCCGTAGGCATCCATTCTTACCTATTCAGTGCTCTCACATCCTGGTGTTTTTTTTGTTTTACGACCTTCTTAATTTATCTTATATTCGCTTGTTTCATGGTCTACCTCGCGGGATCTTCCCTTAAATTTTCCATTCTAACAGGTTTCTAACTAAACCATTATTGGTCAAGTTCTGTCCAACAGATCTAGTTCTTCTTCGTCGCATAGTTATCTTCTATAGTTGCTTCATATGGTCCTTTCCTCCTTTGATTTTCGAAATATCTCCTCGTTAATCACCTCTTCTGTCCATTTATTCTTCAGCATTATCCTCCAGCTCCATGTTTCAAAGGCTTCAAGGCTTGTCCCACTTTTCCAATGTTCCATATCTCTGATCTGTAGAGCCCCGTACTGCATAAGAACGTTTTGACGAGCAGCTTCCTTGTTTGCAAACTTAAGTTCTCTTGACACTGTACTTGCCTCTTCTTCATGAGCGTCTTAGCTCGAGGTATTCTTTCCTTGGTCAAACTTCTTCGATCCCAAGTTATACTGCCCTACTGCGAGGAGTAAATACATACGTGTGAGTTAAAGTATGTCAATATAAGAGTGCGGTCTTAGTCATTGAAACCAGGCGGTATTCTATTTTACTGTTTCAAATAAACAATATTTGCTAAAAAAAAAAGCGTTTAATCTTTCGCCTGACACGGATACATACTATATGTCCTTACCAATGAAGCTATCGATAAATGTTATCAATCTCACTTCAAATCATTTTCATCGTCTAAAGTAAGTTTATTCTAAATTTATTATCTCTCTAAATTAACTTTAACCTGGAACCTGTTTCTCAAAGGGGCAAATAAAATATACGAGTCCTTGTAGTTTACTCGCACGGGATCTTCTGATGGAAAAAATTATGCGCCAATATTTACCACGCCAACTTTTCAGAGAACACGTAGTTTTTATTTCTTTTTATTACATTTAAAATTGTTATGCGAGGACTTGTGAAATGACTTATAGCTTTTAGAAACTGGCCTCTGTTCCATTTTTACTGAAGGAAATGTGCATAGTTATTGCGCAGAGTTTGAGAGTAGGAACAGATATTGATTCATAAAATATCTCTGATTTATTGTTTTGTTTACTTTTATTCTGGCTGTCAAAAGAAATAATTTCATGAAGTATGCAAAAAAAAAACATTTATTCTCTCCGGTTCTTGTCTCTCCATGTTTCAATAGGCTTTTAAACGATAATTTTTAAATTTTTTGAGACCTGAGTAAAAAATGGATTTATTTATTATTTTCGATAAAATCTCGATGAAGAAAGTTATTCTCGCCTGCAACACTGCAGATCGGTAAATACTCCCGAAATACTAATTTTGGCATACCAATGACTTATCTACAAAATTCTAAAAAGGGAGGGGGGATTTTGCAATTTTGAGCGAAAAATAATTTTTTAATCATTCTTCCCATTAAGCGAGTCAAAAATCGTGCTATGTTTCCAAATAATCGCACTAATTCAAAAACCGATACCCACCCTGAAGTAGATTATTTCATGCTCTGAAGGTATGAGGTATTCAAGAGTAGGGTCGGTTATAATAATAATATAATAAGTAATATAAATTGTGCATTTTATCGAAGCCAAATATATTCACCAAGGTGGTCGCCATACCCCTCTTTTGGATCCATCCCTGAAGCACACAGTATGATATCGTAACTTCTAATTCCAGTGAATATTTAAATACAGAGATTTCAAAGTGGTAACCAAGCATCCGTTTCTCGTACGTGGTCTGTAGAGAGATACCGGATCGTCTTTTTCATAGTGTCAACCCATCCCCATGTACCAGCATCTTCCAGACACTTCCGTGGAAGGCTCGACCCTCTCTCGCTCGCCAATTCTGACCTCGGTGGTTCCTCGATGACCCTCTCCCCACTTTCGCCCCACGCACTCCCGTCTCTTCCTCTGCCGCCGCCCTGTCACCCCCCTCCCCATTCGCCTGCCACTCCCGAGCGTTGGTCCGTGACTTGGGTAACAAAGCTAGTTCTCCTCGTCCCCCTGGTCACGCCCAGGGCGTCGAGATTGAGGGGGAAGGGTAGAAAGTGGATTGGGCGCGGTTGAAGACGTGGTGTGGGGAACAGGTCCCGATTCTGCCTAAAAACCCGTGGTCATTACATAAATTACCCATGGAAACGATTGTTGTCCCTAAGTCGCGCTCCTCGTGAAAAACGCGTTCGAACATTGGTCGGGCAATTCTGAAAACTCGAGGAGTTTTAAGTACGTAATTTGTCAAATAGCCCATGAGGAGACGGCAATTTTCTCCTTTTAAAGTAAAGAAAGGTGGCAAGATTTCGAGCTATATAAATGCTTTATTATAAACGGTTCGTGATGAAACATCTTGACTATATAAAGGAGAAAGGACATAGCACGCCAAAACTGAAGTATATCTTTAGTTAAAAAAATGCCCAAACATTTTTCTCTCCGTTGACTATTTATCTACAGTATTCATTTCTTTATTTAGGAAATGTGTATGATTCATATTCGGCGGGGTTTATCACCAGCGGTGAGTATTAAATTTGTATTCCCATGTGCATTCCGTTGCAACATTTGCCATCACAAATGTTGCAACCTTCCCAGGATTCCATCTTACATGATATGATGAGGCCTAGTGTTTTTTTAATGTCGTTCGTCCCCATTTCTCTCCCAACCGCGGTACTGCGGAAAAATCATTGCTAATCTTCAGTCTATTTGGCTTAAATTGAAGACAATGTCATTTTGGCCATTGTATTTGTCGATAAAAGTCAACTTCATTGATAAGGTCATAAAATTTCCCTTCTTTATTTTTATTTCCAGTTTCCCTAGCTAATTTTTCGCTTTTTTCACATTTTCATGATTCGTGAATTTGGCGAAGATCTCAAGAACGATTATTAAGGGGACAAAATTGCTGCATTATCGTTTTCTATTCTTGATTTCTTACGTCTTCCAAGATCCCGACGTTGTCCGCCCATAGTTGTTCTCCGAGAGAACGAACGTGGAAACATTTAGACAGCATAAAAAGCGGGCGTCTCCTTTTTGATGACAGCAAGGTTGCCGAATCCGTTTCAAACTTTTAACCTTCCTTTTTCGCGTTGTTCTTACGTGTTTACGCATTGACGTGCAATTTTATTGTACTACTATGACCTATATGTTAATGATTTAGCTAATTTATGATTTTTAATAAACTAAATGTGAGCATCCAGTATTTCCAACTAAGTAGTGAAGTATTGCGTGATATAATTATTCCATTTGTTAGTCTTATCTCCTTAATTTTCAAATTTAATTCACCCTATAGATGCTCCATAGAATTTTCTTCACTTTGCGAACTGCCTCCTAGTACATTTGTACCCGAAGTATCATATTCACACACACTTATGCATAAAAAAATAATAATATGTGTTAAACATAGAATGCTAAAAGGAAACTCAAACATTGCTTTTCTTTCGACAGATTTCTGAGGAAGAGTAGCCTACTGTTTTGAGGAAGATACCTCGTACTGTTGAAAATTTAGCCAGTGTGCGTAATATTTATGTAATTAGTCTTTTTTATGCACACGTATTTTAGGATGTATTATACTCATTCAAACATATGTTTGTAACTGAAAATTAATAAATGCAAAAGAAAAATTTTGTTTCAATCCACCACTTTATTTCAGGTACGACTAGTTTCGACGCTACGGCGTCATCCTCAGGTACCGCCTTAGCGTCGAAACTAGTCGTAACTGAAATAAAGTGGTGGATTGAAACAAAGTTTTTCTTTTGCATTTATTAAAATGAACTTCCACAAAGTTGAGGCTGAAACCATGGAGTTAACTGAAAATTAATGTTATAATAATATTAAATATTAAAAATAAATCCAAGTTAATTTCCCACCGCATGCCCTTCGTGTATATGCTACTGAAGATATATAAACGAAGTTACTAATTGTTATTCTGGACATTTAATATACACCTCCACATGGTCCGAGAGTCTTGACTAGTTAAAAGCAGTTATTCATGCTATCAAAATTTTCATTGCCACAATATAATTCAATTACAACTCATAGTAGGTTGTAATTTTTAAAGCCGACCTCAAAGTCTATATAATTAATATAATGGGACTTTTAAGTATTAAGGACTAAAATTTATGGGAGGAAAATCGTTCCATCGATAGTATCTTGGGGGAATTAAGTCTTTATAAGCACAGATTTTTCTTTAATAGAATGACTATGATGTCTATCAACGAAGACTCTAGTGGAATCAATTATTATAATAGTGTAACCGAAGGACCGCTGAAACGGTTTGGTAACAAGGTCTGCCACCGGCGTTATCAAATATGGAAAAAAGGGGAGGGGAAGAGGGGTGGGGAGTGGGAGTTGTGTGGGGAGGGGCATGAGGGGAAGGCTATTTGGGATATATTCCTTCCTTCCTTTTGTCAGGTCCCCGCCCTGCTATTAACACTCCGGCGAACGCCTTTCTCGTAAAAATCCTTCGAAAATCCACTCGTTTCCTCTATTTCTCGCGTGTCGCCCACACTTAATAGCGCTCTGTCTCCCACGATGGGCCGTGGGATAGTACGAGGAGCTCGCCCGTGATATGTGTTTATGTGGAAGAGATCGCCCGGCTCTGCGCCCACCCGTTCCGTCCAGGAGACGTTTCCTCCTCTGCGAAAGAATGTGAAAATAACCGACTTTTACTTCATAATTTCCTTTCGCTCAGCACGTCACGACCAATAAATTCACGCTGGAAGTCAAGTCGAATGTTTACTCTGCGTTTTCTGTCGAGTGAAAACCTCCTTCGAAATAGAAATTTTTATTATACAACATATTATTGAAACCCCTGTTGTCATTACGATAGGTGATGCCTCCTCTCCGACTTTATGTTACCACGTCCACGTAGACATAGAGTGAACTTATTCAAGCTCATTGGTGTAGTTTAACTTTGAATAATCCACGAGGTGGTTGTACACATTGGAGATCTCTAAATGGCGCAAGGCTTATTTTACGGTCAAATCGCGCAAGAAAATGATTGGTCCCCATTTTTTTAATTGACGGAAATGATATATTTGATATCTACAGTTTTCAGGCACAGCCGTGTAGCAAACTCAAAGCCAATTTGATGGATTTTTTTTGCGATCATCGGCCATGGTTGCTGACCCAATCCGCTTCCCACAACCTCCGGACGTGTGTTTCTCATGATATTTGACACAATATTCAAGATGTTGTTTTTAAGGAAATAAATAGCTCTTTATAAACATACAGCAGACGCTTATTCATATCAAATTTGAATGAAAATTAACTTTGTGGTGGAAAGCCCCATTTGCATTCAGCGGTGAAGAAGCAAGGTCCTACAAACTCCAAACGGGCAAAATGACTTCATACTTCGACAAATCTCAGTCAATCATCTATTTATTACACATCCGTCCGTCTTAGTGACATAGTATGGATGGGGGTGCACGAACTGCAGCCACTACTGGAGACCTGAATTCCGATAGGTGATTAATATCGGTATTTTAGTAAATACCACGTTTAATATATGTTTAATGGTATGCAAAAGCCAGAGGGGCTACAAATCATGTACTTAGTCGTCACGTTTGAGATCACCATTGCTTGACAATAGCGTGACAGTATCCAGTTACGGATTAATATAGCATTACGCCGAAACTTTCTTACATAATAGAATAAAATAATTTTTAGACAAAACATTTTGGAAGATTAACATGACATTAACGTAAATTTGAATGTACATACACTGTTAATAATGTAGTATTGGGGTCTGGACTTGGGCAGACATCTTCAGGGTCCAATAATAGCGTTAAATAGAATTGAGTACGCAGTTACTATTCTCGGATTCGTCTCAAATGATATAGGTCAAAATAGTCGACGTAATTATAATAATTAAGGAAAACTAAGCCATTTATTTAGAATATTCGTCAATTGTGTAATTTGGGCATTTATCTAGTTTGCTCATTTTATCCACCCGTCACCAGTTGATCGATCGATCGGCTTCGAGCAGATGCTGACTCAAAAATTAAGTTTTTTCATCTTCTTAGATAATATCTGCGGCGTTGGAATGTACACCAGAATAGCTATTGCGTTGAATTTTCCTTTCTTCAGATCGTAAAAATATAATCACGACGAAAAATAATTAATTTCGGAACATAAAAAAACTGTAATAGCCTTAAAAGGCAAGGAAAAACCCCCGACCGCTTTATGGATACGGTGAAGGGACCCATTAAGTTACAATATCTTTTTGCCTTTATGAAATAATTATTTTTAGAATAAAAAAATGGTCATATCAACTTATTTCATCTGTTGAAACAACTTCAGCAGCAAGAAATATATGATCTATAAATGTGAACCCAAGACCATGCATGGTCGTTTTCGTGGGGCTGGACGTGCTTACTTTATTGATGTGCACTACCGTCGATGTTGGTAAGGTAAATCGATATATGGCTTCGAATAGATTCTGATTCTCTTTTTAACATGATGGCCACTCAGTTGAATATATAAGGGGAGATGGTTACTGGCTGGATAATTAATGTATGTAAATAATTGCGAAGTATCGGGGAAACGACCAATATTTTTTAAAACGTCGGGAGTATGATATGTAAACCAGGAATTCAAGATGAAGAGGTTGTTACTTTTGGTAATGAGATCAGAGGTCCATTTCTCACATGTAATTGTCAGCTGACTGGCCCCAGTTATTTGTACACACGGAGTCCGCTGATTGTAATAAATTCTCCAGCAATTTTCACTTGGCTACATTCCACAATATGCGAATTTGAAAGTTTTATATTATTTGTTGTTTTTAGAGGACTTTTAAATCGACTTGTAGCTTTAAGAAACTGGGGCCGGTTTATATTTGGTGCTGGGCGAGATTTTGGCAAAAACCTAAACGAAAGTAGGTAAAAAGACTTCGGTGTTCTCATTGACACATGCAGGGATGATCCACGTGAAGTATCTAATCGTATTCCAAACATTCGAGTGAGGAAATGAGTTTTCACTCTGCTCAAGTGTTTTGGAGCACCAGAGCATCCGATTGTTATTCTGTTCCTGCATCTTCCAACCAAAGTGTTTGGATTTCCCACCAATAGCTTCAGCTGCGGTGTGTTTCGTGCGAAAGCGAAGCAAACGTTGAAGAGAGATTCTGGACAGTTACAAATCGCTGCAGTTTTTACGAAACGAGATTCAGAGCATGCCCTTGTTGGCGCAATTAATTTTCAATTAAGACGAGGGAAGAAGTTAAAAAGTACGAAAAAAATTGTGAAAATTTTAGATCAAAATTTATCGTACAAATCATGTGCTTCCTCATTTCTTTCCGAACAGATTTCACAATTATTTTACATTTAATTTATATTTCAGTACTTTTCTTTGGTGGAGAAAATTCTGTCCCCAATTTTAAATAATGAATCCATGGAAATCCATGGATGAAAATAATTTCAATAATCAAACAGCCTTTGAAGTTGAGTGAACGATGCATCGATAAGTTTAAATATTAATTTTTTCTTATGCATATTTTGAAAAACATGGGTGTGGTACGTCAATACTCCATGTTGGTTATAAAAGCTTACAAACTATGGTATTTTAGAGAACTTTTCGAAAATTTGTAAAGATTTCTTGGGACATCATTCAAAGTCATTGAGTTCGAGCCAACAGTAAAATTATACAAAATTGAGGTCGCTTGCATTTATTTGAAATATTTACTCCATCATGAATAGATTTCGTTACCAGATGCATTTGTGTTGGTTTGAAAAATCCCCATTTCATCTTATTTCGAATGCAGCTCTTTTGGCAATGTTCTATAGCTTCCAATTATTTTTTTAACATATTTACGGACTCAATTAAATTTTCCCTTCATCATTGTATATATCAGTGGCGTACGGATGTATCCAGGAGAAAAACTCACTTCCATAGACAGGCGTTAGTTTACGGTCTGCACACGTGATTGTGCTTGTGTGAAATCGCGCAGAAGTCGCCCATCCAAACCACAGTTTCTTCCTTCCAAATCTGTATTGAAAATCACAAGAGTAGAATGTATCGGATTGGTGAGTTTGCAACTTCCTTTAAGCATTTTCCGTAACTCTTTTGAAAAAATATATCATCTCTCCTTTGAGATTTGTGCTTCAGAAATGTTGTCCTGGTTTTGGCATCTTCCTCTCGCGGAGGTTATTTTAAAGTACCGTGGAAATTCACACCTTATGCTAAAGGTCATACTTCTTACGCAGATCGTATTATTCTTGATCGCGTGAGTCTCGTGTCGACACTAAGAAGGAATGCAGTTCTGGATAATCTATTGTAGCCATGATTTCGACAGGAATTGTCTCACTCATTCATTCTTTCCCATAGGGCGGAATGGCCAGGGTTGAATAGGAACGGTTTTACCTCACTGTGTGAACTAAATAAATGGAGCAACGGGCCACTAGCGGTTATAGTCATTATTATTACCGTGGCGAAAACACTAATCGTCGTAATGCAAACTTTGCGTGAGATTTCGCGCAAGAGTTGTGATAAGATTAACGGATTTAGTGAGATCAAGGCCAGATTGTTTTTAATAAATCTAGCGTGGATGCAATTAAAATCTTTTGTTGTGCAATGACCTTTGCATCTAATGATGTGATAACCGAATTCTTTTATCCTATTGCCCTGTTATGTAAGTGGTTCCCACAGTGTGAGAGATGGATCGGTGCGGGACCCCTGTGCGCGCGATTTATGAATTCTCCATTGGCGTCTCACGAGACATTTTCCCGAGGAGACGCGAAAAAAATGTTCACTAACTGAGAGGAGTGACGAATGAAAAATGTCAGGTAACCACTGTTGTTTGAGCTAAAAATGATAATTTTATTGTCTTGGTGATTTGTATTGCTTATGATGTCGCTTGATTTTTACTGCCGTAATGTCACGTACTGCATCACTTTGAACTATATTTACTGAGGCCTCAATGTGTATTACATGATGTCATAACCATTAATGTGTAGATTGTATAAGCCTAGGAAAAATGAAATCGCGAATGACTTGATTGGCAAGCCAAAACAAAATCAGAAAGCAAACAAAAACCTTCGAGGTAAAACAATGGTGGAAGAGAGTAGAGTTAGAAAAAAGAATAATATCTTACAGACTAGCCTATTGATCAAATACGTCGATGGCCACGACTCAAAACTAAATGGCTGACGGTGTTCAGTTGCAGTTCATATTCCCCTTCCCTTTCCTCTATGTAAAATTTTTATCGTCAATCCTTTTTTCCGTCACAGTAAATGGCGTATAGTATCAATTTATGCGTAAGTTATTACTTGTCCGCGCCTGCTCAGCAGGTCATTTGATATACTTCCTTGTTTACTGCCTTCTAGCATCCCGTTTCAATTCTCTCAAGGTTACGACTGATTTAAATCTATCAAGAAACTTCACTTATTCTAAAATGATTAATTGTAATACGGTTTCATTTGGTTCGTCTCAGTCATATTTAGTAATCGATAAAATATAAATTCTTAAATAAGGCTCAAAATTTAAGTTGATTGCAAAAGGTGCATTATTCTTTAACGAAAGTGAGTAATTATTTCTTCGTACGTTATATTGTAGCGTTACCAGTTCCTCCATCAAAGTATACCTCAATCGTTCCATCCATATAATACCTTAATCCAAATAAACATATTGTATGAATAACAATTGCCCCTAATGTACTTTTCACCCATAATATATTTTTTGCATTTGTTTTTAAGAGATAGTTTTAATCTCTTATTTGGGAAACATTCGAGAAACATGTCCCACTACAAACTTACCTAAGAATAGATAAAATATTCATGTACCTGGAGGCAAGTTTCATTACACCTTGCACAAACGTGTTTTTATTAAAGAAATTTATAAGAAATGTGCTTGCTTGCTATCACTAGTTCCATACAAGTCATTCATTAGTTTTATTAAACATGTTCATTATGAGTTGTTCTATAGGTGGATTAGGATATCATGCACTATTTATAGACGATATTAATACAAAATATCAAACAATTCAAACTTCAACAATCATGTTTGAGTTTTTTGCAACATTCGGGGAGTGCTTGTTCTACACAGCGTTTGCAAGTAAAGGTACACAATGTGTTCTCAGTGTATCGCGAAAAAAACCCGGCTGAGTAGAAAGACTTTATTAGACCTAAACCATTTAGCATGTCTTTTGGCTGAATTCCCTGAATAGTCTATTTCAAAACCAGTTTCTCACTCATTCCATTGTGTCTGCCACGCCCATACTGCAGGTGTTAGAAAATTACACTAATGAATTATCTCAAACAAATAAATGTTGATATTTTTCAATTCCTTTCGGTTGTAAGAGTAACATTTTGCCGAGCGATGTTAAACGATCTGATTTTTTTCAATAGCAGGTACGTTTTCCGAGACACAATTCCTTTGCATTTCATTTTTCTGAGCGCTAAATTGAGTTTTGACTATTTCATAATCTCCTCAAGGTTCTTCCCTTGCTTTCAGAAATTACAACCTCAAACGCAAGATAAATTTATTTTATTTTCCAATTTTATTAGACGAGAATAAATGAGCCTCGAATAGAAGGAAAACACTTTCCCGCGTTGCGCGTCTCAACGTCAGACACGACCAACTGCCGTTTTAATACGACGCACTGCAATGCACGGGTTAGTTTTACTAGATGGAAATTTCACGAAACATTCTTCGTAAAATAGATATAATAATGTATTCCCGTATCAAAAGGCCCGAAGGCCATTCGGTGAGGAGTTGGGATCGGTGACCATGGATGACGGCAAGAATAAAGAGGTATGCTGACAGTACAAAAGTGTGATAGACATTCGATCCGCTCAGTGGGCAAGGGTGTGTGACGGGAGGTCGTAGGGCAAAGTTACCCGCTGGCGATCAAGAATGAACGTGCGTTATGACACCGCCGCGCCGCGGAGAGTTGTTTAGTTGCAACCGATTCGTTGGATTGCTGTCATCCCCCAGAGCTCAAATAGTTAAGCTTTGCTGCTTTGAAGTGCCCGGCCTAAAGTGGGGAGGTCTGTGTTTTGAAGCTAGTAGTAATAGATGTGAAGTAAGAGAAACGTCTTTTAGGATTGCCCACGTGTTGAATCTTACGGTATGTATGTATCTAATGTTCGCAGACACTTAAGCTATTTAGCCTTTATCCTGTCATTATTCTTATAATTTTTCTGTCTGCCGGGGAGAACTTGAATTGAGTTGCATACATTTCCCAGAAACTAGTCATGATAAAAGGTATTCTCAGCGTGTAAATGAGTGAACTTAAGGATAGTTGAGTTTTTAAGTTTCCGAGAGTAAATTTACTCACTTACCCACCTCATCAAAAGGGAAGCGTGCGAAGAAATATAGGTGAAGAAATTTGCCTACTTCTAGTTAATTCTTCATCTACGGATCATTACGGTCAACGACAGTAATTAGTGTTTTACGCCTTCACGCGGCTTGATGGAAATCGACGAGGGCGCCACATTTCAACACTAATCCTTGGGTTTTACGGCTATGTGGCAATGTAAACGACTCTTGAAACTAAAACATTTTGATTGAAAGCCTCGCTCACCAGATGAGGCGTGGTATTAAAATCCGAGGGCATGGATTCTTTCCCTTTTTATTGTTTAAAAACTTTTCTCGCCATTTAAGTGCAGTCGAATTTTTTTTTAAACTGTCCCCACCCTTGAGATTGCGCAAACTTTTCCTCCCTGACATAATGGCAATAATAGTCTTTCGTTGATGGGGATGACGTCATTTTTATGTTAGAAGCTTCACTGAAGGGTGCTTTCCGAAGGGTGGAGTAGGTCGTGTAGGTGTTGTCAGTTCAATGTGAAAATGCATCTGGTTTGAAGTAAAACAGACATGAAAATTTGATTTACAGATGACCCACACATGGCTTAATTGCTATATAAATCGTAAAAATTACATGAGGTCTCTGTTGACAGTTTATTGGTTCCCCATATTTAGGCCATTGTCCATTAGTATCAACAATATAAATGCTACAATAATGTGGCTTATGCTGCAATAAACAAGATTGGCAATTTCATTGTTATGCCAGAAAGGTAAACGAGAGCTGCACTTCAAGCATTTAGTTTGGGCTTATTTTTGGGTTGAACTTATCACTTCACTCCATAGCTTAGCACAGCTTTATTTGTGTGTGCTGAAACCTAACACTTGATTCAGGGATCCAAAGAAGTTTTAGCAATGAACTCGCAGAAAGGCATCTTGGCATTTTTACTTTCCAGCCACTCTATTGTCTCTTTCATTAAATATTCAAAAGATGGAGATGGTGAATTAAAGTAGAAAACGACTATGTGGCTGTGATGAGAGATAATCCGTTTCAAGTCGTTTCGCTTTAAGGCAACAGGTTTATCGAAAAGTTAAAAAAAGAGTAGCAGGGTAGTGACTTAGAACGAGCAATCAAAACATCGATTATGAGCCGTAACTTCTCATTTCCTCACGTCGTGGTTTTCTGCCTCTCATTTTGCATGAAATGTTCCCTTAAAGCTCGTGTTAGAGACCTTAGACTTATAGAATCCGGTTCATAGGGATTTTTCCTTTTTTTGCATTTATGGGGCTGATTATACGTACATCTTATTCATTGTGTCACTATGTTTTTACTTGGGTTATGAGCGTGACTAAACTTTAAACGCATTTAAGGGCACAATTAAGTGTATACGCACAACTGTATTGAACTTTTCTTGTATTTTGTTTTACATTCCCAGCACCAAAGTAATATATAGTGACTGAGGAGCATTTTTTAATACTTTACAAAATAATCTTATTAACCACATCATGAAGTGTAATATAGTATAATGTTCCAGTTTTTCGCAATATTCTATAAATCTCGACAAAAATATAATTTCTTGCATAAAATAAAACGAATCAATCTGGAAGAGACACAAAGAAAAGGGAAAAAAGGAATGAGAATTTTATTTTTTCCTATATTGATTGTTTTGTAGTCTAACCCAAGTGGTGTTTTACTATTTAAAATGTTTCATATTCACCATTTATGCAATTGAAATAATACACGTATAAAGCCATTTTGGCAGTACCTATTTAATATAAGTGAACAAGTTCCTCTCTCTTTCATATCTGCCTGACGTTCCTTACTCTCAAAATAGTTTTTAACATTCCAATTACAATCAAAATGTTTCCCTTTTGTTCACATTACCTTTTCCATCCTTCTTCATATTCCATACCCAAATTTCAAGGCCACTAATCTGCACCTATCATTTTGCCTCAACGACCAATGTTTCGCCAAAAATCAAGCTCCATGTTAAAGTTTTGACGAGTATTTTCTTAACATCCCTACACAACATCCGAGTTAAGTGAATTTTTCTTTACCTAATGTATTTATTGTTCTTATATCCCTACTTCTTTGACCGTCTTGATGCAAAACACTTCCGAGATAGGCGAACTTTTCTACGCTTCAAGTCTCAAGCTACTGTTTTTATGTTCAACTTAGCTTTTCACTTTCTCGAAAACCGCAAAACCTTATCGAACTGAATTTCCCATGAGCTCAGAAATTATTGTAACCCCTTGACTGACTGGCTAACTCAAATTTGATCATCCACAAAACCTAACTGAATGTATGAATTCTCCACCAACATTCATTCATATATCGTTCTTTCAATGCCTCTTTTAATATTCACTGCGCGCTTGCGTTGAAAAGCACGGGTGATGACGGAAGGCCCTACCTAACATTGGTCATTCCGACTCTACGGCCGCCACAAACACCTGAGCTGTCTGAAATATGTACATGTTGCGGATAAGTTACCTATTCCTTCAATTTACTTCTATCTGTTGTAATGTATTCATTACTTTTACCCAATTCGATTTATGAGCCATCTTCTGGTAATCTATTGAACAATTACATTATGCTTCAAATTATTGAAGTTCCTAGAAAATGCTTAGTTTTACTTAGGCCAGGGTTAACTGAAGGATGAATTTTATGCTAGGGTCAATTATATATTATAATGTGAGATTTTCCATTTTCCCAACTTTAAGACCGCCTCAGATACCATCTACAGTCAATATTCAACAGAATGTGCCTTATTTCTCGCGAATGCCACGTGAGCACGAACTAGCAGCTTTCTTCTTCCGTTCCTCTAGACTCATGCCTTCTCATTAATCTCTTCTTTTTCTGCGACTAAAACTCGCGCATTTCGGCTAAATTAATAACATTAACGAACCAAAATGTTTTAATTTTAAAGTTTTAGAGAAAGCTATGAATTTGTTTGATCAATCTGGTAAATTTTGAACCTTAAATATTTAAAAAATTGAGATCCAAACTTCCTTATTTAGGGTAAATGACCCATACCTAATAAAATAAGAATGTGTTTTGTAATTACGTTTTGTGAAACGTATTTGTATGAATGTTTTGTCGTGTAATTGTCAGTTTTCCATGAGTTTTTTTATTTACTCAATTACACATCTATCTAAATTATAAGCTAGTTAATAATAGTCTTGAGATGGTCCTTGTACGTAGTGATGCCAATGGGCGCTCTTCAAGCCATCGGAAACCAATATTTCCTTCTTCGAGTAGGTTAATTGTTCCATTTTCAATTACTCTATTTTTGCTGAAACATTAATAGGAATAAATGAATTTAATTTTGATCAAATTAATTTTAAATTGTCCTAATTATTGCGCATTGATAAGCTGAAGGTCGGCTTTAATAGAAATTAAAATTCTCTAGAAAATTAGTTCTGCTTTGTAGTTAATACGAACTTAAATTAATGTTTTCAGGTTCTTTTTTTAACTCACACGTCACCGTTTTCAGTTATTGAACGAGTACATAAAAATGCAATATTTTAAATTAAGAATTCAACATTTTCTAATTTTATCCTCCATAGTAGTATCCTGCAAAATATAAGCTAAACTGGACCTGTGACTATATTTTATTAGTTCAGTATTAGATTTGTTTAGTACCACTGCGGGAAATCCAACGTATTTATGGCTCATGAATATTATATATTTTCCGTCAAGTATTATGTGTAGTTATTTTAATGTTAGATGGGCCGTGGAGTTCAACGCAAATGACTGGTTATCACTTGTCGGAAGGTATAAAAAAAACTAATTTATGTAGGGAACAAATTTTGCTATAAGATTTTTTTAGTGAACAGGTATTACATTGAGAAATTAGTGGAGCACCTACATAATTTTCTCGGATTAGCAATAAATAAAACGTAAAATTCCATATTCTTCCTGAAACATTGGAATCTTCACTCATTGTGGATTATACAATAACGGATAGTGTCAAACGTGTAGCTTGCAATTTGTATGGTAGCCAACCATGCTTAAGTGTTTATGATTTCTCAATGATGATAAATAATGGCCCTGATCTCGATACAGGGTATTTGCCGTTGGAGCAATTATATCTCTGGGCAAATGATTCCCTTGCCTTAGTTTTCACGGCTACGCTTATTAAGTAAGTATTCTGCCATGACCGCAAGTCTTACTAACACAAATAAGTCAAATGGTCACCGTCGTGTTGACTTGTAATTAGTTGTTAAAGAGCCTGGGTTATAACTCGCAGGACTTCAAGTAATTATTATTGAAACCAAGGTGGAGTTCGTAGAGCTCAACGCATAGTCATTTTTACCGCTTAATGTCATACATGTTATGCATATTCATTATTTCTTTCTGAAATACATTGCATTTTTAATTGAATTTCAAAAGACATTTAGAGTAAATATGTTCACTGAATTTATAGTTTAAATGCCAAAAGGAATATCTTGTTTATAATATGGAAAATGGATGACACCAATTACTTCCAAAGTTTCGGTTTCCTCAGTTCATTACTTGCTTTAAAATTGTTGGAGCATACGCTTAGTCGGTTTACCATCGACAGGACTTGTTACTCCATGTTGTGAGGAAATATTGAAACCTGGAAGTATTTAAAAACATTAGTCTTCATTTCCGTGCCAAAATACCAGTCTATCTAAAGCTCATGAAATAGGCAGTCCTTTGTCTGTTAGTTGGTATCTCAGGCGTGACTTTGTGACAGCATTTATTTTCAATATCGATTGATTTATTCATTCAACATGACAGCAAAAGTTAATCAAATCAATTGTCATCCCTTTTACGTCGGTGGCTTTCCCGTACTGAATCTAGGATTCTCAAGGCCATAAATTCACGTTTTGAATTTGCTTAAGCTTCAATGTAGTTTCCCACAGTGGGTGTAGCCGATTGAATTGAAGCATGTCTCTGTTTTAGTTGGATCTTTAAAAACGCATGCCGGTAAGACATCACTCAATAGTGCTGTGGGGTAGATAACATTATGAATTTATCCTTGAATTGAATGACAAGAATAACGGGATCCAGTACTTATCCATGGATGGTAAATGAATAAAAAATATTTTTCTTCCTTGGTGAATTTATAATTAATTGCATAATGAGTAAATAATGGCATTCTACCAGTGACGATAGATTTTGGATGGACACAACCTATATAAATGTTCAACAATACCTGTACATTTACAAAAGAACACAACCTGAAATCCGGCATTAAAGTTAAGCCCCTCTTCAATTCCGCATGCTTATTTCCTCCATTCATTCCGTCAAACATGCCTATTCTTTTCCTTTTCCTTTCCCTTCCTCGTTTTCCTAACGTACTCTCCTCTTTCACAGTCTTTAACATCCAATTTTAAATCAAAACGCTCTGAAACCATCTTTCCTGCCTCCTTCATAGTTCCCCTAACATTCATCTCTCCTCCCTTACCATGTCTAGCACTTACTCATTTGTTTTCCTTTCTATCCATTTCTTCACACCCATATTTCAAAAGCCACTAAGCTGCACCTATCATTTTAATTCAACTAGCCTTTGTTTCCTCGCTGTGCAAAATCACGCTCCATAATTAAAGTTTTGACGAGCCGTGTCTTGACATATCTACTCAACGTCCCTATGGTCATCTCTGTGAACCTCCTTGCAAAAGCTTCTTTGCTTAATTTAATTCTGCTCCTTAAGTCCCTGTTATTTTTACCATTTGGTAAACTGTTCCGCCTGCTCTAGTTTATGAACTCCTGTTTTAAATTTTAACTTAGATTTAATAAGGAAACGAATTAATGAAGTGAGCAAATGAAAAAAATAAATAGAACCATGTGTAGCTAGTGCTTCTCAAGTTGGCTAAATGGCCTAGAAAAATGTATTTTTTAAATAGGGAAAATATGGTAATCTAATGTAAGAGATCTTAATGTTTTATTCAGGATGACTTTTCTAATTTCACGAAAATAGCTTACACAGTGATGTTCATGTCGAATTAAATAATTTTAATTTAATTTAATACCTCGTTGTAATTTTAACACACCCAAGAATGAAACTAGAGTTAAAAGCTAATTAATTAAAAATTTGCAATTGATGCATTGATGATATTCCACCATATCACGCCTGAAACGTCTCTTTTAATTAAAAGCTAATGTTTTTTTAGTTTTCATAAATTTAATTGGATACGAGAGAATATCCATTTGAACCCCGTTTTCCCTCGTAACCCAAAGGTGATGATCTAGAAATGTGGATTAGGGCCCATATCTCAAAATTGTTTTTGGAGTGTTTCGACAGGGAAATCCCGACTAATGTCGCGTTTCCATTCGTCTCTTATCATCGCGTTCGAAAAACTCGCTTCATCAAATTACGAAACAACAAACAAGCAAATGGACATCAAAATATGATAATATTTGACGCGTGTCTAATACTCGTTCGGAAAGTAAAGTTTCTGAGAAGCTCGCGTTCCACTTGATATCTTATACAAGATACTTGCATAAAAAGAAACTTTTAATATTGAAATCTCGTGTATAGGATAGATAGCAACGGCCGGAAAAAAGTTCAGTAGAGGTAGTAATTTTGGGGTGCAGCTTAATAGTACAAATGGAATTAACAGATGACTGGAACAAACCTTTAAAGAGCGGGTAAAAAAGAGAAACCCATTGGAGGTGTTGGAAATCACCAGCATAAAGGCGAACTGAAAGAAAGTGAGGCAATTAACTCATGCAGCTGCGAAGTGAGTGAAGAAAGGTAGAAATATGGTATCATTACGAATAAAAGATATATTGGATAACAGGGTTGAAAAAAAATTCTTCCGTATCCTTGAAAATGAAAGGCGAACTGAATAGAGCTCAGACTACTAGTGTCGGCATTGTAAAAAGGAATTCTAAATGGAAAGTTAAGATAGAAGGGAAGGTGAGACAGAAGAAATTTAGGTGAAGGAAAATAAACCAGATCCTACTTATGAATCAATGCTGCTGCCGGGAATTACTGTCGTGTAGGTGACTTGATAGACAACTGTTTCGCCCCCAGCCCTGGAAGTCCTGAATCGCGTCTTCAGGTCGAAGTGACCTGAAGACGCGATTTAATCTTCAGATCGTCGACCTGAAGACGCCTCCTGGATTGGGGGCGAAATAGTTGTCTATCAACTCACCTACGCGACGGTAATTCCCGGAAGGAGCATGGGTTCATCAGATATACGTTGCGTAAGCTTAAGGATTAATCAGATCTTACTTAATTTAAGTATGGGTGACACGTGGGTAAATTGTACACTAACATTAGTACGTGTAATTGATGGAGAAGGCTGTGTGTAAAAGTATCAGGAAACTATTATGAAACAGTAGTCGAATTATAATTAGGATTACACACATAAAAACACGTATTAACACAAAATTGTGCAGGTAAAGCGGTAAATAATAAAGGTATATAGATGAAAATCTGCATGGTAGGTATGACTGATACGCCCTACGAAATGCCATAAATAAGTTTGACGAAGAGCATAATTATGGGCTGGAGCTTAGCTATGTGTCTATCCTGGAATTGTTGAGACCTGTAATAATGGCTCTACAGCGTGTATATTTGAAGAAATAGACTGGGGTAATTCGAGAATTGGAACGATTTTGCACGGGGATATTCACGATGCAGGTTGGGATGAAGGCCGAGCATGGATCGTCATGGGAGTGCATGCAAGAGTACATGTATGCGCCTCGAGGGAAAGATACGATCGAGGAAAATGGTTCCCGCGGAAGAGGTGGATGTGGGAGGGAGGAGTTTGAATTGGAGCCTGGGAGGAGAGGCGGGGGGTGCGGTGCGGCGACTGGACGTGGCCCGAAGGGTGTCCCACCCCAGGACCAAATGGTGGTCATGACGTCACCAAGGACGTTCTCTTGACACGGAATAGAATAGCTTCTTTATTAGGAAGGAAAAAAAAAGCCCCCGAGCGGGAGACGCCATGCTATTTTTTTTTTAACAGTCGGCGTCAGAAATTTTTTTCTCTTTTCAAAAACCGATGGCATGTGTGTTAAATTAAAAGAAACTTCAGCTATCTTTACGCTGGCAATGAATATACCCAAGTGACACGTAATTTTAAAGTACCTAGCGACCGAGGTTTTCAATGCCGTGCATCACAGTCCGAGTCGATGCACACTAATGGAATAAAATAAACTTTATTGCTCGCTGCAGAAAGTCCCCCTGGAGCAATAAGCAAGTGAAGTTTGAGAGTAGAGAAACAACAGTAAAAAAAAACATTCATAGGTGTGAGCGAGTGTCTTGAACCACATAGGAACCCTTACAGTTGGAGAGAAATCACTATTGTTTTGACATTCATTTGGTAAAATATGTCTACTTGGTAAAATTTATAACGTACCTTGGCGGCAAATACGTTATAGTAGAATCGCAGGCTTGGACAAGACACCATAAGCGATTTATGAAAGATAGAAGTTAACCGGGCTCTGGACGACCTGGGTTAGTCCTAACCATGATTTTGTTATCTGAACCTCATTAGCTAAGAAAGAGATACGATAAAGAGCGGGGTTCTCAATAGGTGAAAAAAAGGGGATACCCCTCAAAGTAATACTTTCGGTGTATGTACCAACATAGATTGAAGAATGGAGGAAGCTAATCACCTTTTATCAGTTATAATGTAAAGGGTACAATCTTTTAGAATAAACAAAAATCGATTATATTCAACTAGTTCTCCGACGTACCCTCAGTATGATTTTTAGTTCAGTTTCCATAAAACTTGCTCCGCAGTAGCACGCTATTCTCTGTCGATAAGACGTGAATTTCGGAGCCGTTAAAAGTCAAGTCTAAACTCCGCCATTACATCATTGTAAATCAGAGAGCAATAATAGAGATTAGGGAGTGGTGCAATAAGAATGGGTGATCATTTCATGCAACAGCACTTCGCATTCCGTGTTCTCTTCCATTGTCAGTGCATCCATCTAGCTCCACCTAGAGGCTCAACCGTTTGCGAAGGACGTCCATTTAGATTCTGTTCAGGGCTGTTGAGGGGTAACTGTGCAAATCAATGGCTGATGTCATCTTATACGTTCCCGCTTTAGACCTAACTTCGTGTCATAGGCAGGCCAAGCCCTTTTCATATTGCATTACATTTCTCACATGGTAAGTACACAGTGCTGTACCTACCACCAAAATGTAAGTACTTCGACGAAATTTTGTAAGGGAGAGCACAATTTATGGCGTCGAGAAATCTGATTGAATGAATAATTAAATATGAACTGTGTGTAATATAATTTTTGTTCAAAATACGCCACAATATCAATGTTAAAATTATTAGTATTATAATACTTTTAATTTATTATGTTTTCAATTTTTCAAAATTATAATATTTTCGATTTAAAATAAATAACGTAGTTTTTCTCCCCTGTAAACTTCTATGATTGCTCCGCTCTAGTCACGTCATTGATATTTCATGAATTTATCCTTAAAGCACAGTTTATAGTGAGCAAAAATAAATAAAGACAAGTATGCTAAACTACAAGGCCCCCTTTTACTTTTTAACCTTTCTCGTGTTGTAACAATCCTCATGTTCTGTTGAAACTTCAGTAAAAACCGATCAATCGAGTCAATTATTATTGTTTCCGATTTCATGATTGCTATTGATGTTATAAAAATAATATTGGCATCACATGTATTCCCTGCTCATAGTGTGCGATTGACTCCACCACTTCATATTTAATGGTGCCATACCCTTTAGTATGATTCTTATCATTTATTTTTTCAATAATTATCATCATGTCTGCGAAATAACCAATGAATTATAGTCCGGTATCCTCCTTTTTACCTCATTATATTAATGGAAAATAATAAACAATAATGGTAATGGAAGAAATCCAGGTACTATCTTTCACTCTGAAATTGATTGATCATTTATTTTCTCTTTCATAAAATCACATATTCCAAACCTTTATAAGACTAATATTTAGGCATTCCACGCTATGTGCTGGCGTACATGTGGGGGCACAATTCAAAATAATTTCCACCAAAAGAAAATTTTGGCCTTCGGTGCTCCACTTAGTAATAGCATCTATTCTAGTGTTTCCGACTAATTGCTTGTTGCCTTTGTCTTAAGTTATGACCGCGTTTTGACTATTTCACGAGTGGTAGGGGATTTTGATGGTAAAACATTTAATGCGCGGCGGTACATTTTACTGTCAGGAAATAAATTTCATGCATCATGCGTGCCTTGGAAGCGTGAATAAATTTTATTTTCTCACGCAAGATTGCTCATCCGTGCATAATAAATAGTTTCACTTTATTCATTTCTCTAATGATGTGTAAAAAGATACTCTCTTCTTTTCAATCCTTCATCTAACCGAAAACTTGACAATCTATTTCGAGTTTAGTTATTTTTAATTGAAATCATTCGACGAGGGAAAATTTAGGGAATGCTTAACGTGGGTATTCTGCAGGGTAACACACTCACAGTCTAGCTCAAATCACGCCTGGATGCCGTGTTGCCAACCAGGTATGGCCTCGGATCAAGTTTTGCGGTGCGATATGACCTTTTCCGTCAGAGCAACTTCAAGAAAAAAAACTTAATCCATGTAAAAATTAAAGCCCTCAAACGGCGAGGTACAACAACTTCTTTTGAGTACGTAGGTGTGACCCCTGATTCTCTGCCTATCATGGCAGAAATATGACCCTCTGTGAGCATACGCGTACTTCAAAGTAATCGACGGCGTAATAACTAACATTTTCATTTAGACGTCACATACCGATCCCAACCTCCAAGGCCGTCGTACGCAAAGAAAAAAAAAAGACGACTCTTCGCGCGTGTGGGAGATGTTGATCCCTTGAGGTTAGCGCCTGACCCGAGCTTGGAACGTAATGACGTTCCTCTGAAATTGATTTAATTTTACGAGGGTCCAGTTTCGTTCCTGTCCCGACGCCTTGTCTGTTTCGGGAGGTCTCAGTTGAGCGGTGAAGCATGAGTCCTTGTTTATGGAAGAGGATAAATCAATCACTTTATTTCTGCTCGCTCATCTGCGACCGCGAATGTGCTCCCTCGCTCGCTCCCTCTATCTCTCTCACTCTCTCACGCTGATGGGATGGATGCGCACGCGAAGTCCTCTCCGTCGGTGACGTCAAGCCAGGCGGCTCCTGCTAATGAAGGACTGTCCTGGCGCCCCGTTCTCGCGAGTCGCGCATCTGATGGAGTTGACCGCGGCTGGGCCGTCATCCGGCGGCGGGATGCGATGAAGGACCTCAATCTGAGTGCGGCGCTGAAGCTCTTTCCCTCCTGCGGAGCTGGGAGCGTCCCTTTCCCACTTTGGTTCAATCGGTGGGGCGTTTCAATGAGCTGTTTTCAAAGGCAATAAATGAAACTGTCGTGTACAGGCAGTATTGCCCCAAGGCCAATTGCCCTCCTATGTAAATTTTCATTTAGGTAATAAGCTTTTAATTTGTATTTCACTAGTAAAAATTTGTAGACCCGTCTTCGCGCATAAATCCGATTGATATAACGTCTGCTGACTTGTGTGGAAGTTTGATCTAATTAATGAAATTAAATCGGATACGTCGTATCACACCATGAGATAAATACCCGAAAATGTTGCAATATGACATACGAGTATTAGCATAAGTAGGTGAAATTGACTGAGAACTGTCATTCAAGTTTTTTGAGCGTATCATTTCAAACGTCATATTTCATTCGTATTACAAGATGTTAATGTCCACCAATTTTTTAAAAAATAAGTGGCTAATTTTCGCCTCCCCAAGCAATTCGCTAAGTTCAGCTGGCCCTGTGCGTAGGAATTAAAGCAACCAAGAGACAATACCGCACAAATCGTGCGTAGGGCTAAATCTAGGATCCAGACTAACTTGCAGCGATAGGATAAACGTTTCATAATTCCTTGTCAATCACTATATTTTGGTGTCTTTCTTAGGATTCTATATCTGTAAGTTACCCTGAAGGTCTTCACTGGTGTGAGTGGCAGAAATGATTCCATATAAAGTATACACTATCCAGATTAATTGTGCAAAAAACAGTAACTGATAGAAAACTTATATTCGATGGCAGGTGAATATTGAGTAACATTAAGAAGGTTTAAACGAAGAAAATTAAAACAGGTTTTTTTTAGCTTTCCATAAATGTTAAACTGTCAACTTAAATGGTTTATTGTAAGTACGTGCAATTATTGTTGGATTTTTATCACTTTAAAATTATCCGCTTCGCAAAAATATTTTTTTTACTTATTGAATATTACCTAGTCATCTTACTTTTCATAACATGAACATGAGGACTAAGTAAGCGGAATGAGTGGGCCTATAGTAGTACTTGTACATTAATGAGTATTAGTAGTTCTTGAGGGTTCACAGTAATCAACCCAAAGTTGGTTGGTAGTTGAGGAAAGAATTTACTCCTTATTAAAGATTGTTCTTAGTTATCCATTGATCAACTGATAAACACAAATTTGACATCGAAATGCCACGATAATTATATTATACGACGATTATAATAGACGATAGATTATTATAGACGATTATAATCATTCAGTCAATACTATACTATATACATGGTAGATGTTTTAACAAGTCACCATCTTTTTCAATTTAAATGAAATTCCTTACTAATATTAGGAACGAAACTAATTTATAACCTTCACAATTATTAATTCCTCCACTTCAGTGTTTTCCCTCACATTCATTTGTTTCTATCTCCAGCGAGTGCAACGTGGCAACGCCCCGATTCATACTAAGTATATTCCATTTGGCGGAATCTCTGCAACAAAATGAATTCATCTTGTAATGTCTACTCTATTTTTTTTAGTATTGTTGCGGTTTTGTTACCATTTAATATCAACTTTAAGTCCTTCGCTCCCTAAAGTGACGCATGGATATTTCCCTTTTCATTTTACTTTCACAATTTTCCTTTGGATATGATTTATCACTCCGTGACTGCATTCCCGGATATAATATAAACCTGCCTTTGTTCACCAAGCTAGTTCCAATTTTTCATTGCCACTATACCCACGCAATATTTCATTGACGATAGAATCAGCCATTGATATTGCAATAAATGCGTGTCAAATGTCTGGCATCAGTTTATTTCCGTAAATAAATATTTTCCATAAAACTTATGTGAGCAGCATTCCTCGGTTTAGAATTGGTTTTTGATGAACCCTAGTGCCACAGACTATTGTCCACTAAAACCCTAACTGGCGTGACAAAAAATCTCCCTAATCCCCATACTGCACATTCCAATAACTTTTTTTAACTCTGAATATTTTATACATCCCTTATTTGACTTCAAAATGCCTGTTATTTTTCTACTCTTACCTCTCTTTCTCTCTTGGAGGCTTTTGAAATGTGGGTGTGGAGAAGAATGGAGAAGGTGAAATGGACCGAAAGGAAAACAAATGAGGAAGTACTAGAAATGGTGGGGGAGGAGAGGGGTTTGTTGAGAGAAATCCTATGGAGGCAGGAAAAATGGATGAAAGGCGCATTGAGCGGTAGTGGAATGTTGAAGAGGGTAATAGAGGGGAGAATGTTGGGCAAGCAAGGTAAGGGTAGGAACAGGATAGGGATGTTGGATGGGATGAAGGGAGGAAAGAAGTACACCGAGATGAAGAGGGACCTGATATAGATTAGTTTGCTAGGTGGGGAGTCAAAAAATGTTTATTTGATAGTTGTGTCCATCCAAAAACCTACCTTAAACGGTAGATTATCTAATAATAAACCTCTCTTTCCTTGCATTCTGTCGTCCATAACCGTATTCAGCACCCCACCGCCTTTTCAGTATCTCCTCTATCCTCTTTTCCTACTGTGTCCAATTTCTCCCCACAATATTCTCTCTTCGCCTGCCATGCTTTAAATTTCATCTTTTGTTTTCTTTCCATGAATATAAAACCATATAAAAAGCGATCCTACGGCGAACGTCTTGAATGAATGAAACATGTGGGGCGTTATAAATGCTTACCCTGAAAATGTGACAATCCAATATTGATGACGTAGTTATTTGTAAAGAATGTATTGAGGTAGATAGATTATTTTGCCTTGCACAGTTTTTACGCTTTCGATAAAAAAGCAATTGTGAACATGTCTACTTACGATGATAATTTACTATTGTGTTGATATGAACGAGCAACAGATACGATATGAGTAACGACATGATGAAGGTCCAGTACATTTATGTATATAACGACTATTATATTTAATCATTATTATAAACAATCACTCATTCTTCACTATGCTGCTTTACACTCTTATGATTACTAATACCTTTTCGAATTTTATATTGATACCTCGGTGTATGTCAACGTAATATTAAATAAAACAAGCAAGACTATGTTTTTGAAACGAAAGATAGTTGATGGAGATATTTAGCGGAGTTGTCAATCAATCCCCGAGTTTCGTTAACGCTTTAAAGCAGGAATAATATAAAATGTTGGAAATAATGAAGTCATTAGTATTTTTTCAAGGCATATCTTGCTTTGTTTTTAAAGCGATAACGATCACATTTAGCTGAATATCAGAGTTTTCATAATCCAAATCCCCAGCTTACTGTCGTGAGAACAACGGTTAAACATGGCTTGATGCTCAAAAATTCTTCTTTTTTCTCCACTTTTCTTTTAACTTTTCTCCCCTAAGTAACTGACTACACGAGTTGAAATGTTGGTACATGTTTAATGAGAGCTGAAAAATAACTGGCCAAAACAGGTTTTAGGTGTTATCGGACGCCTATCTACAGAGGAAAATCTTTAAGCATTTAGGTGTGTGAAATTCACGCAACACCAATTCCTTTTCCTGAGCCGCTTGCATTTTTTTCTGGAACGTCACACAACTTGGGTTGAACTATTTACGCCTAAAATCATCGGGACTCAAACCCGGACTTAACGGTCAATATAAAAACTTTCTATTAGTGTAGTTACAATGCCTCACGCGAATATGCGTGGAGCAACAAATATTTTATTCGATCCCCAGGTTAAAAGCATTGTTGGAAAAAATTCTTAGTCGTTCTTTTTTGTCATTAAACTATACTGCATAGACCTGTAATTGGGGTGATCTAATCGGATGACGTGTAATTTTTTAGCTAAATAATTTAGGACAAATTGTCATTCTTGCTATGATTTTATATTACCTTTAATGTTACTCTTTGAAAACAATTATTTTCTCATATTCGATCGATTTTTGCTATATTTTAATTTGATAAGATAAATTCTTCAATTCTGTGTTATCTCTTGTTCAACGTATCCACTCAACGAACAGTCCTTACCTTACATTGGTTACCATGTTAGTGAAAAGTTCTTTAGTTCGGTCTAAGTCACTAATTTATTATCTAACTCGCTTGATACTTACTTCGAATAAAGCATTTCAATTGACGTTTAAGAGATTTAAAAATTTACCAACTATGAAATTTATCTCACTTTGCGCATGGACGATCATTTTGTCAATATTTCATTGTTATTAATCTAAATGATCAAATTAAAAAATTTCAACGTACTAATTGAAAGAAACCTTGAATAAATACCTAAATATATTTATGAAAGTAATTGTAATTGTACTTTGCTCTTGAGGTGAAAGTGTATTGTGAATAATAACTTTTCTTACGTTTCAATACACTGGGAAGCGCATCTTCCACTTGATCCTGTGGGCTTCTCTATTGAAAGAGGAACGGATCTGTATCAATTTTGTTTTTTTTTAACCTCTAAAAATGGCCTCGGCCAACTTAACGTTCTATTATTATCATCCCGGGGAAATGATATCTTTTCCATGTTACTTTTAATTCCACGTTTATTTTATAATCGCTGTGGACGTTATAGAGAAAATACATTTCATTTCTTGCACTGACAGAGTTTGTAATTACGCGTAATTTCGTGACCACCGGCCACTTTTTGTGACTCAATCCACTGAAAGAAAATATCGTCCGAATATTTTCTCCTTCGAGGATTCACAAGCTGACCAAGCTCCACAAAGGTGATGGATGAAGAAATTATTCATTTAATTATCCGCTCTACGGATCGGCAATTATTTTTTGTCCCTTTTTTTTAGACTTTTTTATTTTTAGAGGGTAAACATAACGAAAAAATGACCCATCTCACCATCTAAAGTTCCCAGTGTTCCGTTCTTGAGTAGTAATTGCAATGGCAGTGATTAAACCAGGCGACCGACCACAAGGATCATATTAACCAATTACAAAGGCGAGTGATTTTGGAGAGGTAGGTTTTTCAAAATGATTTCTACAAACGTTGAGATTTAGTGTCCATCCAAATATAATCCTGGCAGCAATCGCATGAATAAATACGTCACTCGTACCTAAACACACGTACACCTATGCCTTTATGCCTATCTGCATCATGCAATACTATATTTTCCCGACTAAAGGTTTAAGTTTTGCTTTTTGCGTAAAAAATGAAGGGGTTCTCAAATTTTATCATCTTATAACTGTGCATGGGACGAGTGAATTAAGAATAATTGAATCTGTCAGGGGTGATATCTGTCTCTCTTATTTTATCCTGCCGGTCGAAGACACAGATATGCATAATTTGGTGTCATGATAAAATCCTCTTTGTCGGAAAAAAATTGAAGTGCTCTGTTATTTTGTAAAATTCTAAGTCTTGCCCGCTCTCTTTGTTAACCAAGCGGCTCCCAACAAAATTTCTCCAAGGCATCCGTGACGCTCACTCTCTTTTCGTAGAAGTTTCTCACAAATCTGGTGGATTTTCTGTGAACCTTTCCAATTCTTAAATTACATTTTCTCCCGTGGATCACAAATAATTGCCGCTTATTTAAAAAATGGTCTTACCAATTCGAGGTAATAACTCTCTCTCTTGCCTTTTCATTGTACTTCCCTACAACCCGTCTAACGAAACCTAACTTCTTATAAGGTTTGCCCGTATATTTTTCCGATGTTTGTATCTCATGAAAGGTTTGATGTCAGTGTAAGGTCTAAGTATTTGAACTGATCTGATAAACTATAGTCTGTCTCATATTTTTTCAATTTAACTCTTGTTTTTCTTTTCTTTTTCTCCAAAACACCAGTTCTGCACATTTTTTGGTATTTCATTCTAACCCCATTTCCTTACAACATACCTATATCTGATCTAAATCGCAGTAGAGTTTCGTGGTGGTCCAAAATCTACCTATTTAACGTGGGGCTGTAATAATTCCCTCGGCGTCACAAGTTAATTCGGGCGTTTTGGGGCTCTGTTAATATTTTAGTCTTGGTTGCTCTCTTCTAACGAAAGGTGCCAAAGGGTTAGACGCCGCATCCAATCGACAGTGAACTGAAATATTTTTAAGGGTTTTCCGCGCGGTACCCAAGAGAGGATCGGGATACCACGGTTAACTATGACCCAGTCAGGATCCGAACCCGAGTCTGTATGGTGACAGCAAATGAGCGGTAATTGCAAAGCAGCCAGTAAGTAGCCACCGTAGCAAATCGAAATTTCGAACCGGGATTCCGAAGGCTCGCGCGGTTTCTGGGTCGCAGAGAGCGTCACGCACGAGCCATTTCGAATCGTCCCTGCGGAAATGTTATCATCACGTCGACCCAAAAGAGGTAAGAATACGATTTGGATGTCCGTCGGTTAACGAGCGCTGGATGGCCGGTTGAGTGATCACCGGCGCTCAACGGGATCAATCCGCCAGCCCGATTCATTCCCTCTCCCCCATGGAGCGCGAGAGGAGGGATATGCCCGCCATGTAACGAGCGGCTGGAAGAGGTCACTATTTCCAGGAACACTCGCATGTTTCAGCCAAACTACCTACCGTGTTACACGGGTCAGCAACTACGCGCACGTGATCGCCACGGGATCGAGGTTTTGCGGTACTCCCAACTCCACGCCGGATAAGCGTGTTCGACGCCGATGCTTGTTTTAATCGAATGTTTCGTTATCCTCGTTTCAATCGATGGCATGCGTGCTTGACATGACATGATCGATTACGTGCACGACTTCAACTATAGGGTAAATACAACTAGCGTAATTTTAACGGTGATACGGAAAGAATAGTTCTATCCCCGTATTGCGTTGACAGGTGAGACTACGGAACGAAGTCAAGAAGAAATGACTGCTGAGCAGATCGATGTAGCTAATTTTCCCCCTCACACAATTTGTGCCGCAATGACTGGAAAAATTACGTACAATAATTAGTACTACCCGAAAATAAGTTGATGCCAACTCTTGCCAACCACCAATTAGCCCAATGACAGTTGGAATGATTCCCCATGCCACAAGCCTTAATGGTGGCTTAAGAGGGTGAAATGCAGACGTAGTTGGTGATGGTCTCCATTATTTCCGTAATGTTTCTCATACTCATGAAACGAAAGGTTTGTTCAGTTTAAGAATTTTACTGAGCGAATTATAAAATCAGTGTGATAGGTATGGGCTGAGAATTAATGTAAACAAAATATTGGTAATGAGGTTCTCGAGATAGAGGAACGCTAAGTTAACATAGGAGGGCAGAAAAGTGAAAAACAAAACAATTTACCTGCCTGGAAAGTGTTTTGGACAAAATGTTCAAAGTAGTTAGGACATAATAAGAAGAATCTCGTTACGCAAAAAAGATTTCTCCAGCAGGAGGGAATGGATGACAGGGACGTTGACTGTGAACGTAAAGAAAAAACTTTCAAAAGTTGGTATGGAGCGTAGTTTAGTGAGGTGCTGAAACATGGTCGTTAAAGCAAGAAAATAGACGCAGATTGGTTACTTGTGGAAATGTGGATGTGGAGAAGGATGAAAAAGGAGAAATGGACAGAAGGGAAAACAAATGAGGGAGTGTTAGGCATGGAGGAAAAGAGGGGATTTTTGGGAGAAATCTAAAGGAGGTAGGAAAGATAAATTCAGAGCATTTTAATTGAGGGTGGAATGTCGAAAACTATGATTGGGGGGGGGGGGTCAACTACAAAAAGTCTTGTGATTACGATTAATTGCTGAATGTAATGACACGATGGTTTCCATGTATCAATGAATTCTATTCCTTTAATTTTTAGCGAATCGATGGTTTTACCGTGCGAGGTTAAATATCGATATCCCTACGATGAATCTAGTCCTGATAAATATAGCTATGCTACAAAATGGTGACTCAAATACTTCATTATTTAATGAAATATAACATTCTAGATAAATTATATAATATTAGAAAATATATCTAGGTGGAAAAGAGATTACAGCACTTGACCTGCCTCGCGTATGGCAAGTGATTTAGATTTTCGTTCGCCTCACTTATCACAACAGTGGTTTTGTTACTTTACAAGTTTCTTGGAGAAACGGTCGTCTCCAGGAAATGGGACCGACTCGAGGCTCTGGCGTCACGGTGTGGTTGCCTCAACCCCGCCACTCTTTTAATTGGGGCCAAAATATTACCTGCAATTTGCATTCCATTTAGGAAGTCATGTAATTTAAGGAATTTCGATTCGATAACGGTTGTTTTGTACTCATTTCCTGAATACCTACTTGCGGAAAGTACGGTTGAATTATGGAGAATTAGATCGATGTGCTCGCCTCATTTAATTTTGCGAACACATTGCACAAGTGTTAGATATTTAATGTGTGCGTAATACATTCATGAATAAAAGACTAAATAAAGTGTGTTTGTTTGGACGGAGAAGACTCGGTACACATACTAATTGCATTTATTATGATTTTGGGATTAATAGGATATAATCAAACAAATTTCTTACGGATTTTAGCCTAAACCATTTTTGATTATGTATATGTGTATATTTATTTGTTTATTTTTATATATATTTTTTATAATACATTCCAATTTGACCGTTCGTAATTCCTCCGTGTGATTGGTTTCACCCGGAATCGTGTCTGGAGAATTAATTAATTTTCAGTCATCTGACTTGAATGTAAACTCAAAAACATTCGCGGTATAGAATAAACAAAGGAAGGGTAACCATGCTGCGGTTTACGGATGACATAACTGTATTTGCCAGGATGAAAGAATATCAGATAAAGATACTGAAACAATTGCAGAAGTAAACAATACAAAAGAACGTAAAAATAAACAAAAATGAAGTCATGCTCTTTTATGAATTTGAAGTGAAATATTTTATCTCCAAACAAGACTAGAGGAAGGGACACTAGAATTATAAGTGGACTTGTAGTGGAAGAATTCTCCCATTTTGGCAACAAAATTGCCAGCGATGGAAAGAGTTGGAGGTATGTAGAAAGTAGTGTAGGAATTACTTTCAAGTAAGGAATGGCTTTCAATAATATCAATGCTAATGGTTTATGGTACTAATTTGAATATGGTAAGCATTTCGTTTAAACTTAAACTCGTACATACAGGGTCTGTCCCAAAGAGTAAGCAAAATGATTTTTCCTGGCGTAGCGGACGAATGGAGTGGATCCATTTGTGGCGAGAAAAACGGTTTGAGATTTGGGAAAGGAACATCATCCACGTCATTTGTCTGCGGGTCATTGCAATCTGCGGATCGCTGCTAGACTGTACCCCTGTTCGAGGGTCGCGTTACAAATTCACAATGCCACTTTCCATGGCGCATTGACATGCGATAAAATGTTATGTTAAATTCGGGAAATAGGGTGCGGAGATCATGACCATGGTTAAGGATGCTTATGGAGATGGAGAAGTTTCACAAGTGATGGTTTTCTGCTTACACAGGATGTTCTTGGAGGGTAAAGGGAAGGTTGACGGCGACGAATGCCCAGGACATCCATCAACAACACAGTGTGATGAAAATGTGCAAAAAGTGAGACACGTGATCAATTCCGATTGACCTCCAAGTGTGAGGATGTTAGCAGAAGAATGCATTATTCAGAAAACCACAGTGCATTGTATTCTTACGGAAGATTTAACCATGGGAAAGGTGTGCCAAAATGGTTCCCCAGGTCTGTCGGAAGACTGCTTATGTGACAATCTTGTCTTGGACCTCTTAGACCACTGTGAAAGTGACCCGAATTTTTAACAATGGGTAGTCACGAGACGAGCTTTTAAGTACCACCCCTTTGGGTACCATTTTGGAGCACTGGATTATATCAAAAAGGCCACGACGACAATTCGTCCAAAGTTACCACATTACTACTCGTATTGAGATACTGGACAAATATAGTTACAGTTATACAGTGTATACTTTTATAGACTGCAAATAGAAAAAAGTGGCGTTTGCATGCGATTGAAAAATTATTCAGCGGAGTAGTAGAGGCGGTAAGACAGACTCAGCGAATGACTTCCTTGTTAATCAAATGAGAAGAAAAGTCTTTGAAAAAGATGGTTTCAAATAAGAGATTAATTCATCTTATATTTTTTCTACTTGACGTAAAATGATGATAGCTTTCTAAAATAAACTTGGAATATTTCTGAACCTCCGCAAGAAGCCTTGGGATGTAATTCTCTGAGACAATTAGAGGAATATCTTTTTGTAGAAAGTAGGAAGTGCCTAGATATTGAAGAGGATGGAGAGAGGAGAAAGAGCAGGTATAGCAGATAAATCTATGGAATCTTAATTGTATCTTATGATTATGATGATGTATACGAGACATTTACTGTTCCATCAAAAAGAGATTTAAGTATCCGTCTGATCATAAATCAGCATGCAATGTTCTACGCTACAGAGAGGAAGACATTGTCAAATAAAATATCGAGATGACTGAATTTTATAGGTTGTTTTGCCAACTCAGATCACAGAAGTCATCAAAATTGGTGAAGTGGTAGCATTTATCTTAAATTTCACATTTATTAACTGTGTGGATAGAAAAGAGTAAACTAGCTTTTAAAATTTCAGGAGTAATACATGCTTACTATACAAAGTTATTGTAGGTTGATGACAGATTTAATTTTAGACGGAAATTTATATAATTGCTTCGAGGAGAATATACCATCATGGATAAAACCTGACATTATATTGCTTGAAATCCGCAAACCCGTATTATTTAATGGCTTTCGTGACTGATTCATAAAATCATTTAGTACCTGTTGTATATTCAACATGTCCATAGGCCCACTTTTTGAAAAAAATAGGTACTCAGTTAAAGCCATCGACCTCATGGGGTGTGGACAATACATTGCTTTTGGGGATAAATATTTGACTATCGAACCTCCTCTTTAAAAAAAATCATGGTGGAAAACGCAGTGCGAGGATATGGAAAGTTTGCAGAGGAAGGATTTCCTCTGCAAACTCCACAATTGGCAATTCCACACTTGTGCCGTTAGTTGTCATGCCAATGAAATGAAAAATAATCATATCTGATGTAATAGATAACCAAAGATTACCGACATTACATAATAGTTATCAGCCATATATTCGTAAAATTAACAATAAATATGAAATTCTTGTTATCCAAAAGTGAGCACCTCAGAAGTTTGATAAAGACATTAAATTGACATTTAACAGGGGCTTGGGCATGGCTACACATTATGTACGGGAAAATCGAGGTATTTATGGTCTGAGCCGTAATGTTACACAAACTCCAACTTAATTTTCTGTTTGTAGTCCGATTATCAACTGATTTACTTTGAATTTTATAACACAGATCTTGATGTATCCAATCTAGGCACGCGTAAGCACCAACCTCTTTTGATGTGTCTCGTAGCTAAAACAGGTCAAACTCTTGAAGGGTGCCGATGTTACTCATGAATACGTGGCTGTGGTGTAGAGCATCACATGGCACAGACGTGAACTTCGTATGGGTGAAGCAAGAAAGAGATCAAAAGTCAGTTCCTTCAGAATCGCTATTATTGGGTTAGGAGGAGATGTATCCGTGTCACACAATGGCGAGAATTTAACCCTCGACCTTTCATGAATGGGAGGATCTGCCTTAATGCCATAACGAGATATGATTGACTTCATTAATGGGATGAGAAAGAAAGATGATGGAGATCTCATGTCTGGTATCCGCTTATGTGTTTTGGAAATGTCTGTAAAAACCAATTTTTTGAACAAGTGTGAAGAGGATTTCGTCCGTTATAACTATAACAGTCGTGTTGCAATGGCAAAACAAAAAGTTAATAAACTAATTTAATATTATACATTTGTATTTAAAACGCATTATAGGTGTATTGTCATTGGCGTTTACTGGTACCATATGAGAATGAAAAATTGTTACCATATTTCACAAAAATTGCTCCTCACGTGAACATTTAGCTAAGAAAAACTTTTGCCAAAACAAAATTTCACTTTGTGCAGGTGAAACAGAATGCTTTCCGGCCTGAAATATTTTATTGCATATGATGATACACTTTTTATGATTATATGATGATACACTTTCTTTCGGTGTAAAACTTTATTTACTTTCGAGCAAATTGAGACCGACGAATTTGCAACATTGAAATTTTCCAGAGAAGGGTCAATTAACGAACGAAGTTGCAATGTTTTTGCTTGCAAATTTATTTCTTAATAATTGTATCCTATTTTTACAAGATGGTGATCATTGTAAATAAGGCTACTGTGCGGTTTGGTTTTGGAAATACACATTAGATTCACTCTGTCCGTTTCTCACCATTCTATTTCTCGTGGCTTTTCGTAACTTTCGTGTTCACTCTCATATTTTTAGTTTTTGTTGGGGAGGCGACCAACAGCTAAGGTCATTTGTGCCATTAGGAATGGGTGGGAAAGGAAGGGTGGAGAGAAACTCGGCGTTGGCATTAGCCTACTCTTGTCGAAAGGCGCTAAGGAGTACGCAGTTTAACGTTCCATCCGTCGGACGTCGTTCTCACTCAAAGTGCCCTCCACAAAACACCTCAAGCAGGGATCGGGATACCACTGAAAAATATTTGTTGTCTCCAGGATTTGAACCCGGGGAAGTCTGTACGTAGCCTTCGCAACATCCCGATTCCCTTCACTTTCATAAAACATAATTCATTTAGATGGTGATTCGATATTATTATAATTGTCACTGTACAGTACCTCTTTCAAACAAGTAAATATCTGTCGATAGAATGTAAAGAATACCTGTAGGTGGGCCGCCTCCTTCCTATGTATTTGACCCAACTAAGTAGCTATGGAGTGAGTAAATAGTCGCAAAGTATAGGAGCTGGATTGGTAACGTAAAAGTGTTTCTGATTCAGTTCCTAAGGATATATATTAAACAAATATGTCTGTTCTAAATATTTTGTTCCGATAAAAGCTTTATCGTATAAATATGTAATATAAGGTCGAATAACTACGCCCATAATCGTATTATAACGATGTATTTAGATAAATTTTCTTACTGGTGTAAAGAATTGTGTTCTTAAATGAAACTCAGCAAATGCGGAATCAGAAACTTCTGAATTATAATAAAAGGTACACGCGAAGGAAATATAAATTATTGAATTGAATAACTTGGAGCAGGCACTTATGATTGACTCTTAATTCCAACATTTCGTAGGGAATACACAGAAGAATATGCAGATTTGTCTCGAGTAACCGTAACAAGACGGGTTCCAGGAAAAACATCCTGAAAATATAGCAGAAAAATACTATTCCGTATTGAACGACACAGTTTCAGGAGTAAAATGGCTCTTTGTGGAGCTATCCTTAACGTCTTTCCAGAAGTTGTCTTCTTAAAACGTTTCGTGTTCTTTTTCGGTTACCGTACTCGCGTCATTGCTGTGTGGAGTTCCCGACACTGCTTTTGCAGGTAGTAACGGTTTGCCCCAGTAGGTGGCTCCTGCGCTTTAGGCATGAGGCGGTCTTGGCAACGCGGGCTTGTATGTATGTAATGTGTACTTCTCATAAGGAGCAGGGAATTATTTGTAAGAGAATCGTAAGAAGAGCATTTGGAAAAATAAATACAGATTTCGTGAATTTTCAAGATTGGTAATTTCTCAAGAAATCATTGAAATAATAAACGCTGTCAAAATATGCGGCACAACTGCACTTTTGGCCAAAATTTAATCAGAGACTAATTATGTTTTACGACTTAAAAAAACATCTTCATTTGCATTACCACGATGAAGCAATTGGAACTGCAAAAAAGTTTTTAGAGACAACTACAATATATAATAAAATTAAATTATGAGTAATTTACCGATTAATATTTATCGTAGATATACTATTTGAGTTTTTCTCACAATAAAAGGGACGAGACAAAGGAACGTTTCTCTCATTTATGAAGTTGCTTCTGTGATTCCGTCATTTCTGTGTCCACCGTTAACAAAAATCGCATTTATGTATTGTAGCACAATATCATGAATAAAAATGGTATGAGAATTATTACTCTCGGTACTGCTTTTTGAGAAGCATACTTGCCCATATAGTCTCCACGGAAATGTATTTAGTCGGCTTTTCTTGCTCGAATAACCTCTCTATCCACGCATACTTGAATTTTAATTTTCGCATTCTGCTTCCTGAATGGAATGATATTGCATTTCTAAATATTTATATGTACTATATATAAAAAACCATAAACACAGTAATCAACCCGAAGGTCGGTTTAGTAGGTGATGGTAGAGCTAACCCATGTACCAAGCCCGACGGCGTGCGAATATTCACACATCAGGGTTTGGGGGGCCAGTTCCTTTCCCTGTGCCGTTTATGGTTTCCCAGGAAGACCTGGTACCCGAAAAACCAACTAAAAGTTGGTGAAGCTGCAGGTGCCCAGAGTGCCTTGCCTGGGAATCGAACCCGGGACCCTCCGGTCAGTAGTCCAACGCTCTACCCACTGGACCACCGCGACCCTCTGATATGTATTTATATTCATTCACGCAAAAATAGAAAAAGGAAAGGGAATAGTTAAACACAAAAAAGACGAACACAGGACAGGTGGGGAAGGTGGATTTGAGCAGATCACAAATGTAAAAATATTTCCTTAACCGGGACTTGAACACCGGACCCTCCACTTGCCGGGCGGATGCGCTACCGATTACGCTATTGAGGAAACCTAATTTGCATTGAGAATTAAGGAAAAGGCAGCAATATGTTAGACTACAGGACAATAAGTTTGATTATGCACGCAGCTAATGTTGCAATCACAATGTAAATGTCTACTTCGCAGATTTCGAAAAGGCGTTTGGTAGAGTGAATTGGAAGGAATTGATGAATGTAATGCAGGAAATTAGAGAAGATTAGCGGGATAGGAGACTTATTCGCAACCTGTAAATGTCTCAGACAACTCGGATAGCGGGTGGAGAGTCCGGATGGGCAGTGTTTATAAAGAGTAAGACAGTCCATTATCCCCTTTGCTTTTCAACGTATATGTGGAGGGAATGGTTAAAGAGGCATGGGATGTTCTGGAGATAGGAATGAACGTCGGCGGGGAATTCATATAATCAGTTAGGTTTCGCTGATAACCAAGCTTTAGTTTGTCAGTCAGCCAAGAGGTTGTAAACTCTGCTGAGTTCTTTGGAAAGTTAGTGCGTTAGATATGGGATGAGAATAAATGTAAATAAAACAACGTTATACGGTTTTCGGTAAAGAGAAAGGCTAAGCTAAACATCAAATTAGGATGGCAAAAAATGGCAGTTGAAACAATTTACGTTTCTCGGAAGTGTATTTGACCGAAAGGATATTAACTAAAGGTCCGTGAAAACTTTTATATGGAGCGTAGTTTTGTACGTTTCGGGAACGTGCCCATTGAAGCAGGATAATAGACGTAGAGTGGAGGACTTTAAAATTCAGGTGTGAATAAGGATAGAAAAGGTGAAGTGAACCGAAAGGGAAACAAACGAGGAAGTGCTATGTGTGGTTGGGGAGGAGAGGGTATTGTGGAGAGTAATCCTAAGAAGGCGGGAAAGATGGTTGCGGAGTATTTTTATTGGTGATGGGATGTTGAAGGGTGTGATAGAGGGGAGGATGTTAGGCTATCGAGGAATGGACAGGAATAGGATAGGGATGTTTGACGGAATAGAGTGTGCTGTGTTTTGGGTTGAGTATTGTTAAAAGAGGCGAGGAAATTTGTCGCTGCACGGTGTCGTATCTTGGTACCACGTATCCATGCAAAACCTACCTCAACAGGTAGATATCGATCATAATCATAAGTGAAAGTATAAAAAGAGATCAAGGACTACCACTTATCGTCCTTACAGCTTGAATATTGCACATAATCAAAATTGCCCAGAAAGACTCGTAATGTTCATCGTAATTATCATTCTGAGTTAATTTTCAGAAGATTCTTTTGTGGGTCATTACTCCGACCCCTCCTATCAACTCCTTCCTACGCCTTATTGTTGACCTCCGTAGGTCCCCCTTTGTGGTTCCTTCAAATAGGTTTTCAGAAAATTATCGTGTGTTGTGTTATTTCCATTTGGTTTCCCTCTACTTCCCGTAATGTTTGTCAAAAACTTCTCTTTTAATTTGGCGTTAGTAGTAGAACTCCATTTATTTCTCTCCTAATTCATTGTACTGTCATAATTTTCGTCAGAACCACATTGCCATATTAAAATTATTTTTTTGCTGTTTCTTTTCTCCAAAATTTTATAAACCGGTGAAAAATAGACTTATCTGTATACGTCTTCATTCTGCAAACCACCGCTAGGGTACAAGGCATGAATCGATTCAAAACTAGGTATTAAACATTGACGTATTAAGTTTTTCTTAATTATTAGTTGCAGTAAATATGTAAAGTAATTCAAATAATATAGACATTGATAACTACAGGTTCGTGCACTACGGTATGTGAGTGTGAAATGCTTCTTTACGTAGAAGAGACGAGATGCTAGTAACAAGAAGGTCAATAAACTAACGTAAGATGAAATAATGCCAACATACTAGGCTACGTGGTATGCTCTCCTGACGCGGTCGCTTACAGCTATATCCTTATCATTCGTGGTAAAAATGGCGTCTGAAATCTGTCGGTTACAATCATTATCTCTGTTATTTTACCGTCATGATTTATCCTACCTTAGTGCGATGGAGATAATAATAAATTTTCAACATCATCGCTAAAGAGAACTGGTTCTAATTTGTACCAGAGATTTAATCTATAATTTAACCATCGCTCTGTTAGTGATTCCCAACGTAGTTCGTCTAATAATATAGATACGCTACTAGCATTTGACAAATACACTTGTAGCTCCTCGACGCTGCCCGCGATATAATTCTGTAACTAGTTCAACTTAATTTGTGTCCCGTATACTATCAGCATGTTCTAAATGATGTCTTCTTCACCTTTTTGTTTATCTCCTCCATCGTGCTTGATATTGTTGCCTAAAAAGTATGTTCAAACGTCTCTTCCCCAGTTTTATTTTAAAATTTCCTCCTTCAGCTTGATTGAAGACTGATGCCTTATTTTGTCTTGTTTGTCTAACATTTGTGTTTATTAATCTCCTTCACAGCACAGGCACATTCAGGTCTTCTCTCAAACCATATCTTCGTCATTGGCTAATTATTGTTAAGTCTCATTTTTCTTTGACGCCTGTACGCTGTCTTTAATATTTTCCTAGACATCATTCGTTACCTTCTGAAAATATTAACTTTAGACAAATGGCGATAGTGGGCAACCCTGCTAAGATACTTTCTTTATTTCATGTTCTTCCCCACTTTCGCCATAATTCATCACGGCCGTCAGCTGTCTACGGGAAGCTTATACCTCTCCATTTTCTGTCATTGAATTTCACTCCAGTTACCTTTACATTACGTTTCATTATGTTTCAATCCAGAATGTCATGGATTCAAAGGACTTTCCGAGTTGTCCATCTGTCTCTGTATCCACGAGTGCAATGAAGTCGGTTTGTGTTTATGGATCCCACTCTCAACGTTGAGTCTGACGACAAGAATAGCTTCCTTCTTTTTCCACCTCTTCTTAGAAATCCAAATTCGTTCTCGCTTAAATACACTTCCGCTTTCCTATTCATTCGTATCCGGTAGAACATTCTTGGCATGAACTTCAGTGCCCTTTTCTTTTTTGGTATGAGGACATAACATTCTTCTGAAAGTGCCTCTGTTTTTCTCCCATCGTCTAAATATGACACGTACGACTACATAATTGTGAAATGATTTTATGTCCTTATTTATTTATTTGTTCCAAGGATATTTTCTCAATTCCTTTTTCCATGTCTGTGTGGAGTTCCTTCATTGTACCTTAAGACTCCAGCCCTATGAATGTAGATCTTCTTTCTCGTATCCAATATTCTGCAAGAAATACATCTCTTTTCCTTCAGGAAGATTCTTCCAGTATTCTTTTTATCTCATCTCTTTATCTGCACATATAATAAGACTTTCACAAGTGCCATTCTTGTTCTGACACTATTATGCATTCTGATACTGTTAATGTTTGCTCATCATTCCTTGCTGTTGTCCTTCAACTTTTTCTTGCATAAAGTTATGCTGGACTTCCTCGCACAAGTTCTGCATCAATTTTCCTCTAGCCTCTCTTCTAGCCACTCGCCTTTTGGCTAGGTTTCCTTTCTTAATATTTGTTGAGATATTTGCCCTTATTTAATTCATGAATAGATGCAATATCTCCTGCCTTCAATTGGAGCCAGTATTTTACCTGTAATGATTTACTATTTACAAGTGTTCTCCCGTCCACGGTTTCATGTGTTGCTTTAAATGTTACATTATTTATATCTTTCCAGATTTTTTTAGATTGATACTTAGTTGCTGTAGTTTATTAGATTACTCTCTAACGCTGGTTTAATTCAATTCTCGGTTCCATTTCTTTCCTTGTGTTCACAGCAATAATTCATTGTTTCTCTCAGTGTCTTGAATTTTATATGGAATATAATTAATACTTTATTTTTGTTCACTGCCGATATATTCTTCTGGTGGCTTTCTAAGTCAATTAATTACTACCCTCTTCTCTACCGTCTTCTCATTAAGGATGTTGTCGATTTGGCGTCTTCTTATACGCCCGGGTCGCTTCCATGTTTATCATTGTGGTATAATTGATTTTGAAAATATGTTTCCTCCTTTGGCAAAGGAGTAATTTTACTTTTCCCAGAACTCGAATAACCTTTCTCGTCTTTCATTCCATTTCCCTTTTCCAGACTATTATCCTACTGTTTTTCCTTCTGCGTCTTGTCGAATAATTTATTTCAGTCTTCCTAGATATTTTAGTTTTCCTCTTCCTTTCCCTTAATTAGCCTAATTATATATTCATACAAACAAATAATTTAGCACAAATAAGACTTCATTACTAAAAAGTATCACAAGTGATTAGCGGGTCGTAAACTTCCAAATGAGGAAATTGACGATCCGCTAAAGAAATAGTCAAATGTCATAATAAATAGGAGAAAAATTACTCCAATCGCTGCTCCTGTGTTATGTAGACAGAAGAATGCCAATAAAGTAACACCAATCCATTATTCAGTTACTGGTTTGATGAACGAAGGGAATATTTTTTCCTCACTCGTATTAATCAATAAGCAATTACATAGCTCAAATAATAATTCATCTACAAGAATTGTACAATTGATTAATGTTGGTACTTTTTTGGGTGGCAAATAATGTGCTTATTGCTTTGTAGGCTTGACAGCCTCTTGTTAAACTTATAACGGTGAAAATGACAATAAGAAATAGTAACTTCAACGGTATTTCTAAGGTCTTGGAGATTCATAATTGTTCTCTTTTAGAACAAAACGAGCAAAGTCCAGCGATTTTTTAACGTTTAGTCATACGAAGCTAAAAAAAACATCTTTTCAATTAATTAAACATATTGCAGCAATGTAAGAATCTTTGCTTGCCAATATTATCGAAGAGAATTCAAGCTCCTAGTTATCTTTCCCCTGTTCTCTGGGAGGCAGGACCCTGATGGCATTCGGAAATGACCGAGTGCCAACATCAAATGATCTAAGGGGGTGGCGCGTCTACGACTGCATCGCTAAATGTCCCGTCAAATATGCCAAGTATTCCCAGTTCCGGTGTCACCCGACTCAAGTGTATTTTCGAGAGTGGACTCCGATTATGTACCATAATCTCTCTGTCGCAACTTTGAGAATCCGTGTGTTTTACCCGTGCGTCATCTTAACTTTCCAGTTGCCGCGGGCCCCAGAGATTGGCGCGTGTAACATTTTTTCCCCTTCCAATCCCATGTGGGGGAGCGATTCCGGGAGCCCGTTCCATAGCGACTCTGAACCCCGCCCTCTCTCTTCCGAGATGCCTCCCTGAATACCAGGTGGCGAGCGGCCACGTGCCTGCACGCTTTATAAGGACTGGAGGTCACTATTACTTTCACCTCACGTCCAGTGCGGGGATTAGGACGGTCTACCTATGTGGAAGAAAGAGAGCGGTGGAGGAACGGTAGGACTTCGTGGCTGCATGTGGCCTAGAATTAATGTCGGAAGTGTTGATTAATTGATATTTTCATCAAATTATTCATCAATTAATTTTAGAATGTTCATTCCTTATTCCTAATCGCCCATTCCTAACTTCGAGTGCATTGAGATATAGTTATTGTTTGCAATAATTTTTTACGGCATTCTTGCTAAATGTACTTAACGAAATGCGATTATTCCTCGTGAACATATTATGAACACCATAGGATCATTAGCATAAACATTGACGCTCACCTTTTGCATAGCTCTCACCTTAAGCGTCTTCAGCTTTTATAAAATCTGTTTTCGTGAACCGTTATTCCGATTGCATTTATATTTATCTGTGTTTACTCAGTTTAAAATTTCAATATTGAGACTTTATGAAACCAATTATTAACAATTATATTATCCTTAATACATATATATTTTTTGCACAGTTCTTAATTTATTCATCAGATGAAGACTTTTTTGTCGAAACCTGGGCCATGTCTGTACCAATATTATGTGGAACAACAATCTATTTGTTTTCAATGCACTATGGAATAGCTCCCATAAAGTTACTTCCAGAAGAAAAAATTCAATTAAATTTAGTTTCGACAACCATGCTTGGAACGTATTGGTATTACAAGATGGTCATTATAGATAGTACAAAAGCCAGTCGAATAAATCACGTAGCCGGAAAAGTACTTTAATGCATTACATGAATACTTGCCATCGATATACATTCATAAGTTAACTATGAATGAGTTCACACTCTCTTCGTCTTTCCTCGCATAGGCTATTGTAAAATGATTAACCAATAAAAACGACTTCATAATTAATTTCCGGATAAATCCATTTGGAGAGATATCCAAAAAGCTTGTAAGCACAGCGTCGTCAGAACAGAATCGATAATGAGCTCACATAAAAAGGTTGGTAGCATACAAGACATGCGTATTGTTTAAAATTATTTATTCTAAATTCCAAGTCAAGCCATTTCGGTTAAGAAATTTTGTGCTTACCACATTGATACATTTAAAATCCGTCATAGGAAAATATGCTAAAAAACAGTATTATGAACAAACCTAACACTAACGCAATCAGCACGCGTAGGGTTCGATGGGATTATCTCTCTCTGAACCCAGATACTTGTCCGGGAGTTGATGGAAGTTAATGTTGACGTGTATGTTTATCATATTTATGTGAGAATAAGATATCAATCAACCTTTTGAGAGAGGAGTCAAACGCTTTACAATTAAAAAAAACACCCGATTCGGATTTCTAACCAAGTTTTGGAAACACCTTGACCTTTCGATGGTCATCAGCTAGAAAAATAAAAATACGTTAGCTATCTTTTACCAAACCGCAAACATGAAACTTGAGCTCGTCGCATCACTCCGGTGTACAAGACGGGATTCCACCTCATTCTCCAAGAATTCAATTTGGTGGTATTCTGAGCACTAAGAACTTGAATATAATGCGACAATTTGACGTCCAGCAGCGTAAAGCTGTTTCTTGAAATCGACCTAAATTACCCCAACTGGGGGCTTCGTATTTCAAATAACCTTCAAAGGACCTCATTTATAATTGTCTCTCAATTCTAAGTGAATTTTTTTCTAAATGGTACCCTGTAAAACCACCGAAAGCGCGTGTGCCAGGGAGTGATTCAAAACCAAGCATTTAAAATAAACAAGAAAATTGTTCTTAATTTTGAGTAACCAATGTGTAAAATAATTCAAATAATGTAGCTAATCATAACTTAAGGCAAATTGAGAACGTCATCTAAAATATAAAAATAGATAAAATATACGTCTCTACACATATGTGAGGAACTGTTAATACAAAAAGGATAATAACCAAGGTGAAATGAAATAATGGCAACACAATAGGCTACTTTGAGTGAACTAAGAACGTCCAACCCTTACCGCGGTCGGAGGCAGGTATTCTGATCCTTATCCTAAATGGGAAAAATGACATCTTTAACTGCTTTTCTGCTCTTATTCTCTCTAATTTTATTGGCATGATCTCTACTACCAGTACGATGGGGCTATTAAAATATTTTCAGCGATATCAAATCATCGAAATCATCGTAGCATTATATCATTAAACCGATTAAAAAATATTATCATCGATAGAGAGACCTTCCAACCTATGAAAGACATTTACTCTTTAATTTAACCTTCGCTCGGTGAGTAAATCCCAACCTAGATTCCCTAATCATCTAGATTTTTACTACTTCGAAGTTTTACAAACCTAACTCCACAGTGCAAAAATATCAAATTTTACAAATCATTCACCTTGACCGGGATTCCGGATTAGCGGATGAATTCGTGAAAAGTTTTCGCGGCATCCCACGCAGTTTCTTTGAAACCTAGGTCTCCTCTGCGCTTCACACAATCTAATTCGACAATCAATTCATCTTCACGAGGATCCCATACACTAGCAGGACATTTTAAATGAGACCCAGCTAGCAAAATATAATTGCTTTCTAATCTTCTTTTCAAATTTATCTTATATTCTTCTTACACAAGAATTCCAACTCCAGGAGTAAATTCCAATTTTTTGTTTGCTTTTCCACGTCTTGTAGCACTCCACTTTTTTAACAATCGCTAATAAATTCTTAAGGTTGTATACTCCCAGAGCTGAGATGACTATTATAATTCTGGCCTTATCCCTACTTAACGAGCCCCAATAAATTCATATTTTACGCATAACTAAGTATTTTTAATGTATGCTAGTTCAGTGGTCGCGGACCTTTCCTTTCTTTCTTCCTTCTTGACCATTATTAATGTATTCCCATAGTTTTTTCCCATTTCCATTCATATAATGGGACTCAATTTATGAAGTTCCCGCTGTAAATATGCTTAAAGGTTTTTCGGTCTATCCCTGAATAAACTTAAAACCAAAGCGTACGCAATTTTAATCAGTGGCGACTCAAGTCAAGCGCCCGGAAAAAAATCACCTGGTCGTATGCGTTGAAAAAAAAGTTCACCTTGCTCCGTGTATCGCAGCAGCGCTTCGAGGCAATATCACCTGTGATATTCGGAGATATATTTAGCACCCATTTCCACGAGTTACACGAACGCTTTCGACTCAGAGCGCCGTGAATTTCCAAGGGGGAGAGCACGGGCTGAGGAAATCGGACGTTTATACGAGGGGTTCGTGGAGGAGGAGCAGGAGGAAAAGGGCAAAACTCAATTTGCTATGCATGGGATAACACGCTGGAATTTCCATACAAGGGAAAGAGGGGGATGGGGGTGTGTAGAGTGGGGGTGGGAGGAAGAAGTGGTAGGGGTCGGCCGAAACTGGTCAGCGAAGGGAGTTTTCAAGTGTGGGCGAGGGGCGGGAGGAGTTGCTGAGGGAATGGTTTGTACGCGTGTCGTAGAAAGAGTGTGGACTAGGAAGGAATGAGTGAGGGGAAGTGTGCCGGGAGGGGGTGGAAATCGAGACGGGAGGGGAGGGGGCGGGAAGGGGGAGGGAGTTCGCCAGGCCAAACGGGTGACCTTCTGGGGAAGTTGGAAGCGTCCTTCAAAATGACGCAAGCACGAAGCTCATTCTCGAATAGGTATGGCAGTCTCTCCTGCGCTCACTTTTCAAAATCACTCTATAAACCAGCAAAGTAGATAAATACTTTTTCTAATCCTCATCACTAGACGAATCTTGTCCCTTAATCGGGTTTATATGCGAAAGCCAACAATAAAAATGTATTTCAGAAATCAATTTATATCGCATGCGGTAGCGGAGCATTCGCAGTGCATTAAAATGTCTTCTCCGACCCACCGGAATGCAACGAAACTTCGGATCAAATGTCAATTGTCCGAGGAATACAAAATTTTGGGATAGTGAGAAAGTAGCCAGGTTGAATACTTTGACAAAAAATTTTCGCCCGAACAGGGACTTGAACCCTGGACCCTTAGGTTAAAAGCCTAATGCTCTACCGACTGAGCTATCCGGGCTCACGGGCTTTGGGGCTTTAGCAACAAACCTTTATCTCGGCGGATGTTATGGTCTTGTGAGTAACCTTGAAAATAAAAGAGATTAATGGATTGAATGTTGATGTAGCTCTCTGATAACAGCACCTGCTACTTTTTTTGTCGCCTCAAACCCAGGCAAGCTCCCAGGCGGTAGAGATTCTGGATGTAGGCCACCTATCAACATGCAAGATATTTACATCTACACGATGGTCAGCCACCCGCCGCAAGGGTGACTGGCGGGGTCTGTTAGGACCACAAGCTATCCATGGACACATATTAACTTGTGCATAGATGTAAACATATTATTTCAGCTAAATCGACGAAAGATCATTAACACGTAGATTTGCGATGAGGTGTGTGTTCTAACACAAGTTTTACTTTTTTTAAAATTAAGAAATGAGGAGGGGTATACACTATTATCGTGTGAAGAATGAACTTGAAGGAACTTGAATCTTTCAGTGTTGATATGTATTTTTCTAGCTTATTTTGGTGCCCCAAACTGCCATGCAATAATTTATTTACTCTGTGTCACTAGTAATAACGACTGAAATAAATCTGACGTGTAAAAGCATGAATAAAATGGCCTCAAAAACTTGCCACTAACGAGTAAATTCTTGTCTTTTCCGCGACGGAAGCCTAGGGAGGAAATGTTACACGTAGGGGTTTCGCTTTGATGGGCCATGCGAAGGCGTTGCTCGAGCCGTCAAGGCGTTTATCTTACAGATGAAATGAATGCCAGCTCCTGGGAATGTATTAAAATTGTTCCCTTTCCTCCGACGGGCGTAATATCTGCTGTCAGGAGTATGCGCTCCACACGAAGTGTATTCAAGAAGGGAAAGTAATCACCTCATGGCTGAGTCATATTCTCTGTCTTACATCTACATCAAATAGATACCATCTTAATTTGGAAAAGAAGGGATAGCCCTGGCGTTGGTAGGCATGTGATGCACATATTCAAGAACCGTATGTTGGGTTGAATGATGTGGATTGAAGGATATTCTAAAATATTATTAAAACACTACGACGATGCTCACATTGAAACAATAGTTTATTATTCGGAACCTTATTGCAGCCGTAATTTTGGAGTAATTTACTTTCTCTTAAGGACAAACACAGGAATTTAATCATTTCTGCGGGTTATTTGACGTCTTACACTACCTGAGTGTTCGCCTTTCTTTTAATTCGCCCTCCAATCAACTCAGTGGAGCCTTCGAGATCCTTTGGACGCTAGGAATCCGCGTCCGTGGATCTACACGTACCCCTTCACCCACTAGTGGTTTCTGTAGCCCGTCCATTTTGAATCCGTGCCCGAGGATGCGGGTTCCAAAATACAGGATGTGTAAATGCCGTCCATTTTCTCCCCGCCGCGGTTGCATAACAATTATCATCACTACCATCATTGTCACTTATGGCCGCTAAGTGTCGCAGCTAATCACAATTAGATTCGGTCGAAGCGCTTTGGTGAGCCGTCACTTAAGATAACATGTTGTCAACAACGATTTCAGTAATGGCCAAGAATCGTAAACCTTAATGTTTCCAACCTTGTCCGAGTCGTGACCCCATTTTATAGGAACCAAGTGACCCACGACCCCGAAAATACTTTTAAAAACCTTTTTAATTAGGTGAAGGAAGATTCATCGAAAGTGGACTTTTTCGTATAATATAATTTGAATGTAGGTAAGACATCGATTGAAATTGAAACATGCTTTAAAACCAATAAAAATTTTTAGCTTGCTGTTTTAACTTACCGGTTACCCCACAGAAAACCCTTCGCGATCTCCAGAACGGGTCTCGAAGTCGTAGTAGTCATCCCATAACATAAACACTACGTCCGAGTGAGAGTAGCTGTTGGCAGCAAGGATGAAAAATTAATACTTCCCTCATTGGCTTAATTTCACTCGCTACATTTACAGATATATGATATGAATAATGGGTGCTAAGTATAAGTCTCAAGTTCCATGCACAAGGATTATCTTTTAAGTTAAGACCATTAGATTATAAAAATATATATTCCTCAGAAAAAGTTCATATAGATAGTTTTAGTTTCCTACAATCCTACCACACTTTTATGCATAATTGCTGCTCACTTGTAAGCACCCTTCATAATTATGCACCAGCTTCTTTCACACCTCAGAATGTGTAGATGTTCGCCGTCCGGGAATATAAGCAGTTAACAAGGGCGGTCTGAGATCCTCATCGTCTTCAAACCGTTGCTCACCAAGCCACTTTTTCAAGTACAAGGATAGGTAATAGTCGCTGGATGCAAGGTCATCTCCGTCTTGTCGATAAGCGGTCGAAAAACGCTCGTCCATTCAACATTTTTTGCACTTTGTTTTGCTTGGTAAGAATTTTCGGTACCTACTATACGTACACACGATTTACGATATCCGAGATCTTCCGAGAGAATCGTGATGCGTACAACAAGAGGAAATTTATTATCCAGAGCAGTAATCGTCGATCAGATCGCAGTTCTTGATCCACTTACACGATTTTATCGGCCTCGTACTCAGCCTATCACTCCGCTCTTCATCATGCGCATTTGTGTGGCCATTTTTGAAGTCTCAACACCATTGTTTTAACATTTCCTTCACTTAATACTGTAGGTCCATGAACTACGCACAACTACCGATGAAATTGGACAGCTCATGATTATTTTGCGCATAAAATTCCAATCACAGTAGGCACTCCACAACTGGCGGGAGCAACGATTTTCGTGGGTATTGTTTTCGACATTTTCGAAGTTTTCATTTGTCGAAAGGCTGATTATTGAGTCAAAAAAATAACCTCAGTGGTTTTAGAAACAATAAATAGATGGTACTGCATGCGCACAACTTGTTTTGACCCGCTAACATTTTAATATAAGATAACAACCCTTACTTTTCGAATATTTCACGTATGTTATGGCCTGTAAATAGCTTCTAGGTATGTAAGCATTTTCCGCATAGGTATCGAGAAATATGTTTAAAATATCATGGTCAATATTTTGGCATTTATCAATGTAAATGATACAAAGGCTACTGCCTTCAGCAATTTATTTATACATATAGGTGTCTATTCATTTTCTGAACAAAGCATCGAGCATTTTGTGACTCATAATTTGAGAATATCTATTTCATGAAAGGGCTTGAAGAAATAATGACGAATTTTCTAGTAAGTCGACATCGTTTGCACAATCCCAGTCTAAGATGATATCTCATCGATGTTTACGAATATTTTTCTTTCAAAGAGTGAAAGCGACCGAAATAACCGCGAATTGACCTTTAGTTTGCAGTAAGTTTGCATTGTGAATATTTTCTAATTACTGTTACTAATTACCGTTTTGAGTTAACATTTTTCTGAACTCATGCTGTTGTTTAGCAGATTTGTAATATTTCTTTATTATATTCACATATTGAATTAATTGATGAGTTTAACTAAATCATCAAATTTTGTTTTTTAAATGACAAAGATTCGGGTTCTTGGATTTTATTTTGTTATGATTGTATATCTAATTGATTGTATTGCTAGGAAAGAACGGGTATATGGATTTGATGTCGATGACAATGTATATATCTCTTTATTTTATCCCGGTGGTCAACCCAGCGAATTAAAATTGGGACCATAATTATTCATTTGGTGCCACGAACAATTTTGAGTACATTTTCCTTTCTAGAAATCTTAAAAGCAATTTTTGACAATTATGACTAATTTTCCCCTTGGACTTTTTTCAATTCCTTAATGGTCGTTTTCCCGATTTGATCCCCAATACTTGCCGCTAATTCCAAATTTGTCAGAAGGCTGAGTAAAACACCTTTGACATAACTTATGCTCTGGTGATCCTATCCCGATCGTTATTATGATAGAGATAGGAGATGAAGATGGAAGCTCCCAACGCATCATAAAATTGCTGGCTTCCTTGGATTGCGTTGCATACTCGACTTTTTTTTGTACTTGCATTGAATACGCGTGTACTGACGTGATTAAAAACGTTACAACCGACCAACCACATTTTATTTACGAGAAAAAATTATAACAATATATCGAATTCGATCTTCATTTATCCGGAAAACTTCCTGCTCTGTATCCGCGGATATTATTAGCTCGCGGTTGTTTCTGCGTGCTTCGCGCCTTAGCTAATCGATCAAGTTCCTGGGCTACCTGGAACTACTCGTTTTCCTTGACAAACATTCTTTCGTCATATATGGCTGGCCTTTCCAGACGATGGAATGTGAATATCATCCTAAGGTGTAATCCTCGATTAACATGCTTAATATTTTCCCAGTAAAGTTATGCGTATATGTTTTTTTTTCATTTTCTCGTGCCCACGCCATCTTAATGTTGTTTAAATACCTCCTCGAGCGTATTAATCTTATGCATTTGATGAGTTAAAATGGATATTCATCGTTGATGTCATTTAGCCATTTCAATACTCTACAGATAACCTCACCTGGGGAATTTTATTCTCATATCGAATGCGACCACTTTCCTATCTGTTGTTATTGTAATTATCTTTGCATGAAGCAACACACTCAATAACCAACCGAGTCAACAAGTAATTGAATTTACCCTTCACTCCTTACCCGGAAACATGAATAATTAAATTATCTTGCGTGGCATCACTGCATACAGAATGCCTTCAAGCGCGAGAACAATCACTTGACTGTCGCTACTTGTCAAACGATTCATCCATGCGTACTTTCAAGTTTTATGCTTTCGCAGCTCGGAGCATGGCAGAAGTAGATTTATAAGGAAACATTCAATTTCTGTATTATTCACATTAATATGTACTTGATAGATATAGATAACGTTTTTTGTCCTTTTTCGCTGAGTTCGACTTTTATGTTACATTCTCTAGTGCTCCCGACAGCATACGTATATGTACATTTCTTTTATAAACGAGTTTTTTGAAAGTGGCATTAAGTATTAGTTTTTTCGAAGTATTTTGTTTGTTTAGGTAAGGACTAACGTTATTTAGGAAATATTATATTGGAGCTCTTCATATAATGCTTCGTTTGTTAATGATTTTTGTTTGAGTAATTAATACTTCGACATGTTAACTGATATGTATTTTCTTTGCGTGCCGTGCGCGGTGCCAAAGGAAATATTTAATTGAGGAAAACTAGGAATAATTACATTCCATTGAGTAGCTATAATCATTATTTTAACATGCTGGAAGTAAATTAATGCTACTGAATCACTATTCACTTGAAATTGTGAAGTACTCACTGAGGCAATGTAAACATAAAAGTTTATAACCTTTTCCTCCGTGTGGAATATTCTTGGCCATACTTCCGTATTTTTAACATACATTTCGTTAGTCTTTCAATCGCTAGATTTAGAGGAACATTAGTAAGTCTCAGCCTAAGTTTCACGTATTTCTGATCCTCAATTAATTTCGAGCCATATATGCAATAGCTGTAAACCTCGGTTTTGGCGAAACTTCAATTATAAACATCTTTAATATCCCAACTAACTCATATACTAGCTATAAAAGCTATTGCTTCGTGTTTAACTTATTGTCTCCTTCAGTGGAAATGTTCTAGCGAATCAGTCCGGAAAATATTGACGCCATGTTATTCATCTAAATATTTGTTCACTTGTGCAGATTCTCATGGCCAATTCTAAATGGCCAGTTTCTTTTCCCGTACCTTACGCCAAAGTACTCATAATCACAATTCATTCGAAATTAATTAGGAAATTTTCTAATCTTTCAAATACGAAGTCCCGCCATATGGCGCACACACACACACACACACACACACACACACATATATATATATATATATATATATATATATATATATTCAAACTCGAAAATCCCGCCATACGGCGAACAAATATTATTTTCGCACATAGAAATAGACATATAAGGGAAGGGAATAAGGAATTATTATATTATTATTATATTATATATATTATTATAAGGAAAACACATAAAAGACCAACACAGGAAAGGTGGGGAAGGCGGTTTTGAGCATATCACAAATGTAAAAATATTTCCTTATCCCATATATATGTATATATTTTTCTATATATTTATATATATAAGTCTTTATTGTTAAAGTGACCGAGTATGGAAGGCTCCATTATCTTCGAAATTGTGACTTACCCAGCGCGTTTTTCTCTCTTGGACTTCACAGCTAGAGTATTTGTTTAGACATTTGTTTTGCATTCAAAGTTTAGGAAATTTGTCTTAGAGAAAAAGGATTGGTAGCTTAACACACGCGACCGGAAATTTTGATAGCCCTTATTTGAATCCCGGTCGTGTAGACTATCGAGATAGACTATCAACCCTGGCACGAGCAAGACTACCGATTTTCCCCTGAGAAACATCCAATATTGGGGTGCCCTGTTCGTCCTCTGACATCCTTTACAGCACACAAATACTTAAGTTATGCTCTCAATTGTACGTACTTACGCAAACGAATGTTATTCACTCGATAAACATCTTTAAGGACCTCTTTGTGAATTACAAAACTTAATGGAATTCAAATGAATCGTTGACCGGGAGAGACCAGAGGGAAAGCTGGAAAAGTGAGGGTTAAGGAGGTGCCAACAAATTGTGTAATGCAAATGTGTGGGGCGGCAGACGGACTAAGCGACGCTCGCATCTGAGCATTGATATCGGCTCAGGAATTTTCTTGATAAATCAACGTCTAGCTCAGGGACGCATGATTTCTGCGCATAGAAAAGGCTGCTCTAGGCATCGAATTGGATTCCTTTAACCTGAAGAGCTATTAAGGTAATCTTATAATGGGCTTGTCGATGCTTTTAGCAACCGTGGAAAAAGACTTTGTCGTTATGCGGCTGCAGAAACCAGCATTTCCCATACACATATACCGAAACAAATGCTTTTAATATTGTAAGACGTTCACTTGAACTGGAAAGAGGTATAAATAAGCAGACGTGTCCCTGAAATGTGTAAAACGTTCATCTAAATCTACACAATACTCCATAATCCGCCGTAAGGTTGTGTGGAGGAAGGTCATCAGCCGTAACTGCAAACATATTAGTTCACACGTGCATTTGAATGTATTTGCTCATTTAAAAAACTCAGGTGCATGCATTTCCATGTGGTTAATGAAATAATTGGTGTGTTACAATAAATCATTAAATTTCGATTAAAAAATAATTGACTTGCTTTGGTTCAATGTTGTTACTATTGCGCATCGTGCGAAGAAAAAATTAGCACTTGAACTATCAGTGACGGTTCCCCTTTCTCTTATTGTATTTCTCCTCTGCTCAGACCTATCGATATAATTAGAGTCCCCAATAATAGGCTTCGCAAGCAACCTTGGTGCCTGGAATCTTGAATTAGCCGTCTCATGCTTATTTCGGCTAACGTTTTCCACAAAATAGATTGGCCAGCTAGACTCTCTATCGTCTGGATATGAGGACTAAGGCTCGAAGATGGGCACACAAACCCCCGAATTTGTTTTCGGAACCGTAGAAATGAGTATGGTCTCGCATGACAAACGAAACATTTGAAGCGACCAGGATAAAATAAGAGAGGTAGACACCATCAATTACATATTTAAGCGCTATTTCTTTCCTCGCTCGACAAACAGTCATAATAAATAAAAAATAAACACTCCCTGTATTTTTAGTAAACAAATTAAATTCGAAACTGTACGTGAGCGCGAATTGCTGCATGATTGAGATAGGTATGAACGGGCGGGCGTTTACACATGTGCAAATAAATATTAATATTTATGATTAAATGGCTGATATCATATGCCATGCGCCCATAAGTCGACTTGCAGGATATTTTGTGCATTGAAAAGATCATCGCACTGCGATGCAAACTGATTGTCGTTTGTATGTAAAGATCTATTGACCTCGAGAAGGGAATAGACGGCTTCAAATTTCGTGTCCTTGTTTGCCTTCAAATGCCTTTTCGTGCTTCTGGAACCAACTCGGTACTCACTGGGCAACTAAGCCTACGGGAACTGATTCCCGGGTTCAAATCCTGATTGATGATTTTGGATAATTTTATCTATAACCATGCAGTGAGGTTTTCTAAACACTAGAACTATGTCGAAATAGAATCTCGGTACAGGGAAAGGAACAGATGCCATTGCCATTGTGTGAATTTCCCCAAGTTCGGAGTCCTACCCTCGCCATTAAAGCCAAACTTCGGGGAATTAATGAGGTATTAGCTATTAAAATTTCATCAGAACGGTGAGGTAAGGGATCGAATTGGTGAAGTGACTGGTGAACTGGCTTCCCACCCCGAAGGTCCGGATCCAATCCCGGCGACGGCATAGATTTTCTCGTGGTATAGTATCGTGATCCCTACTTGGGGTGCCACGGGGCGAGTATTTCAAGTGGAGTATACTGTCCGTCAGATGGGACGTTAAACTGTGATCCCCTTGGTTCCTTTTGTTAATATTAGGCTAACTCCGAAGCCTGTTTTCTCTTCCCTCTTCCCCATCCCCTATAAAAATCCTTCCTTAAAACAACTTATCCACCTATCCCTAATCGCGCAAATGACCTTACGTTGCCTCCCTCAATCACTACTACAAAAATGTTATCGTATGATGAACTGAACCCTTAACCTTCGACAGTTTAAGGACGATAAGAATATATATAGTATTATAATTTAGAGTAGTATACCTTTCAAACCATATTATGGATCCTGTAGACAAGGACTTTTAAACTTCTAAGCCCCACTTAACAGGGCACTAAATGAATACTTAAACACCTTGCACTAAAAATTAAATTCTTTATTGCACATACTTCCTAATTCTTCATCTCTCATACGTCCCTCATCCCTTAAATCGTTCGAACTTGCCAAATCTTTTTCCTGCCTAAAACTCACCCAGCATTCTCCCTCTTATCAGTCTTCGGCATTTCATCGCTACTCGCAATACCTTGCATCCATTCATTTTTCTTGCTGTAATTTCTTTCAACAACCGTCTCTCCTCCCCATAAACAAGCCATACCCAGCATTTATTTGCTTTTCTTTCCGTCAGTTTATTTCACTTTTTCCAAATCCACATCCGCAACTCGAAAGTCTCCAAACTGCGATCATCCTTCTACTTCAACGATCAAGTTTCCCGTCCGTAAAATGCTACGCTCCATTTTAAAAGTTTGTGCTCCTTACCGCTGCGGCGCGCCGCGTTCTACATCACTGTCACCTCAAAGCATTCAGTTTTTAAGTCGATGGGACGGCGGGTGGGTATCCTAATACGAAATATTCATCCGAACATCCCTTGGAGGTTTTGCTGACATGTTGTTTTAAGTTCCGATGTCGCACAAGAGTGTTTCGCGTCTCGGCGATGGAGCACTCGGTGGATTAGGGGATAATCTGCGTCGGCACGAAGTGCATTCCTCCCACACCGTGCGTGCGTAAACATTCCAAGAGGGGGCTACGACTTTGGCGGCAGTTACCTCTCGCCCCATCGCCTCGAGGTCTTTACCGTCGTCTCCCACGCTCCATTATGCAAATGCACGCGCCTCGGATACCTTACGCTCGGAGCCGTTTCTCGAGAATCGCTGGCATCCATTGCTCGAGGAAGGGGGGAAGGAAGCGTACTCTGTCCCGCCATCCCGGCACACATCTTTCGCACTTCCTCGTTTCACTCTCTCCCTCGCTCCACTCGGCGAATGAGTCGGTAAATACTAGGAATCGCCGGCATACCGCGCGCACCTTGTCCGTGGGTCTCTCCTTCCTCGACGGAGACGCTGACCCGAGGCCGTCCTCGACTCTCTCTCTCCCTTCCTCTCCCCTTCTAGTCCACACTGGATCTCCGTTAGTCGCCGACCGAATATAACGACGCACTCAGAGGAGAGGGAGAGGAGGGGGTTCTGACCCTATGCAATGCTCCGAGGCAAATGAGAGGGATATGGCTACATGTACCCGCCGACGGCACGTTATGCATATCTAAGGCTGTCTGATAACGTAGCCTTTCCGAAATTTTATTAATTAGGGGAATATGGATCATGTTAATAAACAGATAAATCGTGGGTCGATAATTATCGTGTATATATTCTTATAAACGCTATAGTCATTGTGAAAACATGTGTGATTTTATGCACGTTACTGTCGATATGATGTTACATACGACATAGTCCCACAAAATGATCTACTATATATCATTCGATATACCTGATAAAGTGGATATTAACTGATGTACACAAAACTATTGTCTCGAAACCATCTCGGTATTTATTAAAAATCGACTGTTGTTATTGGGAAATGAATATTGCTGTCTTCGCCAGACTAAAATAAGCCATCAGCGCTCTCTCAGTCTAGTATTTTGAGAGTCCCACTATTTCTGTCATCCTCGACTATCTGCCGCTTTGTTTCAATTATCTTTTAGCTTATGCTCTCCACTGTTCGAAATTCTGACATTTTACGATGCAAACTATTATTAAATCATAATATTATGTTTGAAGTAACCCTTATTCTCGTTGCAAATCACATCGTTCTTCAGAGAGATAGGTATGATTAATTCACTGATTATATATTTCATAAAAAAGTGCCGAAACGATGATATTCAAAATGAATTACAACGCGTAAAAACACCTTAAATAAAATATTAAATGTATTCCACAGACCTTATCTATAATTTAACATGAATAGTCACGTTTTTACCACGAATTTACTAGTCTTTTCGAAGCAAAACTTCTTGGACATATACCAAACGATTGGCATAGTGCATGAAGGAAATACGTATTTATATAACAGGTAAGTTCAAGTGTATTTAAATTCAGCTGTAAAGTTGTGTTTCGCCTTTTATTATTTTTGCAAACTTGGGAAGAGATGCGTATCTGATCAATGCATGGCCATGGCGATAATATTTACAATATCACTATCAAAAAGCAGCTCATCTGTCGTCGGATATTTTCAATGGAACTTCTGCCCATTGGCGCGACGACCTTGTACCTCTGACTTTAATTCTTGTTAGGTCCTCCGTCTATTAATATTGGTCACCAGGCCTAATTCACGTCCTCTTCTCTTTATGCTTATCTTCTCGTCTAATACAACCTTTGTCGAGTTTCTCCCCACGATACGACCTTATCCGGTTTGCCTCCCCTTCCTTTTTCCCTTTAATACACCTCTTTCCACTCCAATTATTCTAATTAAATCCACATTCCTAAATCTGTTGGCCCTAATACTCTTTGATTCGGATTCGTCTCCAAATATTCTAATATCTTTTAATCTTTCATCCATGTTCATCTAATTCATTTAATCTTTCATTCCATGTTGCACATCCATGCGAAACGATGCTTCATGTGTGGTACTTTTAAAATCTACTAATTTCTCCGTCCATTTTGTTATTTTTCAGATGTTCTCTTATTTTTTCAATTTCTGACCATCCGTGGTCAATCCAACATCTAAATTCTCTTGTATAATACCCCTACCATAGGAAGACACTTCCCATGTACTGAAAAGAGTTGACTCACTCCCATTTCTTCCATGTTTATTCCTGATCTTCCCCACTTCTTTCTTTCTGCTGAAACATAGGGTGAGATAAAATGGAAGGGATAGGATTACGGAATATAAATAAATAATGATTCATCCTGAAGTGATGAAAAGTTCAAATAAAGAAGATCAGCAAGCTCATAAAACTTGTTGTTAAATTTATATTCTTTACCTGAAATTTTTATCACCTGTCGACGAGTAAATTCAATCTTCATTCTGTAATCCCCTTCTATCAACGCAATCTCACTTTAATTTTCTGCAACCCATCTTCACTCTTTACCATCACCGTCTCTTCGCATGTATCATGTACCTTAATGCATACAAATTCGAAGGATGCAAAGTTCATGAAATGCATCATTGCAATAAATTAAGGAGATTTGGAGAATTCAGATGTTTTACAACGTTTATGTGTTATTAATGGTATCTTTAGCTTATGACTTTCACTCACAACTTCGTTGTATTGTATTAGAACAAAATCAGTTGTTTCACTGACAAAGTGAAAAGACAATCTATTATCCAAGACTTACCAAAATGAAGGTCATGCGTTCTTTGTAATTAAATCTTGCAGGAATATCTCTAGTGTTAAAAAAATAAAATTCATGTCTACGCTATCATATGAAATTATTTAATAAATACATTCTAAAAACTTAAATGTGTACTTACTGTATATAGTCTTCCATGCTATTCGTTTGCACATGTGTCCCCGACAGCAAAGATGCTATTATTTAACATTATTAGCAATCGTCTCTTGTACCATTTTGTATCAGGTGCTGCTGTATGCACCATCGTGTTCCTCTTAATTTTCTCTTTGAATGCTTTGTTTGCTCAACCGGTATCCTGCGGGTCGGTGGGATGGAAACTTTTGTCTATGATTTTGACGCCAGTAAAAGAATTTTCTAATATTGTTGAGATGAGAGCTTATGGGTACGATGTGACGTCATTCAAGAGGGGTCCAGTACAGCCAAGAATATTACGTCAGTCATGGAAGCCGCCCTCGTTCCATTCTGATCAACCCGTCTTCAATTGCCTTTGACGACAAGGACACCGTCCCTCGGGCAGACGCACGGTATTTGCCAGCCGAGATGAATGTCCCACTTTCCCCGTCACTTTGCCGGGAGCCAATGTGAAATTCTCGGAACCATTTGGCTTTGAGACTTGGAATGCGACAGAGTAAAGAGAAGAAAATAAGGTCCGTTTTTAATCCATTCATGGAAGACTTTTTCAATGACTCTTGGTAATGAATGTCTTCGCGGAAGAGTCTAATGTAAGCGATGAGTCACTTAATGAAACTTTCCCGATAATCCATTATTGAATTCTTTACGTGACTACGGCTAACTTTTTTCAAATTGGGCCCCAAAGGCGTATGCAAATTTTCTGAAATGAATGGGAAATTTTTAAACGATGATGAAATGACGAAAGAAAGAGGGACCCTAAACCTGGCGAGGGCCATGCAGCTTATCCCACGTATTTTAATGCATTTCAGTCTATGCTATCCCCCTTTTCTTTAAGGAGACTTATGTTATCATAAATCAAATTAGGATTCGTATAAAACTTTGTCACTCTTATTAATATCCTTAGAATGCTTGATTGGTGCATTTTTTTGTTAATTTAGTATTTTTATGGTTTGAGAGGAAGTAAGCTAAAGTACGGAATATTTTCTAACACACGCTCGGGGCGTACTAGTGAACCACAAAAACTTGGAAAATGTGAATTTAAATGAAGAATGCGGGGTCAAAGTTTAAACTCAGACTGGAAAAGAATTTTTATGCATTTTTTTTTGTTTTAAATATGAAATTCCTGCAAACTAAAGCGTGAGGTCGATCTCAACGTCGTATAATATTATGCACAGACACCCATACCTTTTTACAATGTTTTCATAAATTTGGCCATCACTAATCTGACATGTGTCAGTCAAGTTTTAGTTGTAACAGTCCCAAACATTCTTAGATCTGTAGGTTTATGCAATATCCACGCAATACCCTCAAAACCCGCCAGCAAGGGTGTGCGGCGGGGGATGTTATGGATCCCTCCATGAAAATGGGTTCACAAATAAATATGAATATACATTTTCTCCAGTACACGAGCTACAAATATATACATAAATACTTATCAACATCATTCAATGAGTATGTTAGACAAAAATTTAAATTTTTCTTTTCAAATGAAAAATATGGGGGCTCATGGGTTCAATATTGTTATGATTGTGTATACGGTTGTGCGAGGGAAGAAAAGTCCTTGAACCTGTTTTTGACGGTGTCTATCTATGTTATTTTATCTCAGTGATCGGATCTATCGATATAATTTGGCGTTTCGATGTAGCAATCAAGGAAGGTGGTAGATCGAGATGGGGAAAACCCGAAAACTTGAGGGAAGCCAAGAGTCAGAATATACCTCGTTCTCTTGAGTTTTGAAAGCGATTGGAGATACGCATTTGGGTTTCTCTTTTCAGACTCATCGCTGGGAAGATTACTCAAAATATCGTACTCACTAATTACCTTGATGAAAAATAGTGCATTTTTGTAATTTTTTGGGTTATTTGTAAATTGAATTCGAAAATATGAAACAATTATCCCCAGCAATGTGATGCAGGTCGCCGTGGTACTGGCCGAAGTATTTCTACGATCCCCCCGGATTTAAGAGTAACTATCGTGGTTTGACAAATTACTCCCAAAATTCACGTTGAAACTACACTATTCAATTGAAGGTATATTTTGTTTCGAAAAATTTGAAAGAATCAATTCAAAGGCAAAGTAAAATATAAGTAAATACACAATGAACATGAGAAGTTGAACTTCTTTACTTTTGTGTTGATTTCGCAACTACTGCCTTTCCGTGTCTTTCTATCATCGGAGTTTTTAAATAATGATTAATTGAAATACAAGTATGCATAGCGTTTGACTTCTGACCATATAGCCCGGGTTCGATTATTGGGAATGCCTCCGGGCACTCTCAGCTTCACTCAAGCTACATGTATGTGATTTTTCCTGGACCAGATCTTCCTGAGAAACCACAGGATTGAACAGGAGTAGCATTCTACGGGTGGAAAATTGTTCCCCTACGTGGATGTTTGCATTTCACACAGCTTAGTACTAGGTGAGATCTTCTACCTATTAAACAAACCTTCTGGTTGATTACTGTGGGTTCCAAATTCTCTTTGAAAATGATTACTTATTACCGCCATTACTCGGTTTACATCTGGAGAATATTCACATAGTTATTTTGGATGCGCATGCGTGTCTTTTATGTAGCATCTTCAGTCATTTCGAGCAACATATGTATTTAAAAAAAAATTTTAATGAAAAGTGAATAATATCATTTGCAACGGTAGTGTAAGCACCTTAAGCATATCAGATTATCTTTTCTGTGAAATGATTATTTGCATCGCAACGTGCTCAAAATACTTTCTCTGAGAATCGGGAACGTTTGGGCCACAGTGATAAACCATACATAATGATTGACTCCTGAGATTATCAACTGATCTCTTTCACCCTGAAAATGACGCATAATTTCTTAAGAAAAAGGCGCCTTGAGGCGTCGATTGATTGCCAGTTTTCGCCGTCGACGGCGAATTGGAATTGGGCGGGCGGCGATTCGCTGTGTAAACTCAAGACAGTTCTGGGAAACGTGATGATATGTCAAAGCAGCTAATCCAAGTGAGCACACAGGCATCGGAAAGGCAAACGTGTGTTCTTAACCCAAGTCAAACGAATAAATCACAAAGTCCGCAAAGTAGGTACTATTACGGAAGATATATACAACGCTAATTACCTCCTTTCCCACTCTCCTTCCCACACCCCATCATTAAAGTTCATTCGTGGCGACTGAAAACCAAGCTAATAGTGGCTAGGAACGAGGAAGTTTTTCGATTGGCCCGAAACGGCCTCGAGAGATTTCTCGCCCGTCGTGGGACCCAATGGGTGTTTTTTGGCGGATATCCCGTTCCCTGGATTGCCTTAATGCGACTTCGAATTCGGATGGCTGACCAAGGCGCGACATGACAATTCATTTCTTCCCCTCCTCGTCCGGTCCACGTGATCTCTTCCCTTGGCACCGTCGCCGGGCGCCTACGTGCTTTCCTCCAACGGGACGCCGGCGTCGTCGTCGGCTCTCGAGAATGTCTCCCAGGCACGGGTCCAAAACTTGATGGCCATGAGTTGCGGTTGAGCACTTGCGAATTCGAAGGTGTTACGGGATTTTTTTGAATTGCAACCAACTGCTGTTTCCAGGTTTTCGGACGCCAGGCTTCTCTGAAATATCCGCTGCTCAAACGAGAATAATTTCTCAAGATTTTTTTGTTCATTTGAGGTAGATATATATTTGTATGAAGGATAAGTATTCATTGAAAAAAAGATGAATCAAGATTGCTTAAGAAAGTTTTAAGGCGTTTGTGTCTTCCTGCCAAGTCATTGCAATAACGGTAGTCGTTTTTTGTATTCCATACGTTTTCCGCCGAATTGGAGAAATGCGAATCAAATAATTTATCATTTTGGCATGAAATGTTTCAATATTTTCACAATGATCCACGTAATTATGTAAGTAATTATATTTATAAGGAGAAGGTTACGAAAATCTGACGTTTATAAGAAGTGGAACACTAATTCAATAACAAAAGATGTTTTCAGCCCATTTCGTTCAATCTAATATTAATATTTGGCTCATCACTAGAGTAGGAAATATCATGACAATAAGGGAGGGAAATTGAGTATAGAACCGACCAAATTGAATGTCATTTTTCCCACGAACTATAAGAGATCAGAATAAATGAAAGGGATTTCGCTTGGGAATGAAAATGATTTTTCTTTTTTTTTCATTCTAAGTAGGCCATTATGTTGTTGTTATTTCACCTTACCTTTATTTTATTGTCTTCATGTTACTAAAAGCTCATCTCTTAGGCGTGAAGAATTATTTCATTTCTCTCACAGATAGTACATGTGCCTGTAGTACCCTAAATTATTATCTACATTATTTTATTACTTGACATATTTATTGGAATTAAAAATTAAGGATAACTTAACTTTCCATGTCCCATGCCTGCTGTTAAATCGCTCCCTGCCTCACACCATAGCGGTGGCTTGCAGGCTACCTCGTAGATGTAGAATAAAGATTTCGAGCATATAATCTCCGTTTGTAAGCTATTCCACCCATGTGAATGAGTTTTGTTTTTATGGCTACTTAAAATCTAACTCTTTCATACTTTTAAGATACGTTGACAGGCTCACGAGCGTTAAATTTTAAGACCTTACACCATTTTTACTTAACTGTGTTTAAAAATAATAATCGAATCACATTTTTATTTGAAAACAAGGTTCTTATTTCAGATAAATTCGTAAAGGTATCACAATGCATCTTAAAATTTTGGGAACAGTATAATAAAAGGACAGTCTGTTGTTACCTTTAAATAATTATTAAGTTTAAAGTAAACCTAGATGAACTTTTCTCTAATCACACTCGCAAAATAGAACTTAAAAAATCATGTTATTCCACATATTTTGAAGAAGTAATGCGGTTAGTCTCTCCCATTTCCACAGAAACTCCGTTGGTTTTAACAATGAATGCTAGGCATAGTACGTTGCACGATACATTACCATTGCTCTTAAATTTGACATACCTTTTGAAATTTGCATTGCTCGCACTGATAGCAAAATTTGGTCGTGTGTGACAATTTTAATTTGCTCAAGTGTTTACACAAGTTGTTTTTACACACTTAGGAAGATTAAACTTAGCCAAGTCGGGTATAAATGAAAATTTTCTCTATTATAGATTTCAGCTCCACTGTTTTCACCCTTTTACGTCCCCATGGTTTGTTAAACTGAGCTTTCTTGTGGATTCTACCATTTTTGTTTTAATGTAGGTAAACTACAAAAAGTTTCACGGTGACTGCACAGGGTCGCCATAAGAAAAATCTCCACTTCCCGTTAACATTTTTCTTTTTTCGCCATGTGCCTCTAGTGGAGATTTTCTAGTAATTTGTTTGATTTCTCTGAATTTCACGGTATTTCCTCTGGAAAAATTGTTACACAAACTGCTGATATGCCAAAAAAAACCAAGGAAAAGAAAGAGCAGGGGCAGTGTAATTCCAAGTGGTACGATATCAAGCACATTGTTGATGAAATCTGTAAGTTGGATATTCTTGAAACTTCTCGTGCAGGTAATTGTAAAATCCTTTCCTTGAGTTTTCTTTATTTCGTTTAGTGCACCTACAGATTTCGACCGCTAAAGGCTGGGCATTCACAATACATTTACCGAATTAATGTCAAAGGTTTTCATTTCATGTGACAAAAAGATAAATTTCTTAGGCATAAAAAATTTTAGGGTTAGGTGTTATGTGCATTCAGAGCACGGCAAGGTGGCTGCAATAAGCAGATTTCTTGTGGGTACAAACGGGAGAGAAACAATTTCGATTCGAATCCTATTGCGAAAATTTCGTTGACAACACATTCGGAAAACTATGAAATATGAAAAATATGATGTAGTTTTTCATTGCATATTCCATAAACGACTTAATTAAAAAATATTTTACTCTCAGTTGTTGCCATTTTAACCTTAATCCAAATATAGTTTGACGCATAGAACTCAACTATGGGAGTATTGAAGCCAAGAACAATCTAATTAAAGTTCGAATTCCACCTATTTGTAAAAATGCTTTCTTTATTTTCCTCTTATCGACAAAAAAATAAAGCGTTCTCTTTCCAACGCACAAGCACCAATTAATAATTTGGAGAAGTGTAGGAGCAGCTGATTTAAAACTATTAATTTAATTTGTTTCGTTCGCCTCTTTCCTGACTAAAAGGAAAGTTTCCTCATTCCGGATGTAACACTTGTTATGGTTAAGGTGCTGCTTCCGGTTGACTCAGTATTGAACGAAATGGTTATTGAGACAACTTACAACTCTCTGCTATTTTTTTGCAGTGTCAGAAAATAGATGAACTACGTAGTTACCCATTAGTGTGAACGCCCATTATCTCAGCCTAAAGCGATTGGAAATTTTGAGAGCTAGGCAGCTTCGTCCAACCTCCTGGTGGTGATTATTGAAAGATTCGAATCTCGCATTATTCGAGTGTTTTCCAACTTCTAGGTTTTTTGTTCAGAGGAATTATCACTTCATATACCCACTTTTAAATGCCAACTTCGCTGTACGCGAAAAAATTATCCTTAATCTATCGTTTAAGATAGGTTTTGGATGGACACAGACTGAACATGCCCACATTTCTTAACCTCTCTAAATGGACACGGACTAAACATGCACATATTTCTTGGTCTCGTTTAACAAGAGCTGACCCCCATACTAATATAAACTGTTCTTCAATTCCGCATGCATTCTACCTCCCTATTTTATTCCATTCTCTCCCATTCTATCTGAAAAATTATGTATGCAAAATATGTGTAATATAGGAACAGGAATAAGAAAATAAAACTTATTCCTGACATGATTTGGACGTAATAATTTGACGTTCCCCACTTTTCTTCTCGTGTTATTATTGATACCCTCAACTATTCCATCTCAATTCGAATCTGTTTGCACCAATGTAATTTATGATCGTCATATCCCGAAATGTAATACATTCCTTTTCGTATCATGATCGAGTTGAGAATGCGGTCAGTTTGGGCAAGTGCGGCTTGGGTAGAGCGCCCACCGGCTGACCTATATGTCTTAGGTTCGAGTCCCGCCTCGGGCATGGGTGTTGTTGGAAAGTCTGGTGGTTCGGCTCATAAGATAGTATGGTGATAGAAAGGCATAATATGCCTGTCGGAATCCGACAAGATGCATTCGTCACCATAGCTACACTTAGTGGGGAGGACAGAGCATCTTTACTCAAATTAAAAGTATCATTCTTTCAAAAAAATAAAATACCAAAATCAATAATATTCATTCCATCTGAGTTTTAAAATAAAAAGCGGTAAAAAATCGGAAAAGGTGTTGCTGCGTGATATAGCTCCGCTGTACCTCAAAACCCGCAGATAGAAAAGGAATGTGAAAAATTCCTCAGTCGCTCGTAGAGAATCTCTCAATTCACCTCTCCACTTGTCGCATGTACTCGGAAAACTGGGTTGCGCAAACCTCACGCAAACGTCTGAGACGCAACGGGTGCCTCCCGAGAACTCATTTAGATTACGTTAAGACTTTCCCTCGCGTCTCCTCCTCTATTCTCGGGGAATGCAACAGAACAGGCGCGTAAGATCGGCACCCATAATAGATAAATACTCGATGCCGTAACAGTCTGTTCTAACGCGTCTTCTGACTTAATCTTACGCGACAATTTCGTAAAATGAGAAATAAGTTTCCATATTATTCACAGAAATCATTTACGTTTAGATATTATTACATAATTTGGCATTGTACTACTCTTGTAGATATTGTCTTGTTATATTGCAGAAGTGCAGACATTAATAGTGTGCTTAGTAAATGGTGATATCATCACAGCTTTAAGTAAGAGTTTCGATTTGGAATAATAATGATTTAAAAATAGTTATTTTACTGGCGAAAGCTTTTGTCATTCCAACATGCCGACATAATTTCTTCAAAACTGATGCAATATTTGGGATTACTGCTTTCAGAATTTGTACGGGGTGATCAGTAAAATTTTACAAGCAACTGTTTTGCTCCGAAGATATCCGTGAATGTATACAGAATGAATATCTGTTGACGGGAGTCAGAAAAATAACCTAATAGAAATGTTAATGGAATGATATATTGAGATTTGAATAACTCTTTCTAATTTTTGTTTTATTTATTCACATCCGGAAAGATCTACGATGACCTCTACGAAGGCTTTTTGTTAAACAATAAGTAACAACTAATACAATAGCTAATACCAAAGCTCAAGGTGAAGGAATATTCCTACATACTATATGCTGGTCGGACTCCCATATACACGTCTCATTTAAAATGTCTCTTCTGATTTCCTAACCTCTGGAACTTTTCAGTGAGAACACATGACTCACCATCGGTGTCTCTTTCGTAAGCATGCCGATAACTGGTGGTAAAATGCTCGTTCAAGGCATGTCATAACTTTCTAATAGCTATTATCGAACCTACTTACGGATAAGTTTTCATTTTTCTCGAAATTAAAAGTCTTTTCTTTGTAAATATTCAGCTTGGTTGCAGACCTGGAATTTTATTTGATATGTGCGAACAGAGTTCATTTTTTTGCGACCATTAAGTCTCAAGAAATCACAATGATCACGCAATTTGGGAGACTGGAAGCATTTTCCCTGACCACTTGTATTTCCCTAGAGAGTTACATGGATTGAATGAATGAATGGAATTGCTTGGAATGCCCTAACACCGTTCACATTTGAAACCGGAACTATGCTCAGTTAAAGACACCAAATGGATGAATAGTTAAATCATTCCACTGGGTGTATTACCGCTTCCACACCATTTAACAACCGATTTAACTTTTTCTTTGTCCTCGTGTAGCGGGCATGGATTGTCATTTTTCTCTTTTCACAAATCGACATCATATATAAATAAGACCTCTGAGAATTTGTTATTAAACTTGCCTTAATAGCATACGTTTTTTTGTTCCATATAGTTGTACATGCATATGCTGATAATGCCGATATGGTGGAAAATCGCAATATATTTACATGCCTGTTCTCTTTCATTACCTCGATTTTATAAGGATACAAGTTCTCTCCCAAAAGTAGTAGGACTGAGTCGATTAAAAAAAAATATTTCCAGAAGTGATACATTCACTCAAAAGTCTTCGAAGTAGCACCCTTGTGGGTCCACACACCGCTGCCAGCGGATTTTCCACGCATCGTAACCCTTCTGGAAGGCGGCGCCCGGAATGCTGCTAAGCTCTCTCGTCCCGAGCTGTTGTAACGCTTCCACCGAGTCGTAATGACGTCCTTTCAGCACATATTTGAGGCAGGGGAATGGGAAGAAGTCTGGAGGGGCAACGTCTAGGCTATAGGGTAGATTTGGATCCTGACTCACATGGTCGAGAAGCTTTTCGCAGATCCGCGTGCGAGTTTCCTTTTGTTCGTCCGAGAGCACTCGCGGCACTTCGCACACACCTTTCTCATACCCATGTTTTCTGTCACAGGTCGATGCACATCACTTTTAGGGATACCAAGTTCATTAGAAAACATGTGAACACCAAATCTACGATCCCTGTACAAGAAAGCTCTTGCAATATTTTCGTCACTTTTCGAGGTCGAAGGGTTGTGCTAAGGTTGATATTGGAAATGGAATTTCTCGCAACTCACCAGTATCAAAAATTTCCTAGCATTATTCTCGACAATGTTCATAATACTGATAGTAAAATCTACAACGTAAGGGTTCTACATGCAATTGATCTTATCAATTTCACATTCCTTTCAGCTAGGGATTCCAATGAAATATTGTATTCTTAAGCTTCATGACACTTAGTATATATTTCGGCATGGAGTCACCAATCTGAAAATCTGTTCTTGAATGACCTGTTGGACGTATTCGAATGCAAAGCGCGTTTGGAAGGAGCCCGAGAGGCATGTGTTAGTGAGTGAAAAATGTTTAGGGCTATTGTAAATCTATTGGATGGATGGAAGATAACACAAGAAGTTTCATGAGGGGGAGATTTTGATGGAGATTAAAAAAAAGGAGGAACACAATGGCTTGTGGTGCAATATCAACGATGTAGCGCGTTAGTAGGCTCCCGGCGGACGGAGTCTCCTCGACAGGAAAGACATGCGAATCCATCTCGGACATGAAAACCAAATGGGTAAGCCCATCTTCACTTGTAATCGGTGGTGACCCTGAAAAAAATTGAGTGTACAATAATTTGGTTGCCAAGCGAAATCAGTTGAGCAAAAACTCTTATAACCAAGAAAATTGGTTGTTTGCAAGCTGTTAAATTGTTATTGGCAAGAAAAAACAAATCGTACAAGAAAGAATATTTTCTATGAATTCTTAAAGATAATTCCCATCAGAAATGTTTCCACTGGCTTAAGAATATGATTGCAATTTGATGCATGAACTCACGAAGATCTTCTTTGTTTAGACTTTCATTAATGTCTATAATACTTAATTCCTTTCAGTTTCCTTTATTTTGAGGTATTCTATGCAGTAATAATATGTGTAATATCAACATTTCACATTTATTTATCTCATATTCGCACTGCGTTCAATGAATTTTTTCGCCCGAACCCTAACATTATTCAAATAGTTTGCTAAATTTTGAGGTGTATAAAGTCCCAAAAAGCTCTTATCCACCCTTCCGGCTCGAGAATCAATCGGAAGGTCGTTTCTTTCAACGCCACCACGGGATTGATGCTTAGTAGTGAAGTGAAAAAAATCGTTATGAATTTTATCGCGTTCAAAATCTTTCGGAAGACTGTTATGCAGTAGATCTGGAAGAGATCTCAACTGTTGAATCACGCGAAGTATACTCAGTGGTTTCAAATGGTTGTTAACCTTAGTTGTTGTTTTCCTCGTCCTTAGACATCGTATGTACCATTTGCCAACTGTTGGTTATCTCTGAGATCATTTACAGGTAAACGGAAGAACCTCGTACCCTCCGGGCCAGACCAAACCGTTAGGATGCAATTACCTTCTCCGCATTCAAATTAAACCCCAATTAAGAGATAGGAAACCCATTGAATGTGCTTATTTTGCAACTTAATTCCTTTTTCGCCACCTCACCCCCCCCCCCGGATCCCTCTCTCCTATCTCCGACGCGTAGGCGTGCGGGACTGGAAGATGAATTCGAAAGACGAGGTGCGCACGAAGGGAACGGGGTCAGGGGAGTGAAAAACGGGATGGGGGATTAGTGTCGAGGGACCACGGGCTATAAATCTCTCTCCCCTCCCCCCCGCATTCTCACTGGGTCTCTACGGCGGTGGCAGAAGGCAAGGAGACACCTCCGCGCCTCGTACCCACGCTTCCGCGATCATTTAAAAGACAATGGCACTTCTCTCTTTTTTCTCTCTCGGAGATTCGACCCCCTCGCTCCACCTCTCCTCACCGCCCTCCCTTGTTTCTCTTCTTGGAACCGCCCGCCCACCTCAGCCATGCCTCAACAACCCTACACCCGCGCGGTAGACCGACGGCTCTCCAACAAATCCCGTCCCTTCACCGAGAGAGTACTTGCGCCCCCTCCCCCCCCCACACGCAGCAATGTCCCACGTTGCTCTCCTCCTCCCCACCAAGGGATGGTGAGAGGGAGTGAGGTGATTGGCGGGCCACTTGCGCAAGTCCCTCTACCCACCCCATTTGCCGGAGGTGAGTCCGCGGCTCCTGGGGGAATGAAACCGCTCCCGGGGGGAATGAAACTGCTCATTTCCCTTTGTATTTATGGCACGAAGGACGCTAACGACTGGTGAATTATTCTCAACAGGTAGTTCTCGTTATTTAAATTGCGCGTGTATTTTTTTGGAAACTGTGCATCATCAATCCGTCTGGGCACACGTCTGCCTTTTAATGTAAACCTTTTGGCGGAGGCCGTCGTGCGATGAGCTTTTTATGGCAAACGGGATGCATCTGGCGTGAAGAGGATTTCGACCGAATCTCCTGGAACAAAGAAGCTGGGAAAAATCACTATGTGGAGAATAAAATGAGCAAAATTATGTGCGCATAATATTTCTTCACGCCGTTTTTTTATGAAATTTGGCAGTCATATGTTATAAAAGTATATAGCATACTTCCAAGTGCTGGCTATTAGATTGAATTGCTATATTTTGTCTTCCATAAAATCAAATTAATTCCATTTTGGACTTTTGAGAGGAATACATAGAAAAAAAAAATTATGTGAAGAAGGTTATACTTCGTAGAAAATAATAAATTTATATAGCTGAAGTATGCATACTCCAGATTTGAGTATTATAAAACAACTCCCAAATAGAAACTGACTCTGTTTCCAGAAAAAAACATATCTTGGCGCAAAGAACAGATTAAATCATATTATTTCTTTTATGCCTGCATAACTTGCCAACGTTTGAAAATATCTGGACGACACGTAGTGTTATTCCTATTTATGTTTATTATGGTACAGGGTGTTTTTTTATTAGTGTTATGGTTAGGTGATACTTAGAAGTGTAATAGTTATTAATTACACCTACTTTAGAGGGAAGAATGCCGTGAATTATAGATATTTATAAGTTTTAACACTTTGAAAGTATCGTAGCCGCTATATTCCCTGTGAGTTGTTAAAATACTCTGTTTATCAATTTATTAGGTAATCTACCTAGGTAGGTTTTTGGATGGACACAACTATCAAATAGACATTTTGTATCTCCAAACAAAACCCAATCCAGCAACCTAATCTACATTAGGTCCCTCTTCATCTTGTTTGTCAATATAATTGCCTATTTTTTTTATCTTACCTATCGTTCTGTTATCAAGACTTATTTTTGAATGATTTAGTAATGAAGTTTTTAGTTATATTACATTTAAGTATTTTGTTTTACTTAAGTGAAACATTTTTTTTCAGTTTTCTTGTCCGATTTTAATATTTTCACTATTATTCATATCCGCGAGACTTTCGTAAAATATATAGCGCTAGTGACTACAGGGAGGATGCATCGCTTTGCTATGCTTTCTCGCTGACATGACATCACCCTAAAAACTCGTCGATTGAAATTCAAAATAACAATGAGTGATTTATATAAAGATATTACTGCGTATTCAATTGAAATCTTCAAAATAACTCTTTTGGACGATGTGCATTTAACATAGGTGTCAGATAGTCATAATCCTGGTAGTGTGGCTCATACATATGATGACACAATTACCTGGTGGTGTTATAAAAAATCTGCCGCCAACTAATTTGTAAACAGATGTAATAAATGAGATTCGCTTCAAATTTTTGTGACAGACCGTTTGAGTTTCCATTATCTGCGTATAATGACACGAACCGGGAATGTTTTATGTCCCTCATGGAGTTTAATAGGATCTTTTCTTTCATTTTAACTGTAAATATCAACAATTTGAGATCAAAAGGCAAAATGTGATACTTTGCTAAATTCGCTTCTTAAATTAATTGAAAAATCTAATTCATTTATCTTTTTCAAGGGATTTGGAAGCAAAGTAAACAACTCAGAACAGGTCAAATGCTTGGGTGTTACAATGATATAAAATCTTTCATGGGATGCACTCATCGGAAGAATACGTGTACGTATAAGCCTTAAGGAAGCTATGTTCCATTTAAAAAGGTTTTAGGAAAATGTAGTGAAAAGATAAGGGACAGGTGTTATTTCGCTTTAGTGAGGCTAAATTTGGAAGACGTGGCAAGTATTTGGGATGCATGAGAGTAATAATTTTATTTATGAGCTGGAAATGTTTCAGAGAAAATCCGCTTCATTTGTTAAAAATGTCTACGAGAAGACATGGCACGTATGCAATAGAAATTTGTATGAATTGTCTTTGATTCATGAAGAGAACAGACGCCACTTAGACTTTTAGAAAGGCACAAGACACCTGATTTTTCTTACAACACCGAGGGAAATTATTATGGCCGCAAATTATATTGGTAGATTTCACTACATTAATAAAATAAGAGAGATAATAGGAACCTTGTCAGGAAAATTCAACCACTCGTTCTTCCCTCATACCACAGTCAATCACCACAAAATTGAACCCAATCACCTGAATATATTTACTTGACCAAATTTCAGTGATGTATTCAAACCGCAGTTTCGGTTCTGCACTTAATCTCTCTGTTCTAATGCCGTGATCTCCTCTGCCTTAGTACGACCGAGCTCATAATATATTTCAACACTTTTTCTTCAAAAGAGACCTTAAAATTTATGCAAGAGATTTAATAGTAGAGTGTTGTATGTTTAATTATGCTAAAATAATATTTACAACAAATCTTATTCAATGAAGAGCTTGATAATACGAATTGATGAAAACTGGGCCAATCAGATGGTCGATCACAGAAAGTTTTTTCTCTACGTTTCTCAACAGCTTTATGTACAATAGGTGGCCTCACAATGCTTCTAAGAGTGATCAGAGAATATGTGTCCAGAAATCGTTGACAGGGAAAAATGTGCTAATGGTGGCTTATGGAGTTACGAGAAACAACCAATATGAACAGCTCTCGACATAAATTTCGCACTAAAATCCCTTGGAAATATCGCTAGGAACGATTACAACGAGAGGGTTGAGAATTTATGATGTGTTCGTCGTATCATAATAAAATCGAAACCATGAAGAGTTAGGCAATTAAAGAAACAGGTGGCTAACAGCGTGGTATGGATTTTAATTTAATATGATATAATGAATCATTCTATTTTTCTTTTATGTTAGTAGTTTCTCTAATGGTCATCTTCTCCTGTAGGTTATTCTACGTAATACCCCGCAAGGGCGTGTGGCTGGGGGGGGGAGTAAAATTGCGTAGTAATAGTAATTCTCACTGATCAGTCACCTAAAGAAATTACAAAGAAGCTAAAAGAGGAAAAATTTGTCAAGTGAGAAATCAAATGTGGACATAGCAAGAGTGCAGTTTATATAAAAAAAAAGAGGATACTCGGATTCACGCTCTCAGCACGTTCTGAAGTAGTTTTTTTCTGAATTCATTTCAAGAGAAAAGTGGTCATTACTTTATTTGTGTACTGGGTTAATCTATAACTCCTTTATATCGATGCTTGTAGCTTTTCTTGAAAATACGTTCAAAGACGGAATTCAATAGAAAGCTAATAAATCAATTATTGTTAAGAGGAACACACGTCCAACCTTGAGCGTTGTGTTTCATGGCCAGGTTTTGCCGTTAGCAAGGGCATCGGGTTTCTGCCTGGATGAGAGTATCTTTTAAGTTTCGCGTTGCTTGAAATATATTATGCGAAACCGTGCTCCTCTTCCTATCGTTTCACATTACTTCCTCGACCCTCGCGCTGCCCTCCCGCTTCCTTCCCAAACAAACCCCCAGTCACCCCTCCCCCATTCACCTCCCATTATCCTTAACGGACGCCCCTCCAGGGAGTTGGCTGTTAACCACTCGTGGATGTGCGCGAGGAAACCTTGCTGTCGCGGAAGCGATCTTCTCCTTCTCAAACGGTTGCCCCTGGAAACAAAGGGCGGCGCGGCGGAGGTAATTCGGGGAGGATGATGGTCGTCTAGATGAGTGCGTCTGCAGGCGAGGTGGGGGAACGGGGAAGGGCTAGTCACAATGGAAGTGATACGCGAGGCGGGGGCGGGACGGAGGGTTCACGTTAATGACTCCCACCCATCCCACCCTCCCAGCTTCTCCGCATCGCCGTTTGCAGTACATTATGCGGATGGCGACTCCTCTTCGGTGGTGAGCTTCGGGGGACGTGGGGATGTGAGGAAGTTCACGGGGGGAGTTCGAAGTTCACGGAAGTGAAGTTTTGGCATCTTCTTCTGCTTGCGTTGAAGTAGGACAGGGTTGGTTTCTCTTCTCCGAATTATGCCAAAAAGGTATTTCAGGTTCAACGATGAATGCACTTGGGATTTTTCCCAATGTCCCACCGAATTTTCATGGTTTGATTTCAGCTCCCGATGGTCGACGTGTGGCCTGCAAAGGGGAAAAAAATGGAATATTTGGTTTCTTCCCAAAAATTCATATCATTAGGAAAACTTAATCGCTGAAGATCAAGTCAAATACATATAGTATTTCTTACGGGTTCGCACCTACAACGTAAACTGCGTTGTTCAACTTTGGAGAGATTTTTACGCCATTGAAAATCATTAGGACAAAAATAATTTCAATTGCTACTCTATCAAATAATTCGATGATTTTGATTACACCTCAATGCTGCATACAATTTTAATTAATTTTAACATTAATTTTATAATTAATTCACAATTAAACAAATATTAATTATTTGCTGTTCAACCGTTTAAGGTAGGTAGGTCTTGGTTGGACGTAGAGTTAGAAGATATATCATATTCAAAGGATCATGCATCCAGAAAGATTTATTCCGATATTTTGGAATGTTGGTAGGAGGGTGAACTGGTTTTATAGAGGGCTAAATATATTTAATTGAGCTTATACAAAGTGGTGTTTTCATTGTTTCATTAACTGTTTTAAAGCGATTTCGGGAAGTTATTTCCTGTTCGTGTCGTCGCTAGAGAGATATACGTAAAAAATTGATCTTCCAGATTTTGACCTTAAAAGTGGTTATAATAATCAGCTATTAATGGTTTTTTAATATTCATATCCTTTACTATGTATGTACTATGCATAGTAAATGGTATACTTAACAATTTCAGGCTTCACTTCGTGAAAATGTTGGTGGAAGTCTGTGGAAAATTAGAAACTCGTTTAATAAGGACGTCATATATACGGCGGTTTACTGATACAAACGTGCTCACTGTACACCCACGTGGACTGTTAGTAAATCCTTTTGAAGTTTCGCAATTAGATTTATTTACTAAAAATTTGATTTTTAACTCTACATATTTCAGTCGCTTTATGAATGCATTCAGATGGTATTTATTACTAGTTCATGAGATCTTGAGTTTCGATCTAATTTTTACCGTTATACTTAACAGTGCCCCTCAAACAATCTTAGAACCATCTCGGATTAAACAGATTACAAATGGATCGGATTCGCGCTAATCAGTTTCCATTAACGAACAAAAGCTGCTCGCAGATTAACGGATTCTTAATGACCGTGAAAGACTGAGGGCTATAGCTTAACGAAGTGTAACTTTCTCAAGCAGTAATTGCCATGCTAATGTTAGATCATTATTTACCATTGAATTAATTCGTCACAAAAGACTACAGGTCTACTATATTCCCTATGTGATGAGGTTGCCTTTTTCTGTTAAAAGAGTTGGTGTCTGCTTGTCGGAAATATTATGTTCATCATGTACATCTACAACTTACATCACCTTCTACATCTATTGTCCGCAAGCCTCCGCAAGTGTGTGTGGCAGGGTATGTTAGGGCATCACCCTTAAAACGGAATAAAACCACATGAAAAACTAACAAATGCATATCAATCCACATCCACAAAGACGTATATATTCATGCAAAATCCATCTTTAACTTACGCGCATGCAAATGTATAAAATATCAACAAAATACAAATGCACCAGCGAATACACCTGGTTTCTACGAGTATGCAGCGTTTAATCTTGTCCTCGCTTGTACATCGAATGTCTTTAATGTTTCTATAACGACTTTGATTAATTACTATTATTATTCCTGATTGTTCGAGGAAATAACGAATATGTTTATCTGTCTGTCTTGGAGTCTATTTCACTTATCTTATCTTTGTGGTCTGATCCACGTAAGTAGTGTGGGGCCATAAGTCTCGCTTGTCGTCTTCGTATCTCAGGCGGCTCCCAGCCAAATTCCTCCACAAGACCTGTCACACTCGTCTTTTGATCGTAACATTTTTTGACGAATCTGGCGGATTTTCTCTGAAATTTATCTAATTTATTTAGCAACACTTTCTCCCAATAATCCCAAACGCTCGCAGCGTACGTAAGCGAAATAACACCTATTTTGAACTTTCTCATTAAAATCCACATTGAACTAAGCTCTTAGTGTCTGCATACTCTATACCTTTGGGATATGATATATCTCTGGGTTGTGTACCCATATATATTTCTTTCCTTGTTTGATAATTCAAGTCATCATCCCTTAATCATTACTTTGCCATCAGCGGAAATTCTAGGAATCAGTTGACGTACATTCCCATTCCGGATCTATCTCTACCTCTGAACTTACGTGACTGTTGACATTCTTTTCTTTCGTTTTGTTTATTTCTTCCTTCCGAGGAGTTCCCTTTAATCTTCCCCTCTACTGTGGACCCAACAGGCTTCTATGTAACAATTTAAGTTCAGCATATCAAGAAAAGGAACGTTCTTCTCTCTTCCAGGTTTTCTGCAGATTGAGTCACTTACTCGTGTTTCTTGTGACTTCGATTTATCCATTTAATCGGCATAATTTTTTCGTGGCGCTTAATTTCCATAGATTCAGATCTTGCGTTTTTTTGCAGCTGTACTCGCTTCGCTTCAAGTGAAAAGCAAACTTCTGAAAAAAATAAACATTTTCTGCCAAAAAAGAAGCATTTTCCGCTAGCAGACTTGGACTAACTTGACAGTGCGTAAACTGTTTTTCTCATAGATTTTTTCCTATGTTCTTCTTTTCACAATACTTCCTGCTTATTCCGTCTTTTTTTATCTCCCTGCTTCCCAGGGAGCAAATTTCTTCCAGCTATTCTAGTTTTTGTTGGCCTAGTTTCATATAAACGTTGCCTTCCTGTCACATGCTGCAAATCACCATGCATTTAGCTATTCTTTTCATGACTTCCGAACATTCTCGTTCTTAACGTTCATAGGGTAGGTAATCGGGTCAATGAAGAACATTGAACATTTAAAGGCCTATTGTATCTGCTTGTCAAAGAGACGTTCTATAAATTTAGAGTATGCGAAGTACAAGCTTGTATACCGTACGATAATGAATGAATCCGAGTCTTTGACATAATTATTTCCAATCTTCAGCTTCATTCCTAATGGTGTCATTCTGTCTTGTGAGAAATCTCAATTGAACCAATTAGCAAGGGCATAAACAGTCTTAGTCTCGTTTTTTCTAAGCCTAACCCATCATATTCATACGTCTCGCCCTGGCACGAACATTAAATTTCTCGTTGATCAAGAAAATTAAGTGACGGTATTACAAATTGCCAATGACTTCTTAGCATGTATTTCCCTGACTGAAGCGTTATGATTGAGTTCTTTCTGATCCTTAAAACTATATTGACGAATTCTCTATATCGCCATCAACATTGATTTAATCCCCTTTCTAACATCAGCCGATCAGTCGTGAAATAAAAAAAAGTTTTTTGGGCATTCCACTGCTTGGTAATGACTATTACCTCATCTCAATTTCCGTCGGCTGTACAATTTAGCATCAACGGTTGACGAACTAATCATCTCCCCGTGTATACCACGAGACGAACGAAGTATTGGCTTGTGACAGATGACCTCGCATCTCAAAATTTTCCAAAATTGAAATAATTATAACGGGATAAAATATTGAAATATTTACCGCGTTTCCTGAAAAATCCCCGAAGAAGTTCACGGAAGATCACCCAAGATCGTGTATAGTATAAGGTCAACGTCAATATCAGTGTTAGACGATGAGCCACTAGAATCTGGTGCTCTTATTTTATGGTAATAAAGACGTTATTCTCATCATCAATAGTACTGTTAGAAATTGAACAATGTTTTCTGTGAATATGAAAGTTACATCAAACTTCTGAGAAAATTTGCGTTGCACCACGCTACCAAATAGTAACGTATAACGCCACCCTATTGCGCAATAAATTAAAAATAAAACATTTTCTGGCGTAACTTGGTGGAAAACTTCATACTAACTTTTAATAATCAAACCACTTTAATTTTCCACATAAACTTTATTAACTTTAATTTAAAAGTTTATGTGGAAAAGTAAAGTGGTTTGATAATTAAAATTCAGCGCAAGAAATTGTTTTGCTAATCCATGCTTGATCGGGGACAATTAAAATTAATAATTTGTATTTAGATAGTGTGACTTCGAGTGTAAACTCGAGGTCTAAGAGACGTCCCGAAAGTTCAAACTATCTGAATTGTGCGTGTTCTTTTACCGGTATTCTATACATAAATTAAATTTTAAGTTGAAAATTTGGCGTCAAGATTCAATGCTGAATTCACTAGGCCATAATATTTTAGAAGTGGTCAGTAGGTGTGAATGTTACGACAAACAAAGCATTCTGCAAATTAATAAAAAATGATGCAAAGAATTAAAGAAGAATAAGTCGAAAAAAGTATTTTTGCAAAAATTATTATTTTGCGCCTTTGTCAGTCTATTTTATTTATTTATTTACAAGTTCCGATGAATTCAAGAATGATTTCGCTCGACACTATGCGTACTTCCAAATTTTCCCGGTGGCGCATCTGGCGTTTGCGTGAGTGAAGCAGTTCGTCCTTTGACTTAGCGCATAAAAGCTCTTCCGCTTCACTCAAATGGTTAGGTATGCGCTCCGATGTATTGTCTTCTCTAACTTGAGAACTAAAGTGAGTAATAAAGAATAGAATAATGTGGTGATTATTTTTTCAATTAATGAAAATATTTGTAATAGTTTGAGACCAGCGGATTTCGAACATCAATCATATGATCAAACGTGCGAATAATATTAAGCCGTGTGTAAAGCAACATGTATGGGCCCTTCAAGGGCGTTTCGGAGGTGTCGACCATCTTGCTAAGTCTGTTAGAATCATTAGGACCCAAATGAAAGGCACTCCGGCCCTTAACTCTGTGTGAAAGTTAGAATAGTAGTGCGCAAGTGATGCTCACACGCATTTATCGTAGTGCTTGGAGACATAGTGTAGTGAGGACTCGCGCGAGCACGTTGAGACTATGCAAAGCATGGGTCACGTGGTTCATTTGCATTTGGTTATAGCGTGCTCCACTTGAACATTAAACTATGTCAAAGAATGAACTCTACGTCGTTTTACATCTTGGATAAGCTAACTCGTTCGGAAAGATGAGTAAATACAATGAGGAGATTGCGGAGAAAACATGTATTTAAGAAGGATACTCCCGAAAACGAGATATTGGATGAAATTTTAAATGCAAAGAGTAATAGGAATTAATTGTAAATGGGCAAACTATTAATTGAAAATAATCTAGCAAAAACTGAAATTAAATGAAAAATAAGATAGAGTCAAATGGAAAAACAACAGCGATGTTAAATATAGTTAGGATGTGGAAATAGAGAAAGTTATGAAGACATCTAAAAAGTATGTTACTAATTGAAAATATCTATATCTAATTTATAAACCTGCGTAGTTTTGTAATAAAACTAATTAAGTACTACTTGTAATAGAAAACGTTTAATTTGAAATTAAAGGAAAGCTAAAACTGATAAGGACCAACTTAAAATTAAATTAAATTGATTATTTACTAATTCTAACGGAACATTTTAACCATAGATTGAGAGATATGCAAGTTAAAGCTATTCTAAAATCATTAAGTTTATCTAGTTGATTCAGTGGAACTATATCCTAAAATCAGTTGGATTTACCTTCTAAGCAGCTAGGAGTCGCTATTGCATACAGGTAGCCATAATCGCTACTATAATATTGATATGCATTGTACTTTTATTCTCTGTACAAATGTATTTCCTACTACTTGTTGGCTCTGGTTTACATTATTAGTATTATTCTCTTCAAGAAGTTCTCTTCAAACTACAGAGAAGTGCACATTTTCCCCATAAGCACTCCCACCCTTCATTTTGAATACGACCTTAGTAGAGACCATTTTCATAATTCCCTTAACCTATGAAAAAGATTGTAAAGAATTATCCACCCTGTTTCGGGCTTCGAAACGGGTAAGAAAATGAGTGATGAAGTTTATTCAAGGGTCCTAAAGTTTTAATCCCTTTTAGGGGAATAAAGAATTACAAGCATGTACCTTTAAGAGATGGTAGCGATTGCAATCAGTTGTAGTTCGGAAGAAATCTTTTACCATTTGATATGCTTCGCAAGATAATTACCAAAACTCCCATCTAATGTTTTTTCCCTTATAAGGTATTTTTGACCAACTTTTAGCATCAACGGACTCCTCGGAACGAGAAAGCTTTTTAAAGTTGTTTGTTGAAGAGAGAGGTTAAGGCTAGCTAGTAAGTAGAGAAAACAAACCGGGCATTAGCCTACTCTTAGCAAAAGGCTCCAAGGGCAAGCAGTGTCATGTCCCATTCGACAAACCGAGTTCCATAAGTATTTTAAGTGCTCTTTACGCGTAACCCGAATAGAGGTAGGAATAACTGTACATTTCAATCCAGGCATTCTCCTTGAAAATTCAGTCCACTAGCTGGCAATCTTATATCAGAGTAATTTCCTTAAAGGTATTCCAGGAATTCCTTCTGTTGGCTTTGATAAATATTTGTTGTGGCCATTTATGTAGATTACGATTAAAGTCTATACTTGTACCTGTACCTGGAAGCATGATTATGGTTGATATTTTAGGATAAAGAAGGGAAAGCGTATTGTACAATGATAATTATTTTATTATTTTTTTATTCTACCATTTAAGGTAGGTTTTGGATTAACACCGGCCATACAATTGTACAGCGACACGTTTCCTTGTGTCTCCCAACAACACACTCACTGACAACCGATACTATGATAAGCCTTCTTAAATTCCGCATAATTCCATCGTCCCTTCATTCCGTCCAACATGGTTATTCTATTCTTATCCCTACCTTTCTTTCTTAACAGTCTCACCGTCTTTAATATTCAATCGCCAATCGAAGCGCTGCGAATCTTGCATTCTTGCCTCTTTTGAATTTCTACCAATAACTCCCCCTCCCATCATACTATTATTATTATTATTATTTCTTCGTTTGTTTCCTTTCTGCTCATTTTAGTTTTTCCGTTCTTCTTCACATCTTAAAATTCTCCAATTCTACATGCATTAGTGAAGCAGTTCTAGCTTCAGTTAGTCTCAGTGTTTATTGCTATTACTCGTATTCCTTGACTTCATTGCCTTCAGCTTCATGGATGTACCGTTCGGTATTCATTCACCTGTTTTAAGTTTCCTTGACTGTTGAATTCGATTAATTTCCCTTGTGAGAGCACCGTAGTACACGAAATCTGCCTTTTCCGGTGAATGTACAAATTTTTTCGAGAGAAAAATGAAAGGGAAATACTATAACTTATGAGCGCGAATTTTTTTTTCACTCCACCTGGCCTTAACGACTTCCAGAAATAATAAAGCACACAGTGCGAGAGATCGTTGAATTGATACCTTTATTTCTTGCACGAGAACCCAGCTGCATTTCTTTTGAGTGGAATTACCAGGTGAAAAGACCATTCCGCCTTTAACGCAGACGTCTTGTCAACCTCTGCGGCTTACTACGCTCCCCGTCCGGTTCGCCTCTCGAAACTCTTGTTTTAAAATGAGTCGTAGATGGCAGTCGTAATCAAATGCCACCCAATACGGGTGCTTGTCATATAGCATGGCAAGCCCGCGTTTTCTTTCACACTTTGAAATTCCTCTGAGACCAGTCGGGTAAATCTCATTTCCCTTTCTTTGTTATGTGTAGCATTCCGTTCCGACATCATTGTTCTCCATTTTTTTAATATTCACCGTCTCACCTCGAATTACGACTTTTCAGACCGCCATATAAGATTTCATGGACATTAATAAAAACAAGGGGAATGTTCCGTGGGGCGGAAGGACAAAAGACAATGCAAACGTAAACCTGAGTAATCAAAAGGGAGAAATGTGCGAGTTCTGTTATTTGGGGAGCCGTGACTCAGGCGGTGGGATATGCAAGAATGACGCGCTAGTTATCGGAATAGCGCAAGCCAAAGAGACCTTCCGCAATGAGAAATATCATTCGGAAATAAGTTTCGGAATCAGAGAGCAGTTCATCCAGCCGCGGAGAAGAAATTACAACGTGAGAATAAATGGAAATGCGATACTACGAGATCAAATGAATGGAAAGGGTTTCCAACGAAGAAATCCCTTGAAGAATAGAATAATGATTATTTTTACGAAATGGATCTGCGATTGAACGAACTCAGGCTTAAAAATCACATTGAATGAAAACTTTTTGGATTTTACGTTAATCTTATTACGATACAGCAAACTGTTTAATCATATACATGTATGTGACATCTTCAGGGATCACCATCATTTATGCGATGGAACCAGTTATAGCGTAATAATATTTTCGTGAAATCCGCTAGCGAAGTTTTTTATTTTTATTCCCTTAAATGAGATTTCACAAGTTTAGCCTGTCAAAACTGATTTGATTGGACTTATTTTGACGTATGATAACCGTACTGAACACAAAGTTTGAGGAGAAGACAAGTTTCAAATGAGATTAAACACTCTTGAGTAAAACCCCGGATGGGATAATACAAAAGATAAATTATGCAGGAATGTACACGAAAGCGAAATTTGAAGACACGAAGAGATCGATTGGTAGGAACTTGGAGCGAATGGCAGCACCGCCCAACCAATCGTAGTTATCGTTACTTCTGATGGATGGATGGATGGAGTTGACGGTGTCAGCAGAAGAATTGTTAAGAGAGCAAGAGAGATTTTGTGTTTGTGTGAGAAGGGTGATGTGTGACGCATTGAGGGGAGGGGGTGACTCGAGTGTCCCGAGAAACGGGAGCAGAAGTAAGGGGATGGAAGGGGAGGGAACGAGGTATTGTTTACGTGGGAACTCGCCATTGTCTCCCTCTCGCGCGTCGAGTGCCGTTGTCGAGTGGGAGAGAGAATAAAAAAAACCCGAGCGCCCTCGATCCCTGACTCTCTCGTCAACTTATTTATGTGTGGGTGTGTGTTTGTGCTCGTGTGATGTGCGTCTGTTTTTTCTTCGTGAGACTCCTAACCTCTATCCCGATGACGTTTGAATGGCTTTTCGCATCCCGCTCCAAAAACATAGCGATAAAGATTAAAATACTGAGGCATGCGCACGGAAGGCCTTGCTACGTCACCCTAAATATACCTAATAACGGAGAGGAGTCATCCTGCGTTCGTTCAATGGCCTTGGTGGAGGTTGTGAGAGCAGATGGTGAGTCTCTTCCTCACCTCATCTTCTCGTTTCTTTAATCTTATTATTTTTTTCTTTGCCGGAAGGAAGAAGGGAATTAAGGATGACCTATTTTTTTGAAGGAAAAAATAAAAGCTCTCGGTCGCATTGTCGCATGTCAATTTTGAGAGCCGGGGAAGTAATATTGCTTCGCTCTTTAGCTTTTTTTAAGAGATACAATCCACTGAATGCTCTGGAGACGAATAAGGGCCCTAAATTCGGGGTACTGCGAAGTCTCTCGAGTTGGCAGACTTTTCGATTTTACACTTTCTGGTGATGAGCTTTCCCGATTCTAATGCATAAAACCAGGAGGGATATTGTCGTTGAAACCTTACTTGTAATTCGTTGGTTCATTCCAGTTCATTGGTTGGTTATTCGCACGTACTATATGTCTACGTATGTGGATGCTATCCACGTGCTAAATGTTTCCGTATTCGAGATGTGGGACTTTCGCTTATGTGTTTGCCAATACAATTATGCATTAGTGGGATATAATGACGAATTCATGCATTAACTTATAGTCAATGTCTTTCTTTTGTAGGTTTTGCCAGCTATTTAACAGTAGCATCATTCTAGTAACGCCAAAATCATTACTAATGTTGTGATCCTGTCCGAATTGGGCCATATTTCCGCCTGTTTCTAAATTTTTTACCAATCGAAAGCGAGCCGAGCAACGCTCATGTTTGGAAATATTCCTTTGGAAAACTTTTTTTTTTTTCAAAATACTATATACGAAATATTGCCGCAAAATGTGCTCACATCTGGAGTTAGAGGTAATTTCTTTGGGTTTTAATGATCTCTGAGGTCTGATGTTGATCTGTCGCACGAACATAACTCAACTAGATGCCCATTATAATTAGGGCACAACATCTGGAGCGAAGGCAGGACTCATATCAGTCCTTAGGTTTATCAATCATGTATAGTTATTATGTGTTACGTGTAAATTTGACAGTGTAGCGCCAAAGTTCCCACGATTCACGCATCATTAACACCCGTTTGAAACAGAGGTTTGGTTTGATATATATAACACTCGGTGCTCCCATCTTTTTATTCTGTTTTTTATACTTTTAGAAAGGAACAGGGCACCTGAGATTCCTTGCAACACTGAGGAAATTGTCATGGCACCATGTTATATTGGTAGATTCGACGATCAGGATAAAATAAAGGAGATTTGAACACCGACACAGACACATTCAAGCACTCGTTCTTCCCTCGTATGATGCGAAATCGAAATAAAATGGCGCCTCTTAAAACCAAACTTCGATGATTAAGTCAAACATCGATTATTGTATGGATAATCTATGCATACATATTTGTATGTGGTCGAATGTTTTTTGTAGATTAGCTGAAAAAAATATATATATATATGTATGTATTGTAATGGATGTAAGAGCTAACATTTGTGTATCTTTGGCTTGTGCCCGACGCCCCACGCCACAGGTCCTTGCGGAAGTTTAGCGGTAACGCTTGGATTTATTAATTCATTTATACATTTAACATTAAATATTTTTACGCATTCTTTTCTCAATCCCCACGGACTCATTCTCATTTGTTTTCCGCCAGCTAATATGCTTCTAAAATATGTCTTAGGAGCTCATTCCTACTCATTTTTAGCATTTTTTTTCGTAGACTTAAAGAATAATGTTCATGCCCATAGGTTTAGTCGTATTCAAATATATTATTATAAGGTAATCTACCGGTTAAGGTAGGTATTTGAATTAACACAACTGTCAACTAAATATTTTGTGACTCCTAACAAAACACAATCCAGCAACCTACTCTACGCACATCAGATCCCTTTTCATCTCTGTGTACTTCATTCCTCCCTTCATCCCGTCCAACATCCCTATCCTGTTCCTGCTCTTTTCTCGTTTTCCTAACATTATTCCCTCCATTAGAGGAATTAGATTATTCCCTCTATGTAGTCTTCAACATCCCACTCCGATCAATAAGCCCTTTATCCATATCCTGCCTCTATAGGATTTCTCTCAACAAACCCCTCTCCTCGCCCACCATCCCTAGTACTTCCTCATTTGTTTTCCTTTCAATCTACATCTACATTGAGCCACCTATGGTGTGTGGCAGGGGGTGTAGCACTATGAGGGAAGGGTAAGGGTTGAGGGGGTTGGGGGTTAGGTGAGGAAAGGTGGGGGGAACCTGTAGGAAAAAAAAAATTATATATATATATACGTATATACACATAAAAACTCATACATTTTTATACATACATACACACACACATGTATACATATCCTCGCGCAGTCCCTAACCTGTACGTTAATGCTTATTGTAATGAACTAAGTCCTGGGGAATTTCGGCTACAAGCATTCTGGTCCCTTATCGTTCTTGGAAAAAATGACATTTTAAACCTGTCAGTCTTGCAGTCTATCTCTCTAGTCTTATATTCGTGATCCCTTCGACCGTAATACGTTGGGGTTCGTATTATATCCTTGATGTCATCGGAAAAGCCCATCTTTAAATGTTTTTAATAAGTTTAATCTATATTGGAAACGCCGCTGTGTAAGAGAATCCCAACCTAAATTGTCTAGCAAAGTCGATACGCTGCTGAGTTGGTCATAACAATGTTTGAAAAATCTAGCCCCCCTCCGCTGAACTCGATCTAAATCCGAAACCAATTTTATATTCTGAGGATCCCATATACTGGCAGCATACTCTAGGTGGGGCCTGACCAAGGCAAGGAAACATCGTTCTTTCATCTTTTCGTCGTATTTACCTAGCACTCTTTTCACAAATCCCAATTTTTTATTAGCACGACCGCATATTTCCCGTATGTGTTTTCCCCAGGACAGATCGTGAGTAGTATCTATTTCACCTTCTCCATTCTTCTCCACACCCACATTTCAAAAGCCTCCAATCTACTTCTATAATCCTGCTTAAGTGACCACGTTTCCGCGCCGTACATAGCTACGCTCCATATCAAAGTTTTGACGAGTCTTTTCTCTAACATCCTTACTCTACGTCTCTGTCATCAACTCACACCTCCTTGTGAAAACCTCTTTGCCTAGCGCAATTCTTTTCCTTAATTCAAATATAATAAAACCATATTATTTCTATCCATATTTGATTCATCACATACAATGGCAGACAATAAGGTATGAAGTAAAATAAGTATTAGTACAAAGTCCACGATGTCGCTGGGTTAGATCCTCAGAGTCGTTAAATACAAGGGTGTACGAAGCAAATTTTATTTGGAGTGTCCCTCGCGTCGGATGTCTCTCGTGGCATATTCCGTTCGCTTCGTCGCCCTTATGGCGCCTCATGCACGTTCTACTGTCGTAATCCAACATTCGCCCGTTAACCTCCCGTGCATGTGGCACCGTGCATCGTTCAGAGGAGGGCTGGCCGTTTCGTGCCCTTAGCTTCGGATGCGATTCATTGTCCGCGGCGGGAAGTGACGTCAACATAACTTCTTCGCCCTGCGACGGACCGCGGTCACTCAATTGAAAGGGACGCACTCGCGGTGTTGCCGAGTTTCTCCCCCAATTAATGCCTGCTCCCTCCCCCTCGGTCCTTCACTCATCAGCGCCCAAGGGGGAAAAATATTCCGTTGTCAAGAGGGTGAGTGTGTTCCACAACGCCCTAGTGAATTGCAAAGAACACGTCAGACAAAGCCGCCGTATGTTATGTGTTTGTGGAGTTCAGTCTTGCATAACATAGTGCGGATTTTACAAGCCTTAATTCGCCTTACACTTGCTAACTTTAACTGAGTTTGTCACTTGATGTGAGTGAATTTGTTTCGTCACAGATGTCACTTCATTCTTTCAACAAGCCGAGCGCTAGGCTCCATGGGTTTGCCAAACTGAATAATGCTTCCTTATGAAGTTTTTCTTAGTATACGGTAGTACATAGTTTTTTATGGTGCAATTGCTACAATTAGTGTTCTCTTTAAATTTTATGTAAACATCTCTCTTCTCAGACCTGCATGTACGAGGTAAAAGTATCACCTCGCGTCATATCGTGTACTTCTATCGATTGACAACGAAGCAATGCGTAGATCCACCATCAAAAAACACTCGGCCATCACTGATTTGGGTTTTTTAAACTATATATCCAATGAATGGTGATTTTGCATAAAATGTCATAATTCAACTGTTAAGACATAAATAAAATGCTTACCGTGGTTTATAAAAGTTAGCTTAGTGTTTCACACTATATCTTCAGGTACGAAATACTATTTTCTCCATACACTCCATGCACATACTGTAAACTGTACATAGGGTAAACACACATAGGGTAAACTGTATTACGCAGTGTTCATCATTAGCAGTTTTCAGTCCGAAATTCATTCATTTGGTGCATTTCTCCACTCCTCATTCCCTTCATCTCAGCTAACCTCTTTTTTCTTATGAAACGTGTGGCAAACACTTGTGTATTTCCGGTTATCTGCTTGCGGAATTCCATTTTTCGTATCAATCTGCAGTCTCTCCTGTCAGTTATCCTTTTTACGATTGTCATCAGGGAGTTGTTTTGTTACATGCAGTTCAGAGTGATCTTTTCAGGTATTCTTTAGGCACGGTCATATTGACCGTGATCACTAAAAGGTGGTTTCTTGTGAGACATTACCTAAATTTTAAGATTTGCAGTCGGTTCTACCTTATTTAACTAAGATTAAATATTTTATACACCTTGGAACAAGTAATGCATAAAATATTTTTAGTTAAAAGTTAATTAAATTAAAGTTAAATAAAAAGGTACCGCAACTCTGTTGTAATATAATTTAATAATAAACTGGAATTTAATCCTATTAATTTTAGAAAACTTTGCTTTCAGGTGTACATCTCAAAGCTCCATCTACATGGCATCCTTCAAGGAGCCGTTGTGTCCAGTCTGTGTGAATCGTGGCTGAATGGTGAGTAAATGCGATTATTTTTTTTAAAGCAGCATTAAGTGACAGCGTAACGTGTTGCAGGCTATTTTCTATATATTATATCCCGTAAATATTTCCTAATGGGATAAGAGGCAGGGGTTAACCAAGGGCACCTTAATTAAAGATGTTATGGAAAACACCAGTGAAAACCTATATATGGAGGAAACCTATAAATTGTGTATTGCTGAGATACTTGGTCGTTGAGGCAGGAGGACAAGCAAAAACAAGAGCGAGGAAAAGGAAAAAATAAATTTGACAGAAAGGGATGAAGTTAGATGCATGTAGGAGAAGAGAGATGGCTATTGAGAGAAATTTGAAGGAAGGACAGGTGACTGCAGGTGATACTGAGGCGCAGTGGGATGCTGAATACGGTACCTAAATAATGCTGAATAGCATTTTGGATGGAACTATAAGGAGGTCGAAAGTATGCGTAGTTAAATAATTTGTAGTTGTGATATGAATTATTAGGGTAAAGTATATTTTTCGTCGGGTTAATTAGGAATGTAGGGTGTGAACAGTAGTGTGTAATTCCAGGGCCCATGAAAAAAAACCTACCATAGCCCTGTAGATTACTGCTAATAATATATCCTTTAAAGACAAAAATACTGATATTGAATCAATAAAATAAAGTAGCATGCAAGTAATGAATTTTTTTAAAGTTACAAATTCATCATTCACATAAGGATTGCTATTTACAAAAGCGATTTTAATGAGTGTTAAAAAATGTGAGATTAAAGTTAAAAGAACTCTTACACCCTCTCGAAGCCGCGCATGAACGATTCCGTGTCATGACAGTAGTAGGTCTCTTTGATTAGCTTGTTTTGTTGCACAAACTTCAGATGCTAAATAATTTATTAGCTTAAATTTAAATCTCACATTTCAAGCTGCTAACGACTTTCGACTATTTCCCATAATTCAACGTAATCTCGAACTTCACCATCGTTTTAAGTTATAAAATGCCCTATTTCCCCAAGTCGACCCTGTCATGAGAAATTTGAGGTCAATTTTAATTCATTGCGTCGAGAACTATTTCAATTCATAACGCGTTCACAGGAAATTTTATGAAATTGATTTATTTACTCAAGGCAGCGACGTTCCACAGCTTATGCTGGTTTACTTATTGAAGTTCAGTAATTAGGAATTGGGTTGTGTATTCATGTATTACTTCTCTTTCTGCTGATCTTTCCCAGTTTCGTTCCATTTAAATTCACACAGGGAACTTTTTCCTTCTTGACTCGTTTAAATACATATATGAGCGGAGATCTGGCGGATATGGCCTTGTGGGGAAATATGTATTGGCGAACTTTCGCAAAGGGTCCGTTTTGCGTTCGGGTGCGAAAAGCATTCGCTTTTCTGCACGCTCATACCGCGGGTGTTTCTTGATTCCGAGATAATCTGTAGAATTTTGAATGGTATGCTTTTTCTGGTGATGAACTTGAATTTATCTGGCTATATAAATGCCTTTTACAGGGGCTGTGTAAATATAAAATTGACTCCTTGGCGAATCGACCAAAATTGCGACGAGATTTTCCACGCGAAACCTCCGCATCTCCTCTCTGCCTTCTTGTGTTATAAAATCGAGCAGCTAAACCGAATCGCGTGCCGTACGGGCACTGGCGTAAAGTCATTCATTCCAATCCATCCCGCTTCAATGGAAGGCCAAGAGGATCTTGTTCCCTCTCCTCCTCCACTTCCACTGGCAGAATTACAATGGGGCATTAAGCTACGTAAATCACGCACATGATGTACGTACGAATGTGGAGGAGAATGGTCGTTGAAGATAGCGGAATTGTGATTCATGCGCTGCTAAAGCTAAATAATGTGGCTTAAGAGGATATGCATTTATACCGCCGTAATCTAATATGTATCTACTGTATAAGGTGTTTCCTTGGTACTTTTTTCCCCGATTTTCAAAAATATAGCCGAGGTGAAAGTGTATGCTGGCATGTACACAAGTCTAACGGCAGTTGGATTAGTGTTCTGTTCACCATGCTCCGGTGCCGCCGTAAAATACAAAATTGATATAAGGTGGAGCATTTAACATTTAACCATTAGTTATTAAGCCGCTGGACAACCTCTAGCCAGTTGAAAAAAAATCTATTGTGACACTCATGGGAACGAACATGACCATATGGTTATCTGATGGATCGGAACACCATACCGCTAGTCGTAACTACCCATTTATGAATGGAATTTGTGTATTTATCATTCTCAATGATAAATAGTCGAAATTCACTCTTTTTTTGTGTCACAAGTGGGCACTCCTTATATGTTTAATTATGTGTTCGTGAATGAATGCTGAAACGTTCAGTTCATTAAATGAACTTTCACGTGCGTAGAATGTGGAGGCAGCCCAAGCAGCCTTAAATACGTATTTCAGCATCAGGTTACATTTCCCGAATGCGAAACTTTGGTAAGATATCAGCTGCACAAATAATTGCGAGTCGCTCCTAACAATGTGCTCTAAGGACCGGTATTATGATTATCTGTTAGTGTCGCAAAAATTAATCATCAGACATTCATAAAAACTGTATTTTGACTCACTTTTAGGGTCATAGATGCAGTTGAACACCCAGTTTATTTAGTTTCTTCCGCGGTTATCGGCGTATTGTGTAGAAAATACACCGAAAACCGCCGCAGTGTAATACTTTAATAAAGCATTACATATTTATATTTGAGTTAATATATGTGGGTGCTGGAGAGGGTGAGGTAGGATACCAGGCATGCATGTGCAATGATTAGTTCATTCTTGCATTTCAGTAAATATTGACTTATATACAAATATGCTCCTAAGCCTACACTACGCGCACGCATGTATATACCTGTATTTATCTGTCATGCAATACTTTAATAAAGCATTACATATTTATATTTGAGTTAATATATGTGGGTGCTGGAGTTAGGTGTAGTTGTATTAACTTAATAGTTTTAACTACTTTCAGAGAAGGACGGCATTTTATTAAGACAATTTTTACGCCCTTGCTCGCTTAGGCATTTTTGATATTCAATAGCCATCATACAAGGTTTGTATAGAAAGTATCGGTAAAATTTTTTCCGGACGTGTGCGTGAAATGTGGAATCCAGACTGTCTTTCAAGTGTGCGCCCGATATGAGAGCGTTTTATTATTGGAAAGATGATAGTGCACACTATTATCACTGGAAATTTGGCGATGCGAAAGACCTGCGCTAAACTCGTCCCGATGGTCTTGACGGACGACCAAGAGTGTGTGCTTGCAAAGACCTCTGCCACGACATTGCAACGATTCCCCAACCCTTAACAGTCCTGCATTGGCACCAGCAGACTATTTCCTATTCCTAAAAGGGAATTCCGCCCTCGACCTAGAGTGCCGTCAAAGAAGCTTGCACATGTACCCAAAAGGGCCTTCCGAAATCCGCCTACCAGGGAGCCTTCGAGTCGTGGAAAGGCCACTGCCAAAAGTGTGTCGTCGCGCAAGAGATGTACTTTGAATAATTTTGAGCCATTGTGGCAATATATATATATATATATATATATATATATATATATATATATATATATAATCGCCAAGTGTGGGATGAAAAGTAAAGAAAAACAATCGAAAGGCGCTTTAATGACGACCTTGAGTTAGAACTTTAGTAGACCATAATTTTATATTCCACAGTTATTAAATGGTAATAATACGGTCCATTAAATTTAAGTTCCCCTATCTGATGGTTAGCTAACTAATAAGAATAGCATTGAGTCAAAATAACTACCGTAAATAATGTTTCTTTACGACAACAAACTATTTCGTATAACAGAAAAAAATAGCTCGAATCAATGTGTTGAATGTGCCGAATTGGCACCGTCTGTGAGAAACGCGGAGAAAATTTCCTGGTAATTTTTCCTGGAAGATTGGTGTAAAAACTGTGTGAAAGAAAGGATGCTCCAGTGGAGTAGGTAGAGGTGGAATGAGATGTCCCTCCTTTACGAATCCAATTCGAACACGTTTCCCACCCTCGAAACCCTTACGGACTTTTATTTCAGACCCGACCACCCCGAATCCAACCCCTCTTCTCCTCCTAGACCTTTGCCGGAGGAATTCCCGTCGCTCCCACCCCCTCCACACTCCTCAGAAACCCTCTCAGCCGTCCTCGTCCCCCAGAACCGAAAAGAATCCGGGCGCACGGCGATTGCGTCGGCGTAGGAGGTCGTCGGGAAGGTGGGAAAAGGAATGAGGGGATGGTGAGAGGGAAAGAAAACAACGGAATGAGGAGGAGGGTTCGGTGAACGCGACGGTCTCTCTTTTTTCTTCCCATTCAACCCCCTCTCCCCCTCGCGATGCATGGCCCCGCGGGGGGATGGGAGTTGAAGAGGAGGTAGAGTGGGGTTTAGAGTGCACAGGAGGAAGGCAGGGGCGCTTGAGGGAGGATGGCGAGGAGGAGGGTGCGGCGTGGAAAAAAGAGGAGAGAATGGAGTGAGGCGTGAGAGAAGGTGGTCAAAGGTGATGTTGGGGTTGGGGTTGAACGGCGTGAAATGCGCGTGGGAAATCGGGGAGACGGAATGGAGGGACGAGGGGATTCCGGGCCCGAGAAGGGAAAGTGATTAGAGGGCGGGGAGGGGTCGGCGGGGCCGGCCCGGATAAACGGTCAACTGCGAGTAGATCCGAGTGAAATATGTGAAGACCCTCAAGGACGAGGCCTCAAATGGTGACGAAAGTGGGTCGATATCATATATACCTACCAAATGACTAATGTTTTTCTGGACGAAACTTTTAGTTTGTTTGCTATGATTTGGACTTGGGAAGTGAATAGATATAAATTATTGTTGAAAGAACATTCAAGAAACTTAACCAATGAAACATTGGCTAGTCACGCATTTCGATTCGGGATGTAGTACTGCCGTTAGCGTCCGGAATACTATAATTTTCCAGAAATAAATAACCTAGAGGTAAGGTGAATTATTCTCACATCCTCGTTCATTAAATGATTTTCATTTGTTCTCGAAATAATCATCCACTTATCAACAAGTACTTCAGTAGCATATCCAGTTAGATAAGCGTCTGAGGGTGGTATCAGTGCTTAATTTTGGATAAAGAAATTTTTTAAAATATAATGATCCTAACATTTCATTAATGATAATTTGAATTGACTTTATCACACATTGGTGGCATGCTTCATGTATGAATAAAAACTTAGTGATAACTTTATAGTATGCAATCCAAAGTCAAATTGTTCTGTAATGGTTAGTATATTATGGATTAGCATTTTATGGAAAGGAAAATTAACGAGTAAGTCATAGGTAGAGAGAGTAAGCTTTTGAAATGTGAGAAATGAGCAAGAATAAGTATGGAAAAGGTGGAATCGGGGGGAAAGAGTATCTAGATAAGTACTAGGTATTGTGAGTTAGGAGAGGGTACTGTTGGGAGAAATCCAAAGGAGGCAGGACTAGTGGATGCAGGGAGCATTTTGATTGACGATGGATGTTGAATAATGTTTTAGTCAAGCGAGGAAGGGGTAAAAATAGGATAGGCATGTTGTAAGGAATTAAGGAAGGAAGGAAGTATGCGGAAATGAAGAAGGGTTTATTGTAGTGTCGGATGTAAGGTGTGCTTTTTCCTAGGAGAGGCAAAGAAATGTATCGCTGTTCAGGATGTATCCATCCAAAACCTACCTTAAAAGGTAGAACGCCAATATTAATAATTATTTTATATCCCAGATACGTCTGAATGATGCGCCTTTAAGGTTGAGCTAATAATTTATTATCGTTGTCTTGTTTTCGCTATCGTGTGATTCTGAAGTGCTTCACACCACCAAGTAATTAAATTATTTTAGCATGAAATTTTAACAAAATATGTATTATTATTATTATTAGCTAATCTACCGGTTAAGGTAGGTTTTTGGATGGACACAACTATCAAATAAACAAAATATGCATATATCTAATGAATGAGAGTTTTATGCATGGACGTAATCATGGAAGTAGTGAAAAAAAGAACTCTGAAAATAACATTTCCGAGAGCATACACAAAGTTATGTTATCGCCATGAGCAGCCGATTATTTTTAATCCCATCCATTCCATCATTTTCTTTATTTTTCCTATGATTCAAAGAACCATAAGTTAATATCACGATATTCACTATGACTCTTCTGTCCTTTAGTGAAACTTAATAAGCCATTAATTTTCTTTTGATGGATTTCTCTTTGAATTGTACGAGAATCTTTCGACAACGTTCGAACAGCATCGATCATCTACCACCTCTTGGTAATTATTCCACATTCCGTCGTTAAGTGACAATAACAGAGTGGACAATGACTTACCTCTAACACATTACAAATGTCTTTACAGTTTATGATTTTTTTTAAATTTTCAGGAGTAGATCAGTTAATTTTAAGCTTAAAAAATAAGAAAAGTATCCGTTAAAAGAAAAAGTGGAACAAACTCTTGTACATTATGAGTGTGTCCTTATTGCTTTTACACGCTGCGTAATACCATGCAAAGGGGCGATATCAAATTGTCGATTACGGAAATAATCAGAGAAAATATAGTTTAAAGCCACACCATGAACAACACTGGAGTCATTTGTAGTGCCTATTCAGTCACTCTGTACGTTGCATGAGGAAGTGATGTTGACCTCAATGCTAATGCAGTATTAAAGCCATTTCCCATGATTACCTATCTTACGAGCGTGAAACATACGCATTCCATTGAAACGTTTTATCTTTAAGTTCAGTCAGACATACGGGGCAAGTTAATACATTATCTCGCGTCCAGCAATGCCAAGTCAGATAGTAGAGAACTGACGTAAACCAACACAGAAAGAAACACATCGGCCACGTAGGCAAGATATTATCCTCTTATCATTCAGACGAATTTAACAGGTTTAACAACCGACAATTTTAAGAATGAGTGTCGAGTTGATTGTATTCTGACGACCCAATACTAAATCCGGTACACGATGATGTAAGACCTTTATAAATTCCAAGCGAACATGATGACCATGATACAGTAGATGTAATGACGAGGAACAAACAAAATATGTTTTATTCACATACCGCCATGCTCTGTATTGTCGAAAAACAGCAAATAAATGCATTCGTCATGATGTGAGGCACCGACGGTAGTCATCGTGGGTGACAGCCATAGTGGAGACTTCTGAAATATTCTGACACCAGCAGAAAACAGCAATTGGAGAGATGCCTACTCAACATGCCGTGATAGGGTTGGATAAGTGGCGAGAGGAAGGGGGAGGGAGAGAATGGAATGCAGAGGGTCCGATGGGCAGAAGAGGAGAATGCGGTGGGTGGAGATTGGGGAAGGGGTTAGGGTCGAAGAGGGAGTGGCTGATGGGTTGATAAATGTCTTAATGTCGGACCAGATTGAAGCTCTGGGGCCTCCTCTTCCTGTTAACCCTAGGGTCCATGAGGAAACTTGTTAGTCAAAGGAAGTCTTTTCCACAGTGGGTGGGCAGGAGCGAATTCGGCTTGTACATGTTCCATTTATGAATTTACATCTCTTGTTCCGTTCCGATTCTTTCAAAAGGAACGAGGAGAGACAGCTATCAAACCCCTTTGAATTTGACTGACGGAGAATAGAGTTGTTTTAACTTCACAAGTCTTCGAGCCGCCTCCGGTTATCTGAATTAAGAATGTTTCTCCTCCATTTTGAGGTATGCAAATGGGCTCGTTGAAATCAGGGGAATGTAGGTGAATTTTAAGTAATTATTTTCGAATAAGCGCACCACGATGGAAGTGGAGAGAGAGTAGCTATGGGATTGAAATAGATGCTCAGTGATTTGGACGACGTGAGAGAAATAAGGAACGGGGGAGGGAATGAAGCGGTGGAGGGACGCCGATGGCCCCTAGGGGAAAGCGGGCAGGACCGTCCGTCGCCGGGGAAAGATGGGAGACGGCGATAGACACTGGATAAGAGGGGCTCAAAGGGGGAGGGCGAGACATTCAAGAGGGTAAAGGAGAGAGAAAAGCGTGAGAAGGATTTGGCTGCCGATAAAAAAGAGTAAAGGAGCGGGGATGGCTATGCACCGCGGACGACGGACACAGGCGCCGATGGTGCCTCGGGCATAAAACGGGGAGAAAAAATTCGGGAGATCCACACCGGAATGTACGCGGATTTTGCAAAGGAGGACTGTTAAATCTGAAAACGAATAAAGGAATGCTTCGCTATTTTTTCTGACAAGTGCATCTGAATGCCGTGAATTGTTCAATTTGTAATAATATTTGTATAATTTAATGTCAAAATATTAATTTATAATTATTACGTTAATCCCTGGCCAAATTGCGTCCCGAAATGTATTCATGCTGGCGTTTGCACGACTTCCCCTTTTGGGTATGTCATGCCTAATACACCCTCACCTAAGTAACCTCAATGCAGTTACGATAAATGATAAGGTGTTTTTATAATATATTTTGTCATGCATAATAATGTTCATCATCAATACTCTTTAGAGACGAGAGCTTCTTCGGGTGTGTAGGATTAGGTTATGACGACTTAAGGAATGCCAAATCTTTCGGTTTCTTGTTCGATGAATGATATTGAAACACTTCCCCACCCCGTCCTAGCCCCATCCCCCGTTCCATCATTTGTGAACTGCTCCTGAAATGTTTGGGAGAGGGCGAGAGCGACAGATTCTAGCTGCATTAACCTAGTGGTATCGACTGAACGTCACAGTTTCCCAAAAATGAGGAATTTCGAGGAGGAACTGCAAGGAAGGGAGTTTGGGTGGGAAGGGATGGAGGTGGTGCGGGATCGGGGAAGAGGAAAGGTGTCGGTTGTGTGTAGGGAAGATCTGACCGGAGCGCCAACGGAGACGAGCTGCGCCGAAAGTCACCCCGACCCGACCTCCCCCGCCACAGCCTCCGGCCGCTTCACCCGGCCGCCTTCCAGCCTCCACCGCCCACACGTTTCCTCCACCAAACCCCTTCCTCTCCCCCTCCTCCCACGAAGGCACAAGCATCCGCGTGTTTGTGGGTTTCCATCCTCCTCGCGCAGTGGGTGTCAATTCTCCCGAGTCGCATAAAGGAATCTCTTATGCTTTCTTTTACCGAGACTCCCTCAGCGATGCGACGCAGTTCGTGCGTGCTTGCGCTACTTGAATTGCACGACGTGTCTGATGAATACGAGTCCTTTCTTCCATGTTTCCATTGGAGCGGAAAGAAAAATTACTCCGGGCGCCATGTGGGTTGTTTTATGACGGGAGCTTAGCTGTGTCTTTGTAAATGAGGACACGACGGAATGATATTGCTCGCGAGTTGCAGCGCAGAGTCAGAGAGACGTCCTTGTTGAATATAAACGTTCGGGAAGGAACACATTGAATACTTCTCTCCCTCTCCTGTGGCTTGGTAGACGAAGTCGGCATTGGAGAAGGCAAGCAATTTTCTTTCTGGAATTTGAGCAAGGATAAAATGACATCATGATTAAAATGTGCGGCCGAGATCCAAGTGAGTTTTGTAATTGGTAGGTGGTGCGTCGAGGATAGATATCTACTGGGGAATGTTGCACCACGACTCTCTTGACCTCCAGATTGTTACTTATTTTTGCCAGAGAAGAAACACCTCCCTTCCGCTATCCGAAACCCATTTCAATGCCCATAGAAACCATCAAAGCAGCATTTCAATAGCAGTATGATTATAATATTCTCTTATTCAAATAATATTTATGGTTACTTCAACTATAATGTTATATAATGATATATATATACCTAAACATACCCGCATAATTCTTATGCTGGCACGTATAAAACATCTAAAGCAGTAATAATTGACACAATATTACTAAATAATCTACTCGGAAAACTAATTTTGGCCATTTTCTTGAAGATAAATAACCTTCGATATTATGCATAACCCATTTCGATACTAATTTTAAAAGTACTATTCATAATTACTCTTATCACCGTTTTGGATAATGTGACCTTAATACAATGCATGAATTGCATTGTGCTGCGCATGTTAAAGGTTTAGAGTCAAGGTCATTCGGGGTGGTAATGATGTCCTCCCTTGACGGCGAATATTTTTTTTCGCACCAAAATAGGTAGGAATTCTAAATTCGTCTTCTTTTACTTGCCTTTGCTGATGTACTTCTTAAATACTGATGCCCTCCCCCTTTGGAATCAGCTGTATCGTCATCTGCGAGGAAGCTTTGAGAATTCGACAGCAATACTCTTCAGAGACTCGAATGAATTGTCTTATTTGCATAAGTTATGGCCGCGAATTCGTATGCCTGTAGCCATCATTTTTGAGGAGTCACACGTGAGAATTGAGGCGTGAAAGGAAGTGTCATAATGAATTCAAGATGAACCTCCGGTACAAAAAAAAGTTCTGCGTGACTTCATCAGGGAGTTGCCATAACCTATAATTTTCTCTTTTTGGGAGCGTTAATTTCGGTGTGAAGCCTATTCACTTATTCTCCATTATCTTCGTGAAACTCTCATGAATGTCTGTAGGTTATTCTATTTGGGTATTCGAAATATTTCGTTTGAATACCCGATGGAAAATGTGAACGGAATGTAACAATTACTTATTTCCTCAAAAGTTAACCAATGAATATTTGTTAATCATCATCCCATTGGATTATTTGAACAAAAAAGCATGAAATAACAGGTAAAAAAATCTAACCATTACCTTGATAGAATCCATCTTGTATATAGTCAAATGTATGAGTCAAATCCAAGATCTTCGAATTATTAGATGAGGATGTCACCCCGCCGCCACTGTGGTCAAGTACTTGTCGTAGTACTTATTATATATTACGTTTAAACTCTTCGTGCACTTTTTATATTAATTGTTTTTTATTGTTATTTCAAAAATCTATTTCGCATGTACCATTAACTTTCGTTCCACCAGGAATAGTTTGCGACCAAAAAAGATGTTCATTTCAGCTCTCTGCTCAATTTTCTCTTTTCTGACAGTGACCGATTAACAGTACATTTCCACTGGATAAAATTTTATGACCCAAAATTAGGTTATTTTTAAAGAACTGAAAACTTTTATTGCTAACAAATTTTTATCTTGTTGAAAAGTGCTATCATTTAGCCATCCTTTTCCAATTCCACCATATCACCCCAAAAGCGACGCAGTTCGCTCTCTTTTCTGAACAAGCATAATCGTTGAATGATTCGGGAAAGGGATTTGAAGTCTTAAAGAGGAATCCCCTAACTTCCCAATACGAAGGGATATATTTTTTTTCATCTCATCTACCTATTAATGGGCGATTATAATTATTTCACATTACATAGGAAGCATTAAATATTGTTCCACTTAAATGTTCGATTAAAGGTTTACATGGATGAATCGATCATAGTTGCATAAGCCAAAAGATTTTAAAAGCAGTCGCTAGATTTTATGATTAGAAAAAAATGGCAAAATGTAATTGAAAGCGTTGCCAAATTCAAAACTTTTCTTTCTCTTTGAACTTATACCATGTGCATACTTACAAGTCAAACGTAAAAATCATTGGCTTCTACCGGAACTTGAATCGGATCCTTTCTAGTTCCGTCCGAGTGCTTCAACCATGTAAGCTACTGAGATACCTCGCTGACTTACTCGTAATTATTTAAATAACTCTAACGGAAATAGAAGGAGACTCGGAATTGGGACTCGAACCCGGGGCTGGGTTCCGGTCAAAGCGGATGATATCTTTACTGTAAAATACGTGTATTTCTATGTTCTATGCTCATTAGAAGTTTATTACGTGACTGCCGCGGTATTTCCAGGTATTTTTTGAATTTTCCAAATGGTTGGTATAGTGAATAAAAAACGGTCAATACAAATTTGCGTTGAAGCTTACAAAAATGAAAATAGTCTTAAAATAACCTAGACATTTTTAAATAATCAATTAAATATAAAAGAAACTTCATTTTATTCAAAAGTAGCATTGTCAGTGACCAATTATATGTTTTGCGATGCAATAAAATAAATCTGTTGACCGAATAATCATAATTATCTGCATTAACTTCAGTTCGTAAAACAAAAGGCATCAAAATTAGGTTCTAGTGCATATTATTGAATATTTTTTCTAGTTCTACCAGAAAAAGAGTTTCGAATTTTAGTTTAAACGGTCTTATGAAATTGCTTTACGGGAAGCGATTGGATCTTCATCATTCTTTTGGAAGTTTTACTAATCTCATGTATCTATTAACATTGGCTTTTTTTCCGTGAAAAGAGGGAATGTGGATTATACCCATAAGTTTTTTATCTATATCCCAAGTCCATCCTTAAGATTAAGACAGCAAACAAAATATATTTTGAACACCTGAGTCCCTAATTGATTCATCATCAGCCCTTCAATCCGAAGTTGTTTATCTGCAGCTCTTCATACTTACCTATGCCATACTTAATTCCTTATGTCCTGGAAGCTCATCTTTCCCTCTTTATTTGGCTTAGGTACGTATTGGTCAATTTACCTTTCTCGTGGAATCTTTCCATCTATTTTCCCTTTAATTGTGTCCTTTAAAAATTTGTTGTAGAGTGTCCAATCCATCTGGTTCTTTTGTCCCTTAAGGTGGTCCACTTGGTATTTTTCTCTTATATTCTTCCACACATTCCTTTATTTCGGACTTTATCGGTCCATTTACTCTTCAGCATTCGCCTTCAAAACCAAGTTTCGAAGGCGTCTATTCGTCTCTGGTCTACTTTTTCTATAGACCGAGTCTCTTATCCATGCAATGCCACACTCAACACGAATGTTTTCACAAACTGGTTTCTTGTCTGTAGTCCTATCTTCTTTGAGCTTAGCTTTTCTTCACAAAGGCTTCCATGGCTTCAGCTATTCTGCTTTTTATATCCGTTGAGAGTCATTCATCTCATGTTTTGGTACTACCAAGGTAGTTCAATGCTTCAACTTATTATAATATCTCTCGAGCAAGCCCAACAGATTTCTTAGCCTTTTCTATTCCGAAAACTTGCGTTTTCCCTATCTATTTTCAAGTTTAATCGATACAATATTTGAACCATTGCCTTATGCTTCCAATGTTGCTTCTTTTACGTACATGATTAAGGCTCGTAAGAGGTTGCACACTTTTCTAACCTTTACCTTGTGTTCCCTTAATTTATTTGATCTTCTATTTTTCTTCCGTCCGTCCTCATTTTCATTATGTGGGCTTGGTTTTTGTAGAGTTGATAGATTATGGTTGTTAATACCAACTTTTTCCAGCAGCATGGGCATTTTATTCCTCTAAGGCATTCCCCAAGTCTAAGAATGCTACATATTGTGGATTTTTGACATTATATGCTTTGTTCAGCCAGACTTCTTAGACAGTATAATCGTATCCGTGTTCTACCCAAATCCGAATTAGTTTTCCGAGTAGTTGTTTCAATTGTTTTTGGTTTCATACGTCGACATTATTATTTTTAATATTTTGAACGCATTTCAAACCAAGCCCAAGGTATGATGTTCATCACATTTGTCGGTTCTCGTTTTCTTTGTGCGCTCCAATCATTTTACTTCTCTCGAAGTCCTCCGGTAGTTTTCCACTTTCTTAGCTATCTTTATTACAAACCGAGAATAATTCAGTTTGTCTTCGAGTACCATGGTGATTTCACCGTTGATTTTATCGGTTTCTGGCACCGTGTTTTTCTTCAATTCTAACATTGCACTGTCGGCTTTGCTTCTGAATATATCTTGGCCTCGAACATCTTCGCCCACCTCACACTCGTTTTTAATTGCGCAATTGTTCAGCAGCCCTTGGTAAAATTCTTCAATAGACTCTTTCCAACTGTTTCCTCTATATTCCAAGTAATATGTATTCCCATTTCAATGTCTGTCTGATGTTCCGTCTGCCACGATTTTAACATTCCCGGGGATCACGGTTGATGCGAATGATTTTTGCACTCTGAAATTATTGCATTGTAATACATTGATTTAGTTACGGATTCTCTCAGTGTTGTCCATGTGAGCAATATCAACTGATATAGTATTCCAGAGGAACAAGATGGCATGCTTCAGCAATGGTAATTTCCACAAGCACTCGTTTCGTTTTCCTCATATAGGCTTGAAGATGCTAAGGCTAATAAAAATAATAATCATGGTATCTCATATTTACTTTTGTTCTGGAATTCGTCAGACATTCTTTCCCATCATAATATACCTTCTTGCCTGAAATGATTAAGGAAGAGCTTATGAGATAATCTCATGCTCATAAGCATTCATAGTACACTGCCTCACTCGTGGACCTTCCGAGAAGAGAGCACTATGTGTATGAGGGTTCGAACACCTTACAAGGAGGGGCCATTCTTTTACCGTGTAAACTGGCTGTCTACATCATTGATAGACGGAACAGATTGCTCACCGGAACTCAAGTTCTGCACTTCGGTGCAATTTTGTACACAAATTATTTTATCTGTCGGGTCGATAAAATCTCAAAAATAATACCCGCTAAGTAATGTGCATGAAGGTAGGGTTTACACCGCGGTGCCGCGTATGGCATCTTAAAGTTTATGCATGGAATTTACGAAGCGAAACTACTGCTATTCGGAGTGCATTGAAGCGGGAGGGCAACTCATCTCGCCACGAAACACGTCTAACACAAGAAAATACTTACTCCCTCGCCACACCACAGCGCGACCATTCCGCTGGGCTCTTTGAGATCGTGATCTTCTGCCTCCTCTTGGCATCGCTATCCCGGCCGATCTTGCGATGCTTCGACCGAGACGTGTTATGTAAACAAGCCAATCTCCTGATGCGGTTACCACGGACGGTCCGCCGTAGACAAGGTCCTCTTCTTCGGGATGGCAGTCGTCGCTTCCCTCGGAAGAGATAACCTCCATTCTCCCTCCACTCTCGACTCTCGACCCCATCCTCCCTCCGAGACGACGACGGCGATCGTGGAAGGAATTCCTCCCGTCTCGCGTCCACCCTCTGTCGTGCGAGAGGGAGGTGCGTGTGGCAGCGCTTAAAGTTGGGTGAGTTTGGGAGGGGGAAGGGGTGGAGAACGGGGGGGAGGGAGGAAGGACTCGAAAGAGTGTCGGGGAAGGAAAGGGAAGAACAAAATGAAACCCCGTGCATGCTCTTGGCCGTCCGGATGCGTCGGTAATCGAAAGAGGGGTGATTGGAGCGCTTAAAATTTGTGGCGTATTCACTTACACAAGAGGAGAGGAAAGCGCTCACTTTAAGCCATGGCGTGTGTGGAAGGTAGGGATGGGTGGCAGGGAACGGAAGAGTTGGGAGGGTTGGAAAAGGGTCTCTTGAGCGGAGATCCACGACCAGGCGAGGGAAGATTCCGGCTGACGGCAAGCTGAAGCCCATCCCGGAGGCTAGAAATCTGATTCTGCATTCTTTATGAGTCTCACCTGTCCCCTGGGCATAAAAGCTGAGAAGAATGGGAGGAGCAACAGTCAAGGCACTAGGCAATGATTAAATGCGTTGGGTGATTGGTAACTAAATTTTTTGTTATTAAAACCGAATGAGATGCCATTATTATATCTTTAGTTAGAGAAAATACTTCATTAATGCAGGGAGCTATGCGTTGTTCTAATTAAAAATATACACATAGGCGTTTATTTTTTTTTAGAGATTGAAACACATAAAAGACAAATACAGGAGAGGTGGTGAAGGCGGAATCGAGCAGATCACAAGTGCAAAAATATTTCCTTTACCAGGACTTGAATCTTGACCTGAATGCACGTCGCAGCGCGCAACCATCGCGCAGGGTCGATTGTTGGTTGTCTGACCTGCAACACGCCCCAAGTGCCAATCGTCTGCGAGTGTTCGCTCAGGATAGATCGTGTTTTAGTAGACCCCTGTCAAGTGATTCGGTGCAAGCGCAACATGCAGCGAACGATTAATCAGCAGTGCAGCAGCAGAGCATAAAATGTTGTGTTGCACTGGGGAAATCGGGTACGGAGCCGTTGGGCATGATTCGGCAAGGATTCAAGGATGAAAGTATGTCACAAACTGGACGGCCATCTGCATCAAGAACCGACGGCAATGTGCAACGTGTGCGTGAAGAGTTGAATTGAGACCTTCGGTTAGTGTGGGCGTGATAGTAAATCGTATTGGCATTGATAAGATGATAGTGCACACTATTATCACTTAAAATTTGGCGATGCGAAAGATCTGCCCGAAACTCGTCCCGATGCGGACAACTTAGAGCATTGTCGAGTATCTGCTTGCGAAGACCTCTTCAACGACATTGCGACGCTTCCCCAACCCCCTTACAGTCCCGACTTGGCACCAGTAGACCAATTCCTGTTCCCAAATGGGAAATCCTCCCTCAAGGGACACCACCATGGGACCCTAAGTGCCGTCATAGAAACTTGCACGTGTACCTTTATGGACTTTCCGGATTTCGCCTATCAAAGAGCCTTCGAGTCGTGGAAAAACCGTTGGCAAAAGAGTCTCGTCACTCAAGAGGTACTTTGAATAATGTTGAGCCATTGCAGTAATATCTGAAATAAATCTAATTTTACGAAACTTTTCCCATACTTTTTATAAAATCCTTGTATATAGGTATTCCAGACCCTTTCTTCGAGCCATTAGTTGTTAATTAGGTAGATATTATCTCCATTAAATATGAGAAGAATATGTGAATCAACCTTAAAGAAAAAATGCTTCAGTAGATGAGTCGTGAGAAAATGCAATGAAATGAATGAAAGGGATTTGTTAAAAATTGATACGAGAAAAGAATAAGCGTGATGGGTATGTTGGAGGAATTCCCTTTAATTCACAATAAGCACCGATAAGATTTTAGACTCATAGAAAGCTACAGGACATTTCAATTTTCTGCCACACCAAGGGAATTATTAGGGCCAAAAATTATACCGGTAGATTCGACCATAAGGATTAAATAAGAGAGATAAACACCGTCGCTGACGGATTAAAGTACTCTTTCTTTTCATCGCAATATACGCAGTCGTAACATAATCGAACCCAAGAACCAAATTAAAAATCCTTTACTCTGCTTTATTTTGGCCAAATTTGGGAAACGTGATGAAAACTATGGATTCAGGAAAGAAAGATATATTTGATTAATTGGAAAAGTTTCAGAGAAAATCAACTAGATTTGTTCAAACTTGTTGCCATAAGAGAAAAATCGTGATGTGTGTATCAGAGAAATTGGCTTGTGAGCCTCTTGGTTCACAATTTGACCAAGCAAGACTAAGATTTTAGAAACATTTAGAACTTCCGATTTCGCTTTAAATGCTGGGTTAATTATTGTGGCCCCACATTACATTGGCAGATTGGATCACTCAGCAATCACCTTCGTTTAAAAACCAGATTGTAATAGTTGATTCAAACGCACCCATTACTGAATGATAAGCATGTAGATATACCTGCATATGTACGTGTTTTTGTGTATATCAGCAAATATTTTTATATCATATCAATAGATGAACATATTTTTAAACATTAATGACTGTTTTCCCCCGCCACACGCACTCACAGAGGCTTGCGGGGTATTATGTAGGTATGTAGATATGGATCAAACACGGTACTCCACTGTTAATAGTGGAAAATTCAATTAACCTACCTACCTCCCCTTCCACCATTGGTTAAATTCCACCATTATATGCAAAAAAAATCGCTCTGCGATGGAAATGAAGGCAAACCGCTGGGTAAGTAGGAATTTGCGGTAGCAAAAAATCTCAACATTTTCACTGTGGCCTTCAATAAAAATAAATAGTAGCATTCCATATCATTTGAGTAACGAAGTTTCCCGATGCGTCACTACAGCCGCCGACCAGATGAGCGTGAAATCCGCAACGTGAAAAAGCCGTTATGCAACGAGCGTTAACATCACCGGCGGGGAATATCTATCGCGCTTTTCATCAGTCACATCGAGGAAATGGAAAGGCCATAGACGAATGCGAGGAATATTTGCATTAGCCATGTTTCATTTGCCGTTCCTCCATTTCGGAACCGTTCCTGTTCGCCATTATTAATTTTCCGTCGGAAAACAAATTTCAAAAATGAATCGGCCGATTAAACGCCAGCTGTTGAGCGTGATCTTCTTTCCTTCCTCCCGTGCCACTCAAGTATCTCCGGCGAATTTACTTTTCATAAATAGTTTCGGTTAACCGCACAACGATGCAACGAAGACCCAAAAGGGAAATAAAAATGGAGCTGTCTCGAGGGGGGAGAGTAGAGGGACGGCACGAGTGTCCCTTCCCCCACCCTTGCGCAGCCCCGCCCTCTCCTCATCCCCCTCGCCTTTGGGAGGGCGAAAGGGAAAAAATGGGAGGACCGGGGGCGCTTCCGGTTGTCCTCGTGCGTAACCGGAGGAGGAGCTGGGGCGGATCCCTCGGACCGGGGAGACTTGCGACATGTCACCTCTTCGCATCCCCTTTCGCCCCCCCCCCACTCCACTCCCCCCTCCCTCCACCCTCTCTCTTTTTACTCTGCCTCGCAAGCGCACGTAACATGTCTGCCAACTGTGAGTTTTTATATTAAAAAATAATGGGATAAATGAATTATTATTAATATTTTAACGGGTCAAGGGAAGTTTTTGAAAGACCCTGGCATAACACGCTGCTCCACTCCTAATGTCCTAACTGCCATGGCACAAACTTTACTTCAAACCCAGCTTTACGAAGCTCACAAACGTAAAGATATTTCTGAGAAAATGAGGAAACCAATCCACCTTTTTAGGTGTCATTCCAATGGCGAATTAAAGTATTACCTAACTGATTGCGGAAATGTAGCGCAAAACATATTTGAAGTAACCACTATCGTATTTATATTATTTCAGGCTACATTCTTTAAGTTTCACTTTTGGAATGGAATTAAACCACAGCCATCGAAATAGAGAAACTGTGAGGGTGATTACGTCCATATTTTTTCAGGCTTGGTGCAAAAACCATCGTTAATGTCATCTACAGTAAGCCCTGTGACCTGTTTTCCCGTTCTAAAAAATACTTCCGGCAGGCCCAACTGCAGCCTGACATTTTACCTTTCAGCTGAACGCACTGCAATTCTCTAATTATGACTGGAATCTGAAAAAAAAACAATTAAATTAATTGCAATACTTTCATGTATTTTGATAGCTTGCGTTTATGTCTTCTCTGTTCTGAGGAACTACACAAAATGAAAGGATCACCACAGAATAGCACGGCGAATAGGTCTAAGTTGAGGAATGAATCAATGGGACGCTTTTATAACGAGGCCCAGAATTCTCTTCCCCCACCAGTCTTTCCTGAATTTCATCTCATTTAAAATCATTGCGTCTACATCATATGAATCCCTGCAATACACCGAAAGGGTCTGTGGCTTGGGTAGGAGAGAGGGTGAGGTGGTTATTTGGGGAACCAGTCTTTTAGGTATGAATTTGAACATGATTCCTCTCTGAAGCAGCCCGCATGACAGTTAAAACACAAGTTTTACTCACTCAGTTACAACCTCAAGTTTTTGGGCGCTTCCTTATTTTTGTTTGTTCGTGAGTATTCGCGTATGATAGTGTAGTAGATAGATAGTGTTGACGTACCTGTAATAGGAGGGCCAATAATGGAAAGGGTATTCCATTAAAACCCTCTTTGTGCATGTGGATGTTTTACGTGTTATTGTTAGTGCAACTAACGAAGAGCATGTGCATATCTTGGATAGTATTTAACACATTACCATTCATTTTCTAATTAATTTCAGTACGATTTCTTCTCGTAAGCCCGAGTACGTTTACAGGTATGATTGCGGCTCACTATGGTCACTCTATTCACCAAACCCGAGTAGGAGAGCGTAAACGATTGTTTTCTGTTACATATAATATATGTATATATATATATATATATATTTCGCGAGGAATGTGAAGGTTAAGTTCTTAAAATAGCTTCCATGTGCTATTAAATTTGTCATAACGTTTTACAAATCATTTTCTTCATTTCACTCGTTCTTATTCGTCAGTCAAATCGACTTCATGATGGTTACATAATACTAGCAGCATACTTTAAATGAGGCCTAACTAGCGTACGAAAGCATAGCATAATAATGCATACACTACTTGTGTAAGGATCTGCATTCAGTCTCATCCCACACCAACTCACCCTCCCCATTCCATCGACGTCCACCATCCACACGCTCTCTCCCCCACCTTCCGGTATCTGGAAACATCGGCCCGGGTCTGTCCCCTCACCCTCCTGCACTCGAGAGACATGTCCGCTACGGGGAGTGATAGGTAATGGAGCGTGCAAAAAGGGAAGGAAGCCATTCTTAAGAAAATAAAGGCCAAGCGCAGCAGCTGCGCCTTTAGTCCTCGTCCCTCACCGTCTTGAGGCACTGCTTTGAAGACTTGACTGTTGCAAGCCTTAAAACCGGACTCTTGTTTTATGAAGTTTTTGTTAAGCTGTTGCTTCTAAGGTAATAAATGCTGACGGAGACTGATAATAGCGCCAAGGGCAAATGCCATTCAAGATGCAATTCACGTATAAGTACTCCTCGTCTAATTTACCTACCCGGTTATTTTAGACTGATTTACGAGTGTACAGGAGTTCAGCATTGGGAAAATCTAGAGAAAACAAACTGTCAGTAATGACTTTATATTTTTTCAAAATTTAACCATATTTATTATTCGTTCTACTCAATTTGACGATTATATGCTATTTTTATCTTCCTTCTATGGGAAATTGATGATATTTCGGTTGTTAAAGGACAGATACACAGTCTACGTCTTATCTTGCATTCAGCCATTAGGGCGAGTGTCAGGGGAATTTAGGTCACAATTATTCAATAATTAGTGTAGGGATTGAATGGAGATATAATACTCCTCATAACGGTGGTCAGTATCCCTTAAATCGCCGTTGATGCCTTGCCTACCGACATAATACTCTTACTGTGCTAAAATAATTCCCCTTTGCCAGCGCTATATTTTGATTACTTGCAGTCAGCTGGTAGTTTAAGCTGCTCATTCAGTATTCGCGCTCTCTACTGTCTCTTAACCCAGGCTATCCAAAAATAATGTGACTCTTTCTGTTCGTACACAACGATTTATCACAAAAAGAACAAGTTTTGCGTTATGTTTAATTGCGAAGGAAAGTCCTTCTGTGCAGATTTCTACGTGATCGACACGTCTGTAAGATGTAATCTAACCGACGCGAATTAGGTAACACCTTTCCTTAACCTTGTTATTCTAATGTTTCCTCAATACTCGTTTGTGACTTTTTTTGATGCAACACTGCAGATGTTCCGTACTTATCTTGTTGTTAGTTTGATTTTAGGTCTGATGTTAGTTTCAATCCTGAGTATTCTACGGGGTCAGCTATTCTTAATTCTACACTTTACTTTTTTTCATTCCGAATTTCGTTTCACATGTAACAATGAATTCCCCCAAAATTCAACGGTGGTTGAAATGCACGTAACAAAATTATGATTATAGGTTTCTTTTTTTTGCCATCTGTGGTTTCCCAAGCAAGTCTATCACCTGGAAAATGACTGATTTTGGACACGGCTGTGCGCGTTCGGAAGCATCACCTGGGCTTGAGCAGGGGGCTTCGAAAATCGGGAGCAAAGCAGATGAACGCTCTACCTACCAAGCTACCACGCCTACTTTTCAAAGAATAAGGAATATTTGTTGATAGTCCGTGCTAGAAAAAAAAATTAAACTAGATAGGGTGGGAAACTCAGCACCACAAACATAGCTTTAGGGCTTAAAGGAAATAGTCACCAAATGTTACTTCATATTTATTTCATAGCTGACACTCTGCTGACTTCAAAATTATCCACGTTCATAAGGAATTAACTTAAACTTCTCCTCAGCTAAGATTGTAACATTTCAGTTCTTGTTAAAGCTAAGCTAGTTCTTGCTAAAGCATTAATGCTCTTATAAAAATGTTTTTGTTCATGGTTGTGTCCTAAATTGTGAAATGAATAGTCCGAGTAAAGCGCCAATTAATTTTTCAGGAAAGGAAATATCCAACATCCAAAACTAACTCCCTCCACATGTAATCTCTCCCCAGAGGCGGATTCATATGGACAATTCACCGACGGGAAACCACAAATACCAACAGACTCAATCATAAACTAATAATAGAAATGATCTTTACTCTTTGAAATTGTTGCATTATAAACTAATACTTCACACGCTCAAAATAGTAAACAACAGTCCACCACTTAACGCGAAAAAGGGCCTATAGTATTCAACCTAGAAACAACATCAAATAATACGTACGATGCACTAATTTAGAAGCGTAATCAAAATGTCACATTCAGAGACCGACCTGATGCTGAAGAAAGCAAACAAAAGCAAGTCAAATTTCGGTCTGAAACTAAAAATATGAATGATCAATAGCATAATTCTAAAATTTTCAAACTAAATGTATCGACTTTTGCGAAATAGGTCAATGCCATATTGTATGACGATCTACAATTATCGTGGCTGTTGGAGATATTACTTCAATCGTAAGGCCATTTAGGGTTAAATCTTGGAAAAATGAGGCTACTTTTTAATCACATATTTGATTTTTGTCTTTCTTCAATTTTGCGAGAGACTATTCCGTTCGAGAAAATAATGTCATTGGAAAATGCAAAAGCGTATGATGTAAGTATTTCTATTACTGATATAGGCATTATCAGCGGTTTGATAACGTTCAAGGAATACAAAAAGCATCAAAATACTGGGCTATCGGATGGGCTACATAACGGCTGATGGCAGTACATATGCATTCTGCGTTACGGCCAGAAGGTACAGGCATTTCATCAACTATTACGACTAAGTATATTCATGTCGATCGGTACAACAACCTCGAATTATCGTGAGTACCCTTAACTCCCTCTGTTGGCTATGGTGATACTCAGATATACTTGGCATCTTAATGTATTAAAACTGTGTCCGATAATCACATTAGGGAGAATAAATATAGTATATCCAAACAAAAACCAGGCAAATGTATGATTAATGCGCAAGAAATCTCGTAATATTTGTAGGGACACTTTTTGAATGTCTGCGGAAAGGCTTTGTTAACGTTTGGTCTGCGAGAGAAAATACGTGATGCCATTGGCCAGTGGCTATTAGAAAAGTAAATCAAATTAACTGATAGTGGTGTTGATTAACCCTTTGAGATTAACATGAGTTTATTTTTGGCTAACAAGTTAATGAATTGTTCTTTTCCTGGTTCTATCATTGGTTTTAGAAAAGTCTTTAATCCATTAAATTTTGCCACAAATTTTATTTTCGTATTAGATTCTGAGTATGAACCAATAACGCCCATATTCATTCCGGATGCAAGTTATAAGCAAATTCAGAAATATTGATTTGGCCATAATTTATTGAACCCATTGAGCACCCGAAGCATACCCTGTGCGGTTAAAGAAATAGAAACTTTGTTAAAAACACACTTTTTAGTAACAATATTTAAAATTAAGGTCTCCATAACCTAGAACGAAATTTTTAGTTTCATTTTAAAGAAATAGAAACTTTGTTAAAAACACACTTTTTAGTAACAATATTTAAAATTAAGGTCTCCATAACCTAGAACGAAATTTTTAGTTTCATTTTATTTTTCATATTTATTATTAGGTATTATCCATTATTTAAAAACCTGTTATTCGATGGAGCCGACATTTTTGCGTAGTCTTTATTTCATTAGTAGTCATACTTTTTAAATACATATGGAATATGAAATTTCCATAAGCAGGAGATGCTCGGTAACATATGGACGAAGTTTCAATATTAAGTACTCCTTGCTCATTTCAACTTTTTTCACCAACAATCAAAAACTCCTTAAATATAATATTATAATATGAAATTAACTATAAAAAATAAAAATGTGTTACATACATCGTTAAAGTTTTTTATGCGTTTATTATATTCCGACTTCCACATTTGGTTCTTTTCACTTCAGGTGTGTGTCCTTCAAAGCTACCTACCGTCTTCCTTTATCTCTTAGTCATGATCAACAAATATTTTCTCTTAATCACAGCTTGTGCCCAAACATCCTTCTAATGAGCATTAAGTGGATGAGTGTAATTTTCTTGCCTTATTTAGGGCCCTTGAGTGCAACGCTATTGTAATGGGACTAAAAAGACGGGAACATCAACGCAGGTCCATGCAACCCTGTCTTAAATATAGTTTTTCACAAGATTCTGTATCCCTTAACTTTCGTACAACTGCATGTACACAATGCTGCTAAAGCCACTGCAATGGCTGTGAAATGGGTGTTAGGGTATCAGTCATTTACGAGTTAATACGGTTAATGTATTCATCTAAATATATACTATTAGTTCATGCACACCATCACACATCACCAATAGTATCGAAGAGATACTATTTTCAGCATAATCTCTCACTATTCCTCTATACATTCATTTCATAGTCAAATATTACTTTTTAAGTACACAGACTGAATATTTATTGGATATCCATATGAATGTACTATTTCTCGTAAATCTTGATCGCTGGGCAATTATGAATCATAGATACTTGCAAATTACAATCGTTCCACAAACACAGTTATTAGTTTACATTTATTTTATATACTTATACTATTTATAAGGATACATAAGTTTTACCATAAGATTGAAGCGGATAGATAAGTGTTCTAAATAATATGTAAGCCACGGTAAGGTCGAGAATAAGACAGGCATTCATTGATGGAACCATCCTTAAAATTAGAAAATTAGGGAGTTCAGCAGAAAATTCAAAAGAAATGATAATAAGTTTGTTTATATCAGGAGTTTTCACCAAATTTTCGGAACATTCTCTCCCACCTACCACTTGCATTTACGCTGCCCGTCCTTGCTTGAATAGATTCCGGAATGATGAACAGCTAAATAAAATTCCAAGGCGCGATATTCAAATCAAGGGATTAGGAAAGTCAAAGATCCGGAAGGTTGAATGTCTCCGACAAAGCAGCCGAAGGTTGATGAGCCTTGAGGAAGGTCGGAATCCCCAAGGTGGGGACTGGAAATCTTCCCAACGAAGCAAAACCCGGTAGAGTTCACAAGAATCAAGCATCGTGCTGGTAAGTGATGAATGGCATGAACAGTGAAGGTATTAATCGGCGTATGACGCAACAGGTGCAGGCAAAACGTTGAAGTATTAGAAGTTCGGACAAATTTAAAGTGAATTAGAGAGAATACGACATCACAAAGGAGAATGCTTACTTGCAGACCAATTTGGGTGTTACAAAATTAACTATGCATGGATTTACTAAGTACATAATAAATTACAGAAGAAAGTTGGTACATCTATAGGCTATGTGAATTAAATGTAATATTGCTTTTCAAAAAGTTACAAGTCTCTCTTCTTAGTCATCGTCATTACCAGACGTTTATCTCGAGGGCGAGGAAGAAGCGAAGGAGGAGATCGCTCTCGAGCATGCGTTTTCGGTATTTGTCAAGTACTTTATCAGAGCTAGTAGAAGTTGAAACAATATTAACTCTTTTAGAAAGAATTAATTCACTGAACAGCAGTGTTTGTAGTAATTTTCATTATTAGATCCCTCTAAAGATTAATTATCTCGTTTAAAATTGTTTTTAACTTTGCCTGTATTTTTCCTAAAGCATTACTCAAACCGGTTTCCAAACCGGTATTTTTAGATGAAGTGACCCTTTTCTCTTAGAGTGATCCTTCGTTATAAGTGACCTTTTGGTATCGTATTGTAATAGAATATATCGTGCTTGTATTAAAATATTCGAATAATTACTACGAGATGTGAATCTACGCCACGACAATGAAATTAGTTAAATAAATTGCGTGAAAAAAGAATTAGAGGGGCATGGTTTTTATGGAAAAGTTATGTAGTGTCAGAATCTGATGACTTTGTGAAATGCACTCAATTCATTTCCCAAAAGTCGAAGCTGAGAAAAAATTGGCTCATCTGTTACGTGAAATTTCATAACACCATTCACATTAAATTTAAAAGGAGCAAAGAAAGTTCAATGAAAAAAAAATTCGCAAAGTTTGCGAGGAGCAACTGGTTTGCTCTTCTTCCCATAACCGACTTCCTTGAAATTGGAGACTTCAATGGGCGGTCTGCGAGCTCTTCTCCGTTACATAAATTGAAGCGGAAATGCCGTATGAGAATTTCGTATCACGATTAATGTAAACGATTGTATTAGCGCTTCTAAGCGAGGGAAGGACTAGTTTTAAATTGGTTCAATGACGGAGGACAAGGCTCTATTGCTCGTTTCTCGGTTGATCAGACCACCTTTGAAAAGTGTGCTCTGGCCATATTTTTCTGTAATATTTCTAAGCACCCGGACGTTATACAGGCCTGTATGTATCTTTTATAAGCAGCTCTTAGTGAAGTTCATGGAAATTTTATTACCGTCGACTTTTAGGGGAAAAGATGTAATAGACTACCCGTATCTGTGATTTTTTTTGGCCTAACCTTGTGTATTTACAAGGATTCGCATTTTTGTAATTATTGTCATCTGCAATTTTTGGCCCAATCTCCCAAAAACAGAAATGTATCATTTAAATCATGACGGTTAAAATTGGAAAAATACTGTGAGTGGAATACGATACTTGACTGTGTTTCGCTGTGGCTTTCATCCCTCATCGTGTAAAATGGTTGGGTATTTACGTACGTCTACTAATATCCGTTTGAAAAAGATTTTACCCTGAGCTGCCGAAAGCCAATGTGATGGCTGCTATTCTCCAAAGATTAAGAATGGAGGCTTAACCATGCTTAATCTTTGGAGAATAGCACCCATCACATTGGACGCTAACTGGCCTATTGTTTTCACATGTGCATCCTTGAAGAAAAAGTGTTGGAGGCTGTTTCGTGGAACGCGGTGCGCACATGCTTACCACATGCGGCAAAACGGAAGCCGGGGAGCGACGGTTTGAGTGACGGCAACTCCTATTCTCACAGGCAAGGAATGATGAGGACGAGAATGCTCTTCCCCATTCTGACCATTCCATTGTTCCCATGGAGGTCTTCTTTTCTAAGAATCCCCATTTTCTCCTAACTGAAGGGTATTTTTCCTAAATATATTTCGGTTGGGAATCCGAACGTTTGACACGACCATATGCTTAAAGCTACGGGAACAAAGAAAGGTTGAGATTACTATTTAATGCATGAATAATTAGTTACTCCTGCCAAGTATAAAATGAACGAATAACGACATGAATTGTTAATTGAAAATTTCAAATTTTCCCTGAGTACATTGAGCGGTGAACTTATTATTTTTAAACTTGAATTCTCCAAATTTCACTGCACAAACTATCGAGAGTAGCGCAATATCTTCGTCTTGTTTTTCCCCGTCATCCAAGGTTGTTGACTTAGCATAGCACGTCACTGATTGGATATGTGGTTTTAACATTTCTTTCCATTTCTTTTTGACTTGGCTGTCGTCTTCGGCATGCAAATTTCTTTTCACTCTCATTTGACACACATTCAATTAAAATAACTGACTACACATACACTTATATCGAGGATGGATACACAGAGAGTGAATACAATATACCCTTGTATATGCTTGAGTGTGCTTTATCATAATTTTAATTTTTTTGGAAAATAATTTTTCCTACTCATACACTAGTTATCGCTCTCGTAAAGAGTTAGTTATTTTTGGAAACTATTTGGCAAATTCCATTTCATTTTTGGAAATTGATAAATTTATTGACACGATTTATTTCTTAACAAGTTATAATAATTATGAAATTTGGACCAATTTATCATATTTTAGTGTCTCTTTAATTGTGGCTGAGATTTTCGGAGACGTGGGTTAACCAATGTAGGTTAAACACCGTAGAATTAAGGACTCTGGGTTTATCTTATAATAACGCATTGTTAAAATATCTAGGACCAAATTAAAAAGCTCATTTTGAACATCACGTAGCAATCAAAAGATCAACCCATGTAATTAAGAGGATTTTCCATATTTTCGTGCAGCGACGATAATCCCCTTGAGTCTTGGAAGAATCTCTTTCTGAGCATGAGAGGTTATAAGCTTATCATATGTAGTATAATAAGTTATGTAAATGGCTCTATTTTTATTTATATTTGTATCGTAGCATTAATTAAGATGACAATTTATTTTTTTTTAATATTTGATTTTAATAAATTGTTAAAGCTGGTTGCACAGTCGCTATCACTGCACCAATCCTGGCAAGAGGATTGAAGTTGTGGGCACTTATGATGAATAATCATTTGCGTAAATACCAAAAAAACATACTCTTAAATAGATTTTCGAGTTATATTTGTGTTTTTTCAACAAACCAGTAATGTGCCATAGTTTTCATTCATTCATTGAATTAATACTAAACCAACGTAAAATGCAGGGTAAGCAGTGCAGTGCAAATTCAATAATCCACTAATTATTCCACTGCGTAGGATAAAATCTTAACTCCTTGACTTATATCCAATTAAATAAGAAGAAACCGCTCTCAACTCAGAATGCCAATTGTGTCTACTGGTTCAGAAGTGTTGTCAGAAGTTTTTCAGTTTCAACGACAGTGAAAACATTCCAAACAGTCACGAGAAATCAATAAAGTACTGTGATAAATAAATTAATAATTTAATTGATGCTGATTCCAAATGGTAGATAAAGGTTTTCTCTTAGCTAGTTTTATCCGAACGATTTCACAAACCGAATAATCTAATTCGTTCTTATGGTCTCCAGAGAGGCAGTTTCCCAATCCACACATCAAGGTAGGCCGTTTTTGACATTGAAAAAGTATGAGGGTGGGTGTAATACACGTACACAATAAAAGGCGAGTACCAAAAGAGATAAGAATCAACCCCCATGTGTTATCGCCACTTAAAAGTCTCAATATCTCTTTTTGATCGTGGGTGGGAGAAAATAATTCTTTTCAAAAGAGAATAGTAGTCAATTCGTTTAAATTAAAAAGTTAGATAATGATTTACTGATATACTTGGATATTGTGATGGAAACTGCTGTCATTGCAGGTAGCTATGGCGGTCTTTGGGTAGTGGAAGCAATTAAGTTTGATCTCCGGAAATTTTGTACGAGTTTACTACAGTAATTTTTTTTTGATATTATGATATGTATTTGTGATCGAGTTAAAGTAACATTTTTATTGATATTCTTTAGTACCACTGTTTAGGTGTACCCTTAGGTGTATGGTTACATTCTGTCTACTGTCTACTTTTAATTTGGAGATAGGAGGTTAAATTAATTACCCTGTCACTAAGACGAGGCAAGCATATAGTGACTAGGTTTCATTGGCCTAATACTCTTTCAAATCAACCCTTGGTAATGGCTACCACTTTTTATGAAAGCTCCATTGTTTTACTCTTATTTGAGTAGTCAGCAGTAACTTTAAAAACATATTTTTATGACGTCAGTGCGTCATTTGGCATTAACCTACGAGAATTACCACTGAAAATTAGCAGACCTTTTAAATTTAAGTAAATGTAATTTTTTGAGTCGATACACTAATTTTCGAGGGGTAGTGGCATAAACCATGGAGTCATACGGTTTGATATTCATCATATGGGTGACTACTCAGCATCGCAATCTACATTTCCATTCGAAAGTCTTTATTAAACCCAGCGCGAGGGGCGAGCCGACCGTGTCCACCGCCTCTACAAAATCCCTTTCGGTAAATATCTGGGAATACTTGCATTATTACAGCTGGAAAATTCCGCCTCGCTCCTGCTGGTTCTTTAACCTCTCTACTTTATCCTCTTATGCTATTCCATTTCCCCCCACCGAAAGTAAAAAGATTGACTCGCCAGATATGGAGCGGCGGAGAGGAAAATTCTTTAAGTGAAATGGGATGGATGGATTATCGGAAGTGGGGAGAAGGGGGTGGACAAATTGGATAAGTTTAAGCGGGTTTGGTGGTTGGGGTGGGAGGGTCTGGCATTAAGGCGATTAAAGTGGCGAGGGAGGGTGGCGGAGGCGGGAGAGTGGGGCGATTGGGTTGGAAATGCAACGGTAATGGGGCGGCGGAGAATCATTCTGGAAAGTTGGGGAGGTAGTGGGGTAGGAAATAAGAGGGGGAGGGACAACATTCGTGTGGACGTCATCCGCCCAGCCCCTTACTTGGCCATTATGAATTGCTGTTTGGCTTCTTAAAAGTTGAAAAATTCTAACATCGAAGCATCTGTTAACATCCCCTTGAATAATATTGGACCTCTATTATGATTGACTAATGATTGATTACAATTGTGAACCACCACGGTTGGAATTTATAGATTAATGTAGAACTCAATTCGAGCTATGGGTAAACGGACTTGTGAATTTCACAATCTAGAAACAGGGACCAACTCGTATCCCTCTGTCACCAGTGGTCACAGATCTATAGAGAATCGCACCATTTGGATTTTTTCAATGGCCATAAGTATCGCATTTGAACCTAAAGATAATAAGCCAACGTTTTACTCACTAGACTATATACATCTCCCGATTGTACGGCTTGCTGACGAAATTTCTCTTCTGGCGCTCGCTAACAATTAAATTCGTCGACGACGCACGTTTTATTCTAGCAGAGCAATCGACCTCTTTTTCGCAAACTCTTCTAAGTCAGGGAGATCGTTAGAAAGTTGTTATTTGCGGATATATGGAGATAAATTCGCGGTGAGGCATAATTAAAGTGTAGAAATATTGTAAATACAGAAGGAAAAGGAGGAACACGGCGGGTATTTCTTTCCTTTTGCCAGGACGACCAAGGTTGTCAAGTGATTTCTGCACCATCGGTATCTAATGAAGCTCCGTTAGGTATATAATGAGCTACGCGCTTCACAACTTTCCCACCCAATGCATTATTTAAACCATAGCCTTCTCTAAGTGTGCTGTGAAAGTATGGAATTTTATAAATGTGAGTTTATAAAAAAGGCAAAAAATTAAAACACATGGCATGGCATAGGGTAACCATTCATATCTAAGGAATTGTGTTCGGTTAATATGACGAGACGAAGAATATTGACTGTCCGATTCACCCTCGTACAGGTATGTCATGTACATCGGGGTTGGTTCGGTGACTTCTGTAATCGCTTCCCACCCGGGGAGCCCCAACATGGCAGAATTTTTAGAGGTATCCTGATTTGGCGCCTTGTGGTGAGTTCTTCAAGTTGGGTACGCCGTCCGTTGGATTGGAAATTGTGCGAACCCTTGGAGACTTGCGTTAAAGCCGATCCCGACACTGGGTTTCTCTCCATCCTACCCCAATTCTTTGAAAATTTTACCTCACGCGTAAATTACCCAACTCTCTCTGATGGTATAAATGACCTCAACTGCCGTTCGTCTCCCCTAATAACTGCTATTCCTATTCGAATGGCGATTATGTTCGGATAATAGGTACCTTTTTCTCTTTTCTTTTTTTAGATCACGTAAATAATATTATTATACTATCATGAAGAGATAATGGTCCTAATCTCGCATAATCTACGAGAAATATATATTTTATAAAAAGTTATTTTTCACTGACTGCATGATGTCTCCGCTAACGATGATGGTCCGTTCACCTCGAATTCGATACACGTAATTTTTTCATCGCAAAAAATGGTAGAAGAAAATTTTAACTATCAGCCTTTCAAGTGCGTTCGGTCAACGTAATCCCTCGCATAGTGCGCATGCCTGGTTGTAATTCACCCATTGTCACACAATGCTGGTAGCTTTCAGGGTATCATGTATGGGTAGATCAGCCCCCTATTTGGTAGGCAGAAGTCTCGGGAAGTCTACCCAATCCACACTCAAAGACACTTTCCGTTCATCGCCGTTGCGGAGAGGTATTGGTATGGAATGCGCGTGTCCTGGAGGGAAGGGCTGTGTACCGGCGACGGATGAGATAGAACTCGCACGAAAAATCTTTGCAAAGGGGAGCATCGAGACCCTCCCCATGTTCTCATCTTCAAAAAGCGTTCTATGAAATGAGAGCGGGGAATCCCAGGCTATTCCACAGGATGATGAGGCTAAAGTCCATGCCAATTCTCTCCACCGTGTGAAGGAGAGAGTAGGTGGGTGGTGGAAGGGAACAGAGAGATAAAGGCAAATCCATTCCCATCCCTATGCTCTGTTTTAATATTAGCGAAAGGTACGCACTGAGAGATAGGTAGACGTTCCGAAATAAGACCCGGAGTCATCTTCGTGCTTCGATTCTGAAAGAGGTTCCTGCTCCAGATCCACTCAACTTCTTTAAGGGTTGAGTGGACCTGGCGCACATCTAATCTCTCTTACGATTGTTTAATTATGCTGTTATTAATAAGGCTATAAATGGTTGGGAGTAATTCCAAAGACTATTGTCATTTATTTAAGAATATATTCACGTTTAAGTACTCCCAATTCGATGTATTCTCATTTTATTACTGATTTACGAGTGGTAGGTGATTCAGCATTGGGAAAATTTAGAATGATTAAATCTCAACAACTAAATGGTATATTATTCCACTGTCAACCAATTGTATTGCTCATTATACCCAAATGGGCAATTTATAGCATTTTTAATGTATGTTAACTGAAAATGAGTGGATATTAGTTGCAAAAGGAAGTATGTTCTTTTACATTTAATATCTCATTTATTTTCAGTTAAAAGCGACTGCTAGAGCTAAAAATACAAGTTAGCCCCTGCTCCTATGGCGACGGGGTAAAGACCTCGTCTATCAATGTGAAGGTCCTAGGTAAATTGGTATTAATCCAGGGCTTGGACCCTTGCAATTGTCTTTAATTTGATATTGTTTTTAAAATTCCAAAAAAGATAGGCCAAAATTATAAGGATGTTTTCGAATTAGTGTTAAATAAAAGAAAATATACAGTAGGGTGGTACTTACTTTTTCAAATATGAGAGACATTGGAATTTATACGCTACGGATGATCGCTTGTGGTAAGAAAACACATTTCATTTTTTTGGCTGTGCCATCTGTCCGTTTTGTGGGGTGTTGCAATCATCTTAAGGATAAATAAGCCATTCTGGGAACCCGAAAGGAAAAATTTTCATTGGTTATGGAGTATTTCTATGCCTTCTTCGAGGTACTGGTCCACGCTTTGTAACTACTAAGAAATTAGCAAACTTTGCAGTATTATATATTTCAAATTTGGAAGATTATATATAAATATATATAGAATATCTTTTAATTGACAATGAATAAGATATTAAGTGTCAAAGGATATATGTAGTATGCCTCTACAAGTTACCCCTCAAGTGGCCATGAGGGCGTGTGGCGGGGGCTGTTTGCTGGCCATATGCTGGCTATTCGAGCAGTTATTAATGGATGCGCCTGTGTTTCTACTGTTCTGGTCTCGATTCCTCCGAAGGAAGAATATTCTTTAAATCAATATGCTATGCAGACAACTGCTCTTGATTTCTCATTGTGGTCTCCTCTACTAACGTAATGCGGTGCTAGAATTATTCCTTCTGTATCAACATTAAAATCGGTGATTCGAACTTTTCTAAAAGTCTAGATAGCTAGGCCTCCTTTAGAATATGCTGCTATCATATTGAATCGTCATGAAGTTGGATTGATCGCCGAGTTAGATCACGGGTAGAGTAGAAGAGCTATATTTGTAAAACGTTTTTGTAAAACTGAGTAGCGCATCAAAATTATTAGAGGAGCTAGGATGGGAATCACTCACGAAGGGTAGGTTAAATTGCATATTGAATCTCTCGCACAAATCGGAAGACTTTCTCTTTTGCGATGGTGTGGAAACTGCTTTATTAGCCCCATCGTAGTGTGTTAAAAGAAATCTTGTCAGTAAAATTATAAAAATCAAGTGTAAAACAGGTAGATTTAAGTTGTCATGTTTCCCACGAACGATAAGGGATCGGAATAACGTTATCCGGCCCCGCTGGGAGGGAGATAAATATATTTTGTCAAAAGTAGTCTGCTGCGTTGATACAACCCCACGCCACACATCCCAGCGGTGACTTGCGGGATACCATGTACGTATTGGTGTAAAAGTTTTAGTCGGAAACGTAACTTACGAGTTTCCAAAGTGCCTCTTTTCGACGGAAGTAAAATTGTTAAGACTGTTAATGAAATCGTGTAGACACGTATCTTATCCCTATGAGAGAAAACATGCTTGCTCATAGGAATGTGCTGTTGAAGGACGGCAACTTATGTGACATGTGGATGCAAAGGATCTCGAGGATAGAAGTAGACCTTGTGTGGGAATATTGGTTACTGCGTCCCCATCGCCCTACCGCAAAGTGATGCATTGGATCAATTACATTGTGCAGTTGCTTTCCCGCCGGCGAAGTTAACTGCGTCTAACCGAGGAACAAGTAATGCGTTACCGTACCTGTAGTCTCATCTGCACCAAAGTCTATATGTGTAGTTTATTTTCGGCCGCAGGAATTCGATGGAAAAATACTTATCGATTGCCACAGCAACCACAGTAATCAACCTGGGTACTGGTTTGAAAGATGAGTCGAGCTGAATTAATGCTAAGCCATAAATTCATACATTCAGAGACCTTTTTTTTCCCTTTGCAGCCAATCAGTTTTACTCTTGCACTTTTCCATTAAATGTTATTCAATTAAAATTAACTTGGGTGATGTCTACTTCTAATCACTAATGCGGAATTTCAATGGATGCATATCAAATTCCAGTTGGGAAGTACATTCGTACTAGATTCTAAGTGGTCTATGAGAATTTGTAGTATGTGCTTTCTGATTTAACTTTGTGGAGTTTCATATCTGTTAACTCCCAACCCCCTCAACCCTTACCCTTCCCTCATGGTGCTACACCCCCTGCCACACACCTTTTTGGTGGCTCGCAGGGTACTTATGTAGATGTAGATGTAGATGAAAATATATACTAACGACCAGTTTTATAGTGACTCGTTAGATTTGTCGGTTAACATGGACTTTATCATAACGAGGATGTTAGTGACATGTCACATTCTATATTTAAAACAACTCAGATTACTCGTCAATAAACTTGAACATGCCAAAATACAATGGTTCTAAATAATATTTAAAACTACCGTGGGTTTAAATAGTTTTAAAGCCCTTTCAGACTATTGCACGTACCCCCTCCTTCATCCCATACTCCGTTTTCGTGTATATACGGACTGCGAATATCACCGCTTCCGGAAGCCTCCTCTCTCGCCTTTGGCCGGAACCGAATTTCCCTGAACACTCATGACGCGGGGATTCATTCCACGTTCGAACCACCAAATCTTAATAGATCCAGGTGCAGTTAAATAAAGCGACCCAACGCCCCGTGAATTTACCGATTTTCCAGACGAGACGATAGGGAGAAGGGATGGGGGAGGGACCACCCACGCTCCCAACGTAATATCTATGCGGGGGAGTGGGGTGGTGGGCGTCCGGCGATTCATGAACTTGGCCCCGATATGCATGCCGGGAGTGCACGGCTCGGAGGGTTAGAGGGAGGAGTGGACGTGCTTCCTTCTCGCCGGGGGCCTTCCCTGCCCGCCCACCGCCGCACACGGCGTTCCAAGGTGCGGGGTCGTGGGTGGGTGGGTGTAGGTCATCATCCGCTCGATAGTAATTGAAGACCGAAGGGCGTGGCTCTATGACGACTCCCCCGGCTTGGGGAGGGGATCTGTGGTGGTGGCTGAGGACGGAGGAAGGGAACTTCGTATCGAGGATACTAGCGCCCGCGAATGGACCCATTCAAGCACATAATAACCTCGGGAATAAAACAGAATTTTAAAACTGGGAGGAAAACCAAACACTTAAGTTATCGATGGCAGTGTTTAGGTGGATTGAATACCGATAAGCCAATAATCTTGTGTGATATAATCCATGCAAAAGTTTTAATGAAACGATCAACACCCATCCACCATCTTCTTAAAACGTGGTGTTATGAGATTAAACTGCTTACGTAATCAATGATTTTCCGTATATTATAAAGTAATGAGTAATCTTAACTTCGGGTAACACGGATCTGTTTTAGTTATTTTGCATTTGTCCGAAAACATCACTTCGGCCTTTATATTGGACTTTGAACAATGATATAATAATTTTACAATTATATAAACCCGAATTTTACTTTTATCACATTTCAATACATATATATATATATATATCTTTATTTTTTTTCGTGGTTTCATTCGTAAATAAAACCGCTGCCACAGGTTCTACTAGCCCGAATAACACATTGGGCGGTGGCCCGGGCGATTTGGATCTATTCAGGAGTAGGCAACTTCCTGGCGGATGTCGAGGGAGACTTTTCCGATGGGCGGGGGTGGTTGGTCAGGGAGTGTGGGAATTAATGAAAGGTTTAAAGTAAGTCCCTGGAAATCGGGCAAAAGGTTGAAGGGTGTGAGGCATGGGGTTGGGCAGGCCAGACCCCGATGATCGGAATTCGGTGATGAAAACTCCCCCGGGTGGTCAAGGGCCCCTCTAGTAGAGGACCTACGATTCGTCGTGATAGTTGAGATACTCGCAGCCCTTGGCATAGAGGCTATGGCATGGCTATAAATTTCTTTATTAACTTTTGTGTTGTCGGAAAATGTCTTCCTCAATTACCTACTCATCCAGAAATTGTTTCAGACGTGACTCCTTGTAACTGCTTCATGATTGCAAAGAACTAAGAATATTGTTAATTGGCCATTTTCTGTTAAATTAACCAAGGGTTTGAGCTCTTTTAAATCATAAAGCTTAAATGTAATAAAGCAATTCTTGTTAAAAAAACTCGTATAATTTAAAATTCTAAAAAAGTCTCTTATAATTTCTGTACGTAGATGATTTCAAGGTTTGAGTAAAACTTTGGATTATAGAATAAAAAAGTTGCCGTTTTAAAAAAGATGTTCGTTTTTTTAAATCTATTCTAAATGCCGTCATACAACGTTACGCTTCAGCCAAGCTCAATCGCTACCCAGTATTATTCAACCACTTTATTTGCAATCCTCATCATTAATGTATCGAATCATTTTAAACAATTAGTTAATATATTAGTTACAGAGGAACCTCGCTTAACGAGCGCCTCGCACAGCGAGTAACTAGTCTAACGATCAAAAATATTGGTCTCGAAAACGATTCGCTTAACGAGCGACTTTTCGCTTAACGAGTGAAGATGAGAGGGAATTTCCATATTCATTGCGCGCCTGCTACTGCAGTTTGTCTCTATCTCTCGTTCCGCTAGCATGTTTGCGTCTCCAGTAATCACACATGTTTCCATTGTGTTCTAACATATTATTAGTGATTTTGCTGTTTAAAGTTTAATAATATTTTTGCATAGTTTTCAAATTGTCCTCGAAGAAAAATTCGTAAGAAAGAAGCCATAAGTGAAAAAAGTAATAAAAAATTACAGTAGAAATGAAAAGTAAAATCTCTTAAAAATCGGGAAAAAGGTGTTAGCATGGCTGATCTAGTATGCACATCAACAATCGGTTGACATAAACGATTGACCTTTTCTTCAAGAACACCGGCAAGACTTAAGACATACAGGTGTAGATGCTTCAAATAGAGTGACAAGAGTATCTATGCAACGGTTACGTATTTAGAACCGATGTGTAAATGTTGCCTCTTATATACATAAACGAAAAACAATTGCAGTGCGACACCATCAACGAGAACATAATTTTTGAGAAGGGGAAAATTACTTTCGCCGACCGCGTTAATAAGATGTCGGGATCATCAACGACCGAATAAGTACTTAAGGGGGGCCGTGTGTGGTTCGACAAGTTAACGAGAAAAACCGTCATCCAAGGCGTTTGTGAGGCATGACAAAGTGGCAAGCTGGGTCAAAGATAGCAGAGAACTTCATCGGTAACTTTAAAAAGCTTGTAAATTCGGAGTGGTACCTGCCGCAATATTTATTTATTTAGCTTTAGTCCGAAAACAGCAGTTTTTGTTTACATAGGACTATTACCTGTGAGAACAATGGAGACGATCACAAATAACCAAGTCCTAGGTGGAGGAAAACCCACCCAGGCAGGAATCGAACCTGTGAGCTTTGGATTGGAAGACGAGGGCGTTACCCCGCCGCCACCAAGGCCGGCAATATGTTTCTAATTGTGACGAGACGGTTCTCTCTGGGAAGAAGGTGCCGAAGTGAACCGTCTTTGTAATGTGTACGAATTTGTGCAGATAACAGAAGAAGATAATTAATGCATTGCCCATCTGTGTACAAGGCAATGAAAGGCCGTCTCCAAATGCTATTTTGCACTAATGCGAGTGGCGATTTGAAAATCAAATCCCAACCTGTTTACCATTCAGAAACTCCACGGGCCTTCAAGAAGTATTAAATTCAAAACAGCAGGCTAAATGAGATGTGGAGGTCACGGGAAACTTTTGCATCGTACCTAATTGAGGCGATGCGTCAATTAGGCAATGGCGATGCGCGCCACAAATTTATTTAACGATCATTCTGAGTCGCACTTTTACCAAATTTGAGGCCAAAAAAATGTCTCCAGACATATTTATAGTAAAAAGGAATTGGGTACCTGTCATATATAATTAACCAATTATTTCGATTCTTTTTTGCTTTTACAAACGGATTTCGCATTCCTGGTTGCTTCATTCCGCGATAAAAGAAAAGGTGATCATGATCCACGATCCTAAACAATGTATACATAATTTCCTCTTAATAAACCTTGTATATAATTCGTTTTTTCGGCATGGAACGCATTATTGTCTTTTTACTTGGGATTTACTCTGACATAGGGTACATGGGGAGAACACGATAGGAACACTACTGAGCTGCACTGAATAATCTCGGGTACATCACACGAATAATTGTGGATTATACCAGTGAAAAAGTTAAGGAGAGGTTGAATTTCACGTCTGACCTCAATTTGATCACAAGTCGAGTCACCTCTAGGATTTGTGGCGGGTGGTGATTCAACAATAGGCATGTAAAATCACAAATTGAGATTTTATCAATTGTTAGTTGATTACTTAATAAATATGGAAAATAATTCCACAACTGAAGATTGTTTTAATTACATGTATATACAGTACGGTTTTCAATTGTGAGATACTTCTCCACGGATGCGAGGCGGGCTGTTGGTAGCAAGAGGGCAATACAAGATCTGTCTCAAAAGTATTAGGACTGAGTCGATTAAAAAAATTCATTGCCAGAATTGTTACATTAACTCAAAAGTTATCTTCAAAAGTCTTCTTCAAAAGTAGCAACTTTGTGCGTCCACGCACCACTGCCAGCGGGTTTTCCATGCTTCGTACGCTTTCTGGAAGGCGGCACTCGGAATCCTTGCTAAGCTCCCTTGTTACGGCCTGCTGTAACGCTACCACAGAAACCCCGGTGAAGTCCTTTCGGCACGGATTTGAGGCGGGGAAAGAGGATAAGTCTAGTGAGGCAACGTAAGGGCTTTAGGGTGGCTGAGGTATGGTCGTGAAGCTCTCGGCAGATCCGCGTTCGAGTTTCCTTTGGTTCGTCCGAGAGCACTCGCTGCACCAACTTCGGATACATCTCTCTCATGCCCATATTTTCGTTTAAAAGCCGATGCACATCACATTTAGGAATGCCAAGTTCAGCAGAAATCATGCGAACACTTAATCTGCGATTCATGTTCAACAAGGCCTTCATACATGCAAGAGTTTCGTCACTTTTTGAGGTCGAAGTGCGTCCTGAACGTACGGCGTCCTCATCTTCTTTACCCTCGCGAAACAACTTGTACCGCTCAAAAACACCCGACCATGCTGCCTTGAGCATGTAATGAGTCATTTTCCCGCTTTTGCACAATTTCACGCAAATTTTGATGGCGTAGCGTTGTTCAAAGAACCGGTTCATGACGAAGCGTAACGAGGTCACGTTATAGAGGTTTCGCAAGCGAAAAATCCGCACTCCTCAAAGGTAGGAAGCCAACTGCCACCGGCCTCCAGCCTTTCCTGAGACTAGACTCGCTCGCACCCAGCTAGAGAAACCGCCAACCGTCCGTCCATACGGGAAAAAAGTTGTCATACTGGTTTTGGGGCAGACCCTGTAAAATAAAAGTTGAATTATAGAATGACAGCATACTAGCCTACTTTTGGTGAAAAGGTAAATACTCGTACTTTTTGCCCCAGCACGGTCGTTAACAGTTATTCTGTCCCCTATTGTTTATGGGAAAAACTACATTTTAAATCTTCAGTTCTACACTAGATATTTCCTATTTATTGATCGCTGTTATCTAGATGTTCTCAATTGATCGTATTTTTCGTGATCTCTCCTTCCGTAGTGATATGGGGCTAGTAATAAAATTTCAACATAATCGTTAAAGGTACCCGATTCCAATTTATATGTGACTAATGGGATTCTGTAATTGAACCTTCCCTCCATGAGTGATTCCCAAACAAGTTTCTCCAATAAGCTTAATACGTTACTAAAATGAAGTTTTACATATATATCTCCTGTACGCTCCTCGCCATCCAATTTTGCAATCAATCAAACTTCAAGAGGATCCAATTTACTAACAGCATATACTAAATAAAGCCTAACTAGCGAAATATAACATTGCCCTTTAGCCTTCTCGTCACATTTTCCCAATCATATTCAGATAAATCCTAATTTTTTTACTAGCTTGTCCACATATTTCCCATATATTTTGCCCAGGATAGAATTTTAATTACTCACCCAGTAGTATTAAGTGTGTAATCGAGTCTGCACCTTCTATTTTGATGCATTAGACGAAAAGAAATCATGACGTGACTAGTCTGGGTTGGCTTATATCGGAAGAACGAAGATTACATTCACGACTTTAACTTTTAGACAAATACAAATAATTCAAATTTAACGGTTAACAGAGAGGAATGTTTCTATCCCCTGATTATATTGACAGGTGAGATCACCACGAGTGATTTAGGGGAATTTTTCCGAATATATAAGAAATTCTTTTTACCTCTCACAATTCTTAGCAATAGTAGGGGAAATGAACTTCTACGATTCCAATTACCCGAAATAAAATAGTACCCAATACTAATGACCACCATTTATGATATCTGTTGATCTCTCCAGCTCCGCAATACGACTTCGTGTTGTCTTACATGGTAAGATGTAGATTTAAAATTGATTATATAAGGCCTTTCTTTCTGGAACCGATTCATAATGAAAACTCCGTTTTCCCACGCATATAATTCTGATTTGGCTACGATTTTTCCAAAATATTCCTGGAACAAGTCTTTTCATCTTTATGCTGATGTCATTGCTTTTGTTGAAACGATCTAAAAATATCATCTAGGCATTGACTCCTACTCCTCATTTGGTAATATACGGTCGACGCCTGACGTTCGGTATTTCGCACTCGATTTTGATTTCCTGTGGGAAGCGCAGACACACGCAGAAGGTTTCATCAAGCAGCGAAATATGATGTAAGCGTATCGAGCATGATTTAACTCAACCAGATTGCATCTCCCTTTAAAAGTGCGTTCTCAGGAAGGATTCCCATGACGGCAGCGCACCCTTGAAGTCGAGAGAGATCTGTGGTGTTGTCGGATGAATGAAAGAACTAAATGAGCAATTAATTGCCTTCGGAGTCCTCTGAGAAATAAGTGCCATTAATTCTTGGTTAATCTTAAGTCCCACTTTCGTAAACGGAAGTTAATTGCTCTCGTGCGAAAAGTTTACTGGTTTTTGGTTCAAATTTCTGGCAATGCTGTTGATTGCGTTGAGAAATGAAAAAATTCATTAATTTGGTTAGCTTCGGTTCTTTCATCATATCCTATGGAAGTGCATTTCACAAATCTCACGGATTCCCCGGTTTCGTCTATATTGTAACCACCCCCACTTCAAAAAATTCCCGCCTAGATTTGAAAATCGCCGTCACCAGACGAAACGGAGCCTCATTTCCTCCAAAACACTGTGGAAGTGGTTACTGGTCAACCTAGACGGTAGTCGTCATATAAGGAAGCGAGGTCATATCCCTTTCCGCAAGTGGTTCATTTGAAGAGCAGCAAACTACCTTTTTGGGGTCAAATTGCTTACGGTAACACATCGCGAAATTTTATCAATTTCAAACTATATTTCGGCATATTTGTTTCATGTATAATTTTGATTACTTATCCATTTGTTTTCCATGAAAACTACCCTAATTAAATTGAAGAATTCACTGATATTGGGAGACTAGATGTGTTCTATTGATGCGATATACTAGAAATCCTGAGTCCCAAGAGTATAAAAAATAACCAAAGTTGAGTAGAATTACAAGTTATTTAATTATTTGCTACTTTTTCCATTGTACAGTATTAACCACTTTTCTCTTCACTCCTTTGAATAGGACGCTAAATACCGAATTTTTTATCGACTTTCGTTTAGGTTTGGTCCACGTTGGCGTTCTCTCTAAATCATTCTTCATTAGGTTCTTTTCTAAACTTTCAACCAAATGATATGCGCGGGAAACATTTGTACCGTCTTGCAAAACCATAGCTCGTGCTGCTTAGTAAATGAAGGAAAGTTGTGGATAAATGACTTAGTTTTTTACCCGAGTTCTACCCTTTCAGTAACCCTTTCAGCTACTCTGGTATGACTATGCAAATATAAATAGACTTGGAATAAATAAAACAATGACAAATGGAATCCTATGAGAGTTGGCTTTATACCATATTTTTTTAATCGTAAATATTTAAAAAATTGTCTTTGATTCGAAACGAATTAGAAGCGAAAGCGTTGAAAAATAACGGTGGGGCGAGTCAAAACTCTTTGAAACACGACTGTCTCAAGTCGTGACGCTGGGATTGAGTTACCGAATCCCGCCAGTCACAGTCGTGCTCGAGGCTCAATCTATGAGTGTGTGCTTCGAAGTGTTTTCCAAAATGGGCGCAGACAAGCTTATGCTTAATATCGTCGAAGAAAGTCTACCCGTAACTAATAATTTCACTTCCCGTTAGATTGTGGTGGGTGTCGTGAAAAGCATAATGGGCTGGATGGTGTCCGTCCGCCGTATGTCACTGCGTCTTCGTTGTTGGGTCACGAAATGGCCATTCGAGTGTTGTGGATCTTAAAACGTACTACTTCCAAACCCTCAATCAATCACGAAGTTCGTATGAGGTTCTTAAAAGACCATGTTACTGTGGTGGTTAGGTGGGCTGATGGGTAGAGTATCTTGGGTTGGCTCCCGAGTCGACCGTTCCCAGTTGAAATGTGGGCGAAGCCCTGGATGGTTGAACACGCTCCACAGAGAATGGTTCGTGCGATTTTCTGGTTGCTTAAATTTGGGGTACTCTCTTAAATGACTGGGTGTGTGGAGCGGACATGTTGATTCTTTGCTTCAAGTCTGTGGCTATGTATCGCCCGCTGGCTATCATCATCGTTTTCCTGTTTATCACAACGCCGTTTGATTTATATGCTAATGATTCAAAATGAAGATTAAGCGAACGAATGCAAAGTCCAAAAATCTCAGTATTCTGGTCTCTTAGAGACGATTAAAAAAATTACGGCATCAGTCGTTTGGCCGCGTAAGGTTTTAATGCTCCGAACCAGTCTTCGTTCTAAGATAGCTTCGCTGATAGCAAGAGGATCTTAATCACGAGAATCTTAAAATATTTGTGAGTTATAACTTTATGAAGGAAATATTAAGTCAAATGAGCGTAGGCCAAAATTGAATGCCTTTATTAAGGAAATACCGCCTTGATAATTATTAGGAAATGCATCTAATATACAGAGTGGTGTTTCCCAGCCTTTTTTATCATGCCCCACCTTAACGTCTCAAATATGTTTTATGTCTCCTCTAGCATGAGAGCCGGCAAAGTTCTAAAAGAAATATAATATGCACAGGGGATTCAAATATAGTTGAACCTAGGTAAAACTTTTTGAATATCTTAAATGAGCATACATTTTGCCAACAATGATTACTTTCTACTATATCGGTGATAAGAGCAACATAATTTTCCATTGCATCCAAATATATTTAAATTTTTCTTAGCAGGAGCATGCGCCACACGTTGGGAATTACTGTGCTTTAATTGTAATGCTAAGTTTATTAGATTCGCCAATTTATGTTGACCCTTTTTGGGATGTACTCTCTCACAATTTACTTCTTTATCTACCTATTTTTATTTCCCTGACTCATGTAAATAATTTTCCAACTTTACTATGGTTCTCTGGATTAAATAGAGAAACAAATTCACTTGCTAAGGCATTAAAAAAGTGATCAGACAGCGATCAGGATCAATCTTCAGCGCACGCGTGCCTTCGTCCCATCATTCACTTAGGGAAGGAAGTCCCGAAGACCGCAAGTCTCATCGCGTGAGGTTACGCTGCCTCCTTCCTCCGCCGTCACCCAAACAAAACGTCTGACCACCCCAATCTCTCGGAGCGCTCGTCAGCCCTTTCAAACCGCGATAACGCAAAAACCTTGCAAAAGATTGAGCGAAGTTCTCTGCTAGTTCTTACGTAATTAATGAAACGCATTTTCTTCGAGTCTCCTCTTTAAGCCTCCTTCAAATGGAGGTCAGTCGATTGGGTGAACTTCACATTTGGTAAGACGGAGATGACTAAACCAAGACGAAAGACCCAGCGCGAAAGAATGTGACGAGGTGGAAATTGCCCACGTCCTTTATAAATTACTCACGTTCTTTGTAAATATAAAATGATTGGCAATGAAAAAATTGACATTGCCCATTGAAGATTTTAAAGAGCAAGAACATTTTTAAATACTACCAGAAAAATGTACCTACTGACATTTAGGGTCCTTTTCTTAATTTTCCATGCATGCTGAATAAAAGGTTGGTTTTTATTCTCAAATTCCCGAAATAAGTTGATTGTATATTATGGCGGTCTTAAGAAAATGGTTATCATGCTAATTATAAAGACGGCATATTGGATTGCTGGAGTAATGATACAGACCCAAACAGCTCCTTTGTTACACTGTTACGGGAATTACACTTTTCTCCCATTTTTTTTGTACTGAAGTTTGGCCATCAAATCACTGGCGAAGATTTTTTAATTAATTATCATTATTTTCTCAAGTTTTTTATCTGATTCATCAATTTTTCTTAGCGTGTCTTGTGATAATATTTCATCATATGAAAAGGGTTATCCGTGGAAGGAAAAGTGCAAATTAGGAAGTTAATAATGGTGTCCAATTGCCATGCCTTTCTCGACAGGGAAGCGATCGCTTTGCCTTAAGCAATCAGGGTAGGTTTTCGCATAACGTTTAATAAAAGAATATGGTTATCTCAATTATAATAAATCTGACAAAGTATTCAATGTTAGATCCTGCTGCTATGAAGGGCTCAAAATAAGGAAAGCAATGAGAGTAGTTATATATTTGACTAATTCGACCGTAGCAGTGATAGTTTTATTTCTCTTTTTTCCGTTCCATAGTCTCATTTAATGTTTCAATATCAGAGTTAATGGAGCTCTTGATGGTATCCCATGGACCCATGAATTTCCAGTATTAGCTAATACTGTGATCCTTAAATTGTTAGTGTATATGCTGATGACGGCCATTAACCAAAGACCGCCCATCCTCAGCAAGCCGCTAACAGAATGGTTATGATGTATTTTTATCAAATATTGATATATAGTACATTTTCAATAAAAAGTTAGTATATTTTATAATCCTTTAAGTTATAAAGCTTGAGAAACAGATTTCTAATCCAACATGTACGGTAGAGAAGCAATGACATGGAAAACCTTTTCAAGATTTTTATTGGCTATATTATATTTTCATTTCGCGCCGGTACGTAAAAGTGGGTAGGTCTCACTCACTGATTCACTGTAGGTCAATACCTGACTCATGGTAAATCATATTCAAGTCGCTACTACATGACAAAATTGAGGCCTTGGTTTTGTTGAGCAACTTATTTTGTTACGGGATAGGGAACGTCAGTGTATTATACTCACAATTCTTTTGCTTTGAGTTGCGGAGCCTGGCATCCATTCAATGTAAAACCATTTAGTTTCTCTAATGCCAAACATAGTCAACGGAGTTGTCTTCGGTGTTTAAGGTTAATCGTAAGACGATGGGAACTTCTGTCGCTCACATAAATGGAACGTCATTGCCCGAAAACACTGTTAAGTGTCAAGATTAATAAAAGAGTTGCGAAAATTCCTCCAAAATAGGAACATATATTCTTGTGATTCGGAATTATCCGCCTTACCGCACGAAGTTTACGATTGACGTTCCAATTTCACGCCTTTCAAAGCAAATTAGTTTTTCTTGTTCCCGACACCACATGGCAGGTTGTCAAGGATCTAGCTAGATGTACGGGTATGAGTCAAGTGTGTCGCGTAGGAAATGACTAGGGATGGATGTGAAAAAGGGAAAGGAGGATAGTTTTGGGGGAAGACGAGAGGAGACGAGAGGGGAACACTTAACGTCGGAAGGGGGAAGAATAGACTATCACGGAGGAAGATGAGGAGGCTGGTGGGAGGAGAAGGAAGTTAAAGAGGTCGGACCAACAAAGAGCCCGCGGGTAAACCTAGTAGATTATATGCCTCGCGCCGAGTGAAATAGGCATTTAAATATCCGGCAAAGATTACGTCTAGTTGAACGAACTCGTTGCGGATGTTTCTTTGCTCTGGGCAAACTTGGCTAATCTCCACCCCTTTTAGCAGCCGAGTCACAATCGGATCTGACTGAGTCCCAGTGCCGACGGCTAAAGTTACATGCCAGATGAGCCCGTTGAAAATTAATATCAATATTTAAACATGCGTTAGAGTATATTTGTATCACAGTAGAGTTTTACATGGGCATCGTTAAAGAAACGTGGCCACGTCATCCGGGTGATTTAAAAATAAAATTTAAATGAGAGGTTATTTCACTTCAGTGAAGCGAACGAATACGCGATAAGGGTTTGAGAACCACCGGATCAAGGGCCCATTGAAGAATTAAATTGGGTATAAAGGAAATCCTCCGGATTAGTGTCAATTTTTATTATGAAAAAGTGATTGTTATTAGAGAAGCTAGTAATTCAGGTCCTCCATTCGCGAATCTCTTAAATGGTAATGTATTTAACTTGCTCTTATTTTATAATTTAGGCTGATATTATTATAATGAAAAAATTCATAAGTCTACACAGCTATAACACTGGAAGCCTGTTTTCTTGCAGCGCATATCACCGACTCCAGTGGTGCCTCACGGGGTAAAGGTGAATGATTCTTTAAGGTAGATTTCACTATCTCAAAAAGTATAATAATACTAATAATCATAATGCGAAAGTACAGATAAGTTCAGGATTTTTACAGTAATACGCAAATGTAGAATAAGTATGTGCTCCATGATAATATCCTCATCGGTTTGAAATATTCAATTTGCAATCCTTTTATACCGTGACGAATAAAGCGAATGTAATATTAGTTTGCGTGAACGTAGTTATTATTATTCTCAAGTACGTTAGCACAGTTCAATAAAATTGAAATAAAAGATGTATTGAGCTTGAAAGGTAAAATAGACAGCCTGCTTTTATAAACTCTCGCCCATTTGCATGGAATGACATTCTTTTGACAAAACAACTTGCTCTATTTGAAAATGAAAGTAAATATTTAAAATACCAAATATTAATAAAAATAAATTAACGCTACTTCGATAAATGATGCCACCAACGGCGGATCGAAAATTGAAGGTATTCTAAAGAAAATAACTCTTTTCAAGTGAATGATAACCACTCATTATATGATAAAATTCATCATGTTTTCTGAAAATTTTTACTGCAGAAAAAATGCAATAGAGTAAAGTGAGTACAGTTTTGATGCGCTATGATATTTTCTGTGAAAAGTTATTGGCTAATTCTTGTAATTAACCTGAATAAAACGGCATAATTGTGTATTGTTATCCTTACAGCTACTTCGTCGTTACATGTCACTCTTGTAGCCATGAGTAAAAAATAAAAATCTTCTTTTATGTATCATAAGTCTCTTGAAAGTGGTTACAGACAAGTTTATTTGTACATTTTTTTGACATTATCTCCCGGTAATTATGAAAAACGTGTTTTTCAGAAATCATTTACATTCCGAGGTGCATTTATGGTGTGCTTCTTCCAATTATTTGTTTAATCGAAGTAATTCTGCATGCATAAAATAATTAATGTAGAAAACCTACCGGACAAGTTCCGCCTTTAGGCCCGTAAACGATGTATTTCCATACATTTCCATACTCCCATGGGTTTCCTTACTCGTCACTACCTTAAACTACAGGCCAAGTTATATAGCGGGCGATGTCCTCCTAAAGAATATACTTGCAGATGAAATCAGAGTTCATGGTTTTGAATCTTACAAAAGGACCTATTTCGTGGTTGGATTTGTTTTATTAAATGATTAGTTTGTGGTGCTTGGTAGCAAATTTCGTTTATCATTCAACCGTAGAGTTGCGTATTTACCATTATAAGAGAAAGAAGGTAGTTACGCTCAACTGAATATTTCAAAGTCGCTATTTTAACTACGTGTATCATCAGATTATCATGTTGTAATCGAATCCTGGTTCGGGAATAGGCAGTTCGGTCACTTACGAAACTTTGAAATTGTATGAAATTGACGATGCGATATTACTTGAGAGTCTGGAGTACCATACATTTTAATCACTAACTCCTGCTACTGTTTTATTTTGAGTTTCAATTTCCAGATGCTTAACCACTAATTAGGGGTAGGTTTCATCTCCTTCCAAGGGAACTCTACAATTTTGCTCCTCTCTATTGCTTTTTCCGTCGTCAGGGGTCAAAAGTTCTAGATATGGGTCAGAAGCAATCTATACTCAGTTCCCCAGCAGATTTCCCCTCCATGCGTTCATAATTCCTTGGCTTCACGCATCATTATTTATTTTGTTTCTCTCATGAGGCGCACTTTGTGTTTCACTTTTTCTTCCAAAACGCACGTAACTTATTTTGTTTCAAAACTCACCCAAAAATATCTATTCGTTCATCTTTAACGGTCGTGTAGAATAGGAGTTAAACTTTGAGGTTATCGTTCATGCAAAGCTATTGGTAAAATTTATTTCTATTGTTGAAATTGGATAGCATTTCAGTTAGTATCTGAACTTTTAGTAATGATTAATCCGAATGATGAAGGCCTGTTGTCGTGCCACCCTCTAACGAGGATACCCTCCGAAGGATACCTTGCGAGATGCGATGTCTGATCTATTAGGGCGAAGCCCGGTGGTGGCGGGGTAACGTCCTCGTGTACCAACTCAGAGGTCGTGGGTTCGATTCCCGCCAAGATGTTTTTTTACCTAGGTCATCGGTGTTTCTAATTTTCTTTGCAGTTACATCATTGTTAAAAGTGAATATATAGAATAAATAAATATTTCAATTGTACTTCTTGTCAATTACCTTTTCGAATTTTTGGTATTAATTTCACCCAAGCTACCGAGGAAAGTCATACCAAAAAATTTGCATCGATTGAAAAAATAAGCGTTTCGTGGTGAAAAAATGCTGTGCTCCTGAAAGTTACGATTGGCTTTTTCGATTGCCGTTTTCACTCCGTGATGTAGCCGACGCATCTACCTCCTCTCTCGCAATTACTCCTCCCACGACAGGATTCCACCTTATTCATAAATCTGGAATGTACTGGAGATCATCTTTCTCTTCTTCCCACGGCCACCCGGGTCACACCAATTAAAATCAGAGATTCGGAAGGCACACTTCCCGCGTTGCTCGGCTCGCCCAAGGAGAAAAGCGGAATCGTTTTCACCCCGTGCCCTCCCGCCTCTATTGTTCCGATGGGTCCCCGACCACCCCTCCCATCCGCGGCCGCAGAAGCCTCCCTCATCCGCCCCTCGGCGTGCCTGGGAATCGACGGGCGGAGAGCACTCTTGGCGAAGAGGGTGAAAGGAGGAAGTGGGATTTATGAAACCGGGGAGTGAGCCCGAATTCCCTCCGACAAGAATGACCCCCCCACCCTTAATGTCAGAGGAAAACCGTGGCCCCCTCTCCCCACATAGCTTACCCGCCCTCTCGCTCCGTGCAATGGTCCCACGGGGGTACACCGCCACCCTGGTTCCGGTCTTCTCATCAAAACCAACAAATCCCCTCCCCCCGTGCACTCTGAAAGAGGGAGCTTGCCAGCTTCCTCCCTATCCCCCATGGACTTCCCGTCGTTCCAAATGACTGCTTACTCCACGATAGCGACCTTTCACGAGCTTCACTCTTCAAGTGGTCGCAATGAGACATGCGAAAAAGGGTCAGAGTTGGTTCCCAGACATTTCGTGATATCCCTGAGTGTGTCTGTGGACTATAGGGAATCCATGCCTGTGTTTCCTATCAGGGCAAGACGGATGTGGTTTACAGCATATCATATTTCCAATTTTGATTTTGAAGTCGGATAGTGCATGCGCCATGTAGTTAATACAAATGTTTCGCGGTCCGAGAAAGGTAGAATTAATTCCCTTTCAGACCATTAAGTAAGAGATACACCTGATTAGTGGTTCTTTTTTGACGAATTATTTGTTTCAAAATGTTCGCTACCACAGTTGATTTAGCTCGATATTAAAATGAAATTTTAGAGATCGTCATTTCATTATATGTGGGATGGTTGTATTACCTCTGCGTGAGCTTAGATTTTCGTCCTTTTACATCACCTTAAAATAATTCCATATTTATTAGTATTAACAATTAGATTAAGTGTTTAGGTAGTAATATGTTATGAAATTGTAGTTGAAAATTTGAAATTGAAAGTTCAAGCAAGAAAAGTGATGGGTAACCTACACCACGAGAGATCGTAGGCTGTTTCGCTTTTAGGAATGAATGTGTGGCGCCTGGTAATGTGACCTGATGCAAAGTTTCTACAACTGGTGTAAATCATAGTTTTGAAAGAAGATTAAATATTATTTGATTTGAGCTATCTCATTAATATGAATTGTGAGTAATTATATTTTACTGGTAGTTTTGCCTATTTCTTGGTTAATGCAATTATTGGTATGGTACACATTCGATGGGACACTAATGAACGTGTGGTAGTGATAATAATTCTCAATTTAGTTGATTCCTTGTTAACGTATCCCCCTTAACAATTGATGTAATTTCATACGTTTCACGACAAAAATTAGAAAAATTGCACATTAAATTATGGTTTCATTCCATTGTTTGATTTTTAAGTCCAGGTAATGGAGAAAGGACCTGAAACCTGATTATATTGATCTTCACATCGTTATCCACCCCAAAGCCATCAGATAAATTACTACTTTCAAATTATGGAATCTTCTCGAAAAAGGTTTTGGAATGTTTAATCAGGCTTATCTCTACCTCTCTCGTATTTTTAAACTCTGTTGGTTTCGACTTTCCCGAGACTATTATCACTAACGAACCTCTGATGCTTGGCTCAATCTATTTCAAAATGTGACCCCACTGGAACTGAATCGATGACAGTAGACTGACTTTGAACAATACGTTCTCACTTTAGAAAGTTGGGATACCACAGGAGACCACCATGACTACAGCTACTACGGAGTCATTCAATACGTGTATGCTATCCTGCTGGGGAGGACACCCCCAATAGGTACTTGAGTCGTTCAATAAGTCCTTAAGAAAAAAATCAATTTCGTTAGGCTTTTTTTTATTTTCAACATTATCTCCTTATATTATTATATTTAACGGGTTATGCCTTCTTTAGAATACCCGCTTATGTATGGGATCCTCGAATTAGATTTTATTGGCAAAAACAAGATCTCGTTTGCGGCAAAGATTGACAATTGTGTAAAACGTGTTAATGATTACATTAATATCCAATCAAGGTTATAAAATTAACTAGGTTGGAGATCACTCATGGACGAAAAGTTAAGTTTAACATTAAATCTATTGCAAAATTTGAAAGGCGATTTCTTTTGCGATGATTTGAAAAGATTACCATCAGACCCGTCATACTACGATGAAAGAAATCATGGAATTAAGATAAGATCAACTTTAAAATCGACATATATAAGATGTCATTTTTCCCTCGAATAGGGATCAGATTATCTGCTAACGACGGCACTAGGGAAAAGTGTACATTCTAGGTAGCCTAGTTAAATTAATTTTGCACGTAAGTTGTGGAATCGCCCCCCACCAGACACCCTGGCTGTGGTTTTCAGGGTACCATGCACATATATATTTGTAGATACTCAGGAAGCTCTGAGGTGTACCTAGATCTCTTTAGAAAGAAATTTTCTCGTAATAGCACTACAATTATCTCAAAGGTGTCATCTATAGGCATGGAATATTTATTATAGTATTTTCTGAAACAATAATGTGCGTAGAATTTGTTCAAATGACGAGTAACAGGTAACGAATACATGGATGGTCTGAAAAGTTTCCGACCTAACAAAGATACAAGACATGTTTTCTGAAATTTTCTGAGTCGGGAACTTTTCGGACCACCCACGTATATCAATGTATTTTTTAGCATGACTTTCAAATTTTAATAACATATGATATTGGGAAAAGTTGTAATCTCGTGAACTCAACCTCTCCATTGTCTCTTAGAAATGCGGGGACCCATTTGGTTGGTTATTCTCATGATTACACTCATCCCGACTGACACGAAGGTCTGGAGCTGGAAAGTTCAAATCATTGTCTCGCATTGAATGTTGTGATTCGACGCCGTGAACTTTTTGAAAATAGGTTAAGTATGGGAAAAAATCTCAACAGTCAAATGAACAAAAATGTATACTAAATGCTCCATTGGAGAGATGACATCTCAACTTTTCAAAGAATCTCAAACTCAAAATTCTTCCCAATTCTCTCCTAGCCATTTACCGTAATGCGAGCTTCCATTTCCAGTTTCATTTATTTAGTAGTATCTCAAGCTGAAATTTTTTTACTACAGGTTATCATTTTTCCATACATGAAGGCGATCTCTGATACGCTTTTGCATACATCTTTACTAGATATATGTATGCATGGTGTACCTCAGCTTTTCCTTGTGGGATATTCTCTTAAATTTTCCCTTCCGCTCTGCTCATACAAGTTGATTTAATATTAAGTTTTGTATATTCCACTTGTTTATTCACCTCTTTACCTATAATATTTCAAACCGTCTTTATCTCTTCCTCTAAACTCTTTTTTATCCCAAGTATTTGCACTTCTGGGCTCTAACCTTTTTGTACGTATTCTCTTCATACCAAATTTGGGGTTAGTTACTGCAGTTTCCCTTTTCCACTTTTATTCTGATCCTGTTTTATCCATCCATGTAATTGGTATCTACTCTTTAGAGTAGTAGTCATTAGGGGAATGATATTTGCGCCAAAAGGGATAGGTGAGTAATGTGGAAGAGGAGGGTGTTCAGAGAATAGGGGAAGGTTGACGAGAAACCCGGTGTCGGCTTTGGTCTTCTCTCGACAAACGGCGCCTAGGATTAACAAATTTAGCATCCCATCCGCCGAACGGCGTACTTTATTTTAAATGCTCTCCACATGTTATGCCAAGTAGGGATAGGGATACTACTGACAAATTTGGCATTTCCGGGATTCGAACAAGGGCCCTCGGGGTGGGAAGTCAGTATATTCGCCACCATACCGTCGCGATTCCTATTTCAGGCCGTATCCCTTTAGTCACTTCAGGGTTGATGGCGTGAGAAAAACAGTTGGGGTGGTTCGGGTGCGGAGTATTTTTGGGTGGGGGATCGAGGAATGGAAAAGAAAAAAAGGAGGAAGGGAAGAGAAAGGGTCATTTTTGGGATTTTGGGGAGAGAACCAAGGGAGTTGCGCCCCGGAACGGAAGCGGAAGTGACAGTGGGCTATGGTTAGGGAGTCCGGCGGAAACACGTCCGTGATTGACTGTCCCAGAACGTCATAGAAGAGCGGGGGAGGTTTCCCTTCGGGATGCAAGTGCGAAAAACGTGGGCCGGGACGAAGGGCTCAGTGGCTGGGTGTAATGGGGGAGGAAATGGGAGTTTTTCGTGTAGAGATGAAGGGAGGGTGCAAGGAAAAGGGAGGAGGAAAGGGGTTGACGAATCAGAGAGAGAAAATATCCTCTTCCTGTCTCGTGGTTAAGGATCCAGAAGTTTTCGCGCACCAACGGGGGCTCCCGTTCCCCGCCGCACGCTCGGTCCTCGTCCGTAAGCGGTCTCGTCATTTTCTTTCGGGCTTCAAATCCGACCCACCGGAAGTCGTAATAATAGGCCAAGGGATGGTAATGGCTGTGTCGACGCTAGTCATTCACGATGATTTGCCCTTTCGTGCGCCATGCACGCGCGGAAGCTATCAATAAGGCGTTAGAAAGTGGGTGGAATGGGGAATTTTTGTTTGTGTTGTGGAGAAAATTCCTTATCCTGAGCGAGAAGTGGGAAATTAAGGGAATGAATGTACGACATTGCCTAAGGTGCGTGTTGTTCAAACTTGAAGTCATTAACCTACGCATAATTTACAATGCCACCCTATGTAAGCCAAACTTATTTACCAATACCATTGATGTTTTTGCATATTCTCGGTGCTCTGGATATGTGCGATTGTCTCCATCTCCGCGCGCCAGTGAAAACCTCTTGTAGAAATGTGAAATTGTTTAATTATCATTCATTTTCGAATAACTATGTCTTCCTCTTCAAAGACAGGCGTCATCCATTTATTTTGCAGTATCTTATGAAGTTAACATCAGTCTTTTCTCCTTTTTGCGTTCCCTAATATTCTGAGTTCCAAATATAACTTTCCTTGTAAGACCTTTTTGTCGATTATTTCAGCTTTTGTAATTTCAGCTACTTTTCAATTGCTGTTATTTGGTAACCAATTAATTTTTCCATGAAAAAAATGCATTTTCCAATCAGTTATGAAAATGGAGTTTTAGTAATAATAGTTATTCGTAGGCATTTTACGATTGCAAATAAAGATAACGACCTATATATATATTGAAATAAAAGTCCCTCTATTTATTTTCAATATTGGAAGTGATCAAATGTTTAAGAATCTTGCCAAGCAGAGGTTCCAAGATGAAGATGAAACTAAGACCATATTTTTTTCCGAAGTTCACTTGATGCCTGTGGAGGAGGACACGTATGCATGAATAAGAGGTGAACCGGGAATCCTGATGTAATTTCGTGAATAATATTTGTTTTCCATTTTCCAATACTTGCTTCACTACAAATAACAAATGACGCGGTAGACGTGTTTTATTTTTCTGGGATTTGGTCGCATTTATCGGAATGGCAATGTCTTCTTGAGGTAAATACTGGGCGATAAACATATTTGTAGCCTATTTCGAGCGATATGATTTCAGATTCAAATAATTCCGGCTTTTCACAAGACGGACCACGATCCAGGGTATGGGACCTGGGTTATGTACGGAATCGGCGAAGAGGGGGTGAGGTGAGCGTTCGGAGAAAAGGGATTCGTTTGGAGGAGGAGGTGAGATCAGGCAGGTAAGAAGGGAGGGAAGTTGATTGAAAGATGGGCGAGGTCGGAGGGAGATGCGGGATTGAGGGAGATAACGGTTTCCGCAGTCGGCGGTCATTTTCCCACCGGACATTTGACCCGTGCTGTCCTCTTACCAAAATATGGCCTGGAAACATTCCCGTACTACTGAACAACGTTGGAATTCCCCAGTATCATCGCCACGTTCTTTCATTCTGGTTCTGATTAGTGATATTTGACCCCAATCCGTCTTTTACACCCGATATTTTCCTATCTCTCTTCGTGTTGGGTTAAATTAATAGCCTTCAAAGCTGTCCTATTTTTAAAATCCTTTCCATTCTTCATCGCTCCAACATACAACTTCGTCTTCCATAATTTCCTGCTCGTAATTCCTTCTTTTTATTTCTCTTTAAGTAATCTTTGAAATTTGGAAGCAATAAGGTAGCAATGATCCTCCAGACAAAAATATCCACACGCTATGTCCAATTAACAAATAAAATATGTATCGAAAATGGTAGGTCAGATTCTGGGGTCATCCGATTACAGCAATTAACGAACGTGTTTCAAACTGAGGAAATGTCATTATCAGAATCCCAGGAACGATGCATTTCGTGATGAACGGGTGACTGACTGATCCTAGTGAAATTACGAGCCAAAGAGAATGCCTCACATTATTCCAGTAATCAGGGAATACGAAGAAACTCTGCACGTGCTAACAACGTTTTATTACCCACCTAACTGAAATATTAAAGGAAATGGATGAAGCAAGGTCAAAATCCTGCTTCGAGGCAGGTGCGCGCTGGCAGCAAAAACGAACGTAAAATAAGCAACGGAGCAACGAAGGAGATTTTTTTCCAGCTGCAGCATCCTGCTTCACAGCAGCCAGGGGAGAAATAATCTCCTGTTTCCTCATGGCACGCGACATCTAAGTGAGCAAATAAACTTAGTGGTTTAAGGCACAACATTGTGTAAGTGATGTGCGTATTTTTAAAGAAGTAAAAGTCATAATACCTATGCACTTTTCCGCAGTGTTTATTTTAACAAACGTGACGGTTTTGCCTTAATATTGGTGATGCCTATATACCCTGAAACAGCGAGGAATAGGCCGTTGGTTAGAATTGAGCCGCTTAATGCTGTGTAGTGCGGTAATGCAGATAAAACTGTTAAGGTACTAGATATTACCCCAGGTAATTTTCAGAGCCTCAAAATAGGTAAAAGAGATTTATTAACCTGCATTAAGATGTATCTTTTGGTGAGACGCTTTTAAAATTGTCGAATTGTGTATTCTTTTTTCTGATAAAATCGAAAGAATTAGACGTATTGATCTCCCAGTGCGCATGTATTATGCTAGTTCATTTTAAAGTAATTGACGAAAACACATCGCAAAACATTGTTTTGAAAACACTGGTCGGTTGAAGGGGTAAAATGAACATTTTCATAATCGAATGCGTTTGCGTTTTATAAATTTCAAATAACTGATCAATGTTTGTTTATTTCATAAACACTGTGTGTACCTTCCAATATCGGAGGTATCCCGGAAAAGTTTGAGAGGATGAAATAGAATATAAATCCTTTTATGCATATTTCGTCCTACAACTCACCGGAAGCTACACTCTTCAAAGAACACAGGGAGGTTATGTGACAGTTACTTTAACTTAGTAACCCGTTGTTGTGCATCGAAATTAAAGAATTACACAGTGTAAAAATCATTCTCCAGTTCCTGAGATTTTTTTGATCACAGACAAATTTACAATCCGTCAGCAATTGAAATGCAATCTGAAGTATGTACAGTAATGCTCACCATCCATATCGTGTTTACCAGGTCAAGTGAAAATCGAAGTACCTAGGGCGGCAATAATTTTCCTGGGCGTTCCACTTTAACCCACCTACGCCCGATAGGCTCCCTTCCCACCACTCTCCCATCTCCTCCGTCGCACTAAATCCACTCGTTGTGACAAAGCTTTCATGACCTCATCTCACTTGGCCATCTCGAGTCCTTTGTGGGCGTGAAATGGGGCAGCCCATTGTGTGGACCGGTCAATTCGACCGGACGAATCGCTCTTTCCTGCGAGGAATTTTTTCGCGAAGAGTGTGATCTGCTGCGGAGTAAATCTAGAGAAATAATTATTAAAAAGTGTTTACCGACACCCATGTTCGCGTCAATCATGCCGAAGAATTAGCGAAAAAGCGGGATTACTTCCACGCAGCTGATCACGGTGCAGCTGAACCATGTGGTAGGCTAGTCCCTAGACAGGGTGGCATGCCACAGGGAAATTCGGTAATGCAAGGAATTTCTGGCGACAAAAAATCATGCAAAATAGTCAGGGATTTTTACAAGGTGCATTACAATTATTTTTTAATATGTGAAAACATTATTATCCATTTTAAAGTAGAAATTTTGCAGAAATGATTAATTTCAAAAGAGGGACTTTTGTGCGTAGCCCAATATTGTTATTGCACTAAATAATTAGTAATGATAGCATCAATTATTTGAATTAGCTTATTAATTACATTCATCTTCATTAAAATTCTAGATATATTTTTGAACATTAATTTTTATGTTTACGTTAAAGGATAGTTAAATCGAGACTTGCTGTTTGATAAAATAAACGCTTAGTGTACGAAAATTAAAGCCGAAAGAGGTTTACATTTTACATGAGATTCCTTCTTCTGATAGGTGCAATTTTTTTATTTCTGCCAATGCTCTTCGAAAAATCGTTGAACTGAGGTGTGTCAAAGTCTGGCATATCTACAAAAAAGGAACCTACAAAAACCTTTAATTCTGTCATTTTTGTTGAATCCATTTTTTTCAATGGTTACAGTGCTTAACGCAGCATGAACACGGGGAAAAAATAGTGTTTACGAACATTTTGTCATGTTTTTATCTGAAGTCTGCATTATTATTATTATTAGGTAATCTACCGGTTAAGGTAGGTTTTTGGATGGACACAACTATCAAATAAATATTTTGTAACTCCAAACAAAACCCAATCCAGCAACCTAATCTACATCAGGTCCCTCTTCATCTCTGTGTACTTCTTTCCTCCCTTCATCCCGTCCAACATCCCTATCCTGTTCCTGCCCTTTCCTTGCTTGCCCAGCATTCTCCCCTCTATTACCTTCTTCAACATTCCACTACCGCTCAATACGCCTTTCATCCATTTTTCTTGCCTCCATAGGATTTCTCTCAACAAACCCCTCTCCTCACCCACCATCTCCAATACTTCCTCATTTGTTTTCCTTTCGGTCCATTTCACCTTCTCCATCCTTCTCCACACCCACATTTCAAAAGCCTCCAATCTACGTCTATCCTCCTGCTTCAGTGACCACGTTTCCGCACCATACATAGCTACGCTCCATATCAGAGTTTTTACGAGTCTTGTCTTAACATCTCTACTCAACGTCCCCGTCATCAACTCCCTCCTCCTTGAGAGAGCCTCCTTGCCTAGCGCAATTCTTCTCCTTACGTCCCTACTACTTTGACCGTATTGGTCCAAAACACTTCCGAGATATGTAAACTGTTCTACCTGCTCTACTTTTTCCCCGCCTATTTTAATATTTAGCTTAGCCTTTTTCTTTCTGGAAAATCGCATAACCTTTGTTTTATTAATATTGATTCACATCCCATATTTTTTGCACTGAACCTCCAATTCACTCATCAATGCTTGCAACCCCTTGGCTGACTGAGCAACTAATGCTTGGTCATCAGCAAACCTAACCGATTTTACGAATTCCCCTCCGACTTTCATTCCTACCTCCAGTTCTTCCCATGCCTCTTTAATCATTTCCTCTACATATACGTTGAACAGTACCGGTGGCAATGAGCAACCCTGCCTTACACCTCTTCCTAACACTGCCCATCCGGACTCTCCGTTCCCCACTCGCACCTGAGCAGTCTGAGACATGTACAGGTTGCGGATCTGTCTCCTGTCTCTCCAATCCATTCCTATTTTCTGCAATACACGCATTAATTTTTCCCAATTCACTCTATCAAACGCTTTTTCGAAATCTATAAAACAGGCAAAAACATCCTGATTGTATTCTATATTCCTCTCGATAAGTGATCTCATTACTGCAATAGCATCACGTGTACCTCTTCCTTTCCTAAACCCAAACTGATCATCCCCTAAGTAATCATTTGCCTTACTCTCTATCCTTTTGTTGATGATCCTGAGAATAACTTTAGCTGCGTGGGATATCAAACTTATTGTTCTGTAATCCTCACATGACGTAGACTTTGCCTTTTTTGGAATAGGAACTAACACCGATCTCACAAAATCTTCCGGCCAGATTCCTTCCTCATAGATACTACGAATCAGCCCATATATGGCCTTTTCCCACCTTTTCCTAACCATTTCAACATTTCTATCGGAATGTTGTCAACCCCCACTGAAGTCTGCATAAGGAGAAATAAATGTTTTGGGGAAATCATGTAAAATGAGAGAATTTTGTGATTGAATTTCGCTGATCACCATACTAACTTTCTGCAACGGAGTCCCAGAAATTCAAACCCTTTGGTGGACTTAGGAGGAAGTAAGGTTGTTTCTTCCCTTCTTTATTATGAGTGACGCCGCAGGTCCTTATAGTGGAGTACCCACAAAAGAAACCTACTGACATGTCGACTGGATTTCAATGAAAATGATTAAGAAATTTGAGCAAACTTAAAGTTTGGAATACGTCCCAGCTACGTTTTTAACGAATTACCTTTTCTACTGATATCCTACAGAATATATCTACTGATACTATGGAACAATTACATTAAACAACCTTGTATTTACAACTTTGTGAAAATACACTGATACCTTACGAGGTGTTTGATGATGAAAGTTACCTTTTATTCCACAATTTAATTGATGTTTTTGACACATTTTCCATTTAGGCTACAAGTAATGTGTGAAGATTGTACTTGACTATAACTTAAATATCTGGTGGGGAAAATAAATGAATGAAGACAGACTAGTCTAACTGGAATTAACTACTCCATATTAATTAAGATATTCCACCTTGTCTGGAGTAGGTTTTGATATTTTAGCAATGTCTGTAAATGCGCATGGTGATTATATGCTCTGGCATAAAAAATTGAATTAAAATACAATGCATTGAATAACTGACAGCACAATTTGATATTGAATAAATAATAGGTAGACACTTGCATTAGTATGTTATCATGATACATTCTTCAGTAACCAGTAACCTAGTTTTTAGCCGAGAGAAGAGTTAGAGCCGAAATATCAATAGATTCAACAGTACCTGAACAATTCCGTTTGTAGAAAAGATGTTTCGAGAGATTTCATTTAGATTAGGCCTGCTTTCGTCTTCTATGGTGATGCTGCTACGAGTATATCCGACACACTTGAGTCCGAATCATTGTGGCCTCAGTTATATCCAGGCTGTGTGAATGCTGCACTCCTAGACGTCCTGAGAAACCTCAGGCAGGAAAGGGAAAGGAACTGGCCCCCTGACCTTGAACTTGTGAATTTCACACGCCGTAAAGGAAATGTACCTCATCAACATTTTTGGCTTTTCGCATAAAATGTAGCACGCCAAAATACTGACGTTTCAATGGATATAATTGTGAGTGAGAATATGTATTTTGTATATTAATTCATGGAATGGATTTACATGCAAGGAAAAGGGATAGGAACATCTGTAAAAGGCAAACACAGGAGAGGTGGGGAAGGCGGAATCGAGCAGATCACGAGTGCAAAAATATTTCCTTGACCGGCACTTGAACCACGGATCTATCAACTTGCCTGGATGGTATGGTGGGTCGCGGAAGTCCAGGGGTAGAGCGTTAGACTACCTACCAGAGGGCCCGGGTTCGTTAACCCGGGCCCTGGGCAAGCCTCTTTTGGCACCTGCAACTCCACCCAAGCTTCGTGATTTTTCGGGTACCAGATCTTACTGGGAAGCCATAAACGGTACAGGGAAAGGAACTGGCCCCCCTACCCTGATGTGTGAATTTCACACACCGTTGGGCTTAATATTGAACTCTACCATCACCTACCAAACTGACCTTCGCGTTGATTGCTGTGTTCATAGTTTTTATGGTATATCAATGTTTATTTATTTACTTATTTTGTGCAGTTTTTTGTGTCAGTATTTCGCGTCCAAGGGAGACTTTTCCTAATAATGACGAAGGTAATAGTGCATTCAAAGGTTTACCCTTCAAAATTTCTCTTCTTGTGTATGATTCCTAATTATTTAGGATCACATTAGGGAACATAAATTCTTGCACCTCGAAAGTTACATGCGATTATCCGTTTTGAAAGCACGTTATCATTCTCGAAAACGTACCAGGAAATCACTTGAAATTCGTTGTGAAATTCTTGGCTCCTTAAGATTTACCCGTTACCGGAAAATACTTTTCAACTTATCACATGTATTACACGCCATCCCAAAATAATTATTATTTGTAAATGAGCTGAACATTTTAAATGGGATTTAAGGACGTTCGTTGATATCTACTGATATTTAATAAATAATAGTAATGATTATTTAATCTGGGAATGATATTATTGACATGCTATGCAAGGAAAAACTGCATTGTAATTAATAATAAATCAGTACATTTTAGTGATACTTGTAATTACATACTCCCGCTTTAAAAATACTACTTTCGTATCAAAAGAAATAAGTATCCCGTACGCAAGATGGCATTTTTTCGCATCACTTCGGATTTCAATACGTTTAATAATACTCTCAGGCCAAATCTTTGAGTTGCAAACCACTAACCTTGAGATTTCAGTTTAAACTGTAAAACCAATTCATAACAATGAACAATAATTCTTTTCACTTTTTCTTTTACTTATGACTTTAAAAACCTTTGGTAATGAAACATTCAGAAAAAGAGGCATTAAAAAATCTCTACCAAGATATTATTTTCTGTTGCCAAGTTATAGTCAACTAGTGATAGGAATTTTTTGAGCAGAATGCATCACGCGTGAATATCAATCGATCTTTTCTCCGTTTTATTTACCATTTGATTTTCATGACCTCATTTTTTTCTCATGCCGTCTTATCGTGCATTAGTATTTTCCTAATGGTTTTTCCTGCAACCCTTCGCATTTTGGATTTTTTCTATTCCTGTGATTAATAATCATTCTAATTTTTGCATCACGTCCATTACTGAAATTTTATGTGAAAGACTGACTTATTTATTTCATTCATTCTTAAGATAGCATACTACCCGAAGACGTCTTTCTTTGCTAGATTAGACTCGGCTAGATTCTCAAAAGAACTCTTGAGACATCTCTCTTCTCTGTACAAAATAGAGAATATTCTTTCTGTTCAAATGTACTCCATGTTACGGTCGTTAAATGCGTAAATCCTTTGCAAATCAGAGAAGACGATGTTCCATTCCAAAGCACAAGCTATACAATATTTTAAATGTACCTAAATTCCAAAAGTGATTACAATGCAACAATTTTAGAGTATGAAAACATTCATCTGGACTGGGATTCGAATCCGGATCCCCCGATTTCTGGCAGAGTGCTTTAGCCAGTGAAGCTATCGTGATTGAAATTTTGGAGGATCCGAAGGAATCAGATGTGATGGAATACCGTACATACAATGTCACAGGCATTTACTGGTCATGGCGAATAATTTTTACATTCTGAAATTATTGCATTGTAATGAACATCAGCGGATGACTCCGTTAAAAGTTACTGTTGCGGCATCTCCCGCAGACTCTTGGGATTCACAAAAATAATCCTGAAAGTTTTCCCAAAGGCGATGATTGAGCAAATTTCCTCTCTCGGAACTTTAAGGAGATTTACCATGCCATAATTTAAAATGTATATCGACTTTTCTGCTCTCATAATATAATATCATAGTAAAGTAATATACTACATTTTGTACTCGAGAGCTGCAGAAAACCTTCCATTCGCTTATAAAATAAATAATAGCATTATTATTATCACGTTCCTTATTCCCGCGTTACAGTAAATTGTAGTTACAGCTTGAAAGTGCGAATCCATTTTGGCATCATGAATAACACGTAAAATGCAAAAAACCTTGTACACTATAATTGTTTGGTAAAAAAATTACATAGGTAAAAATGGTTCTGAAAGCTGATATGTGATGCATTCCCCGCCATCTCTATCCTGAAAGCCGACGAGAATAGTTAAAATCTCGTCGAGTGATTTCGAAATAAGTCATGATGTAAATCCGAGAAATAGATAGAGGAAATTTTTTTACAATTTTCATTGTCCTTCCAAATCAAATTCACTCTGGTGATTCGTGGAACGTCTTATAAACATGCCATTCTTCCCCCTCCCCGCCATTATTACCCACGCTGCGACCGGCTCAATTCTTTCGAGAGTAAATATTTTTGCCCTTTCCTCCCACCGGCCAATACGTGCGTGGGATTCCCTCATTCGACGCGTTTCATCCACGTCATAGTTATTTTGTTCTTTCATTTCTCGCCATATAGACGCTTTCCCGCTGAGAAGAGCGCCACTCTTTCTCTCCCTCGCTTTCACTTAGAAAAGGGAGCATAGCGTGTGGGTGGGTGAGAGGGGAATCGGGAGAATGATTGCATTTTATGTTAATGCCAGGGAGGGGTGTGGGAATGATCGAGGGGGCGGTTAGTTGGGGGTTGGTGGGCGAGCACCCCCTCCTTGCACTCCCATAGACAAGAGGATGACGGCGATCCTGCTCTTCCATCTCCCGTCTCCGCGACCCATCCCGTCTCTCGCACCTGCCTCCCAAACGGAAAGATAGGGGGTGGGGCCGTGCGGCAGGGGAGGGAGGGAGGGAATCAGGGTTGGGGGCGTGCTCTGCGGGATAGTCAAGGACGCTCCCCCTCCCCTGGATACGGGTTGAAGGGGGGGAATGCGAGGGGGTGGTGCGGGAGAGAGGTGGGTGGAGGGAGGGAGACTCACACTTCCGGCCAGGGCACACCCCCACTCTCCTCCTCCCTCCTCCTACTCCCACATCCAAAGCCCCGCTTCCCTTAGCCTTTCCCTTCGCCTATGCACGCATGCATATCACTATGCGCCCTTGGAGTTTACACGAGTCTTTTACGAAGAGAATCGCCTATAAAATAAATTTCTGACACTCAAAATATTGGGTTTATTGTAGAAACGGTGTTTTTATAGTCGAGATTCATCGGAAAACCTGTGGAAACCTTCTATGTTATTGCAAGAACGACTATTTTATGCTGTTTTGCGGTTTGAAACATAGTTTATCTTCACTATTTAGACATATTTGGGAATTGTTTGTGACACAAGTTAGGCGTTATCGTTAGTGATTACTATAAAGCCTAACGAAATATGAAGTTTCACTTTTTGGACTGGTCACCGACACAATTCTTTCGATTGCTCACAAAGTTCTTAGATCATAATTATACACTTGTGAGAAGAAAATAGTTCCTTTTTTGAGTTGAGGTATAGCATCGTTTTTCCAGCAGAAATTAGTCGAGCGCTAGTTGGGGTTTAGTAGATTTCGTTTCAGCATCGGGCAAAAGCTTTGTTTCTGCAATTCACAAATTTGTTTCCTAGAGCTAAGGAACGATCTGCGATATGCATCGTGCTGGAAGAAAATTTTTGTTTGAGTCCAAACTATTGGTTAGGTTTGGAATTTCCAATTTTATTTATGGCCGACAGTAGGCATGAAATATAGTCTGATGAAATTACACAACCATAGTTCTCGACGAAGGGCGATTTTGATAGGTCAGGGTAGAGCTCGCCTTATACTAAGCCCAACGACGTGCGACATTCACACATCAGGGTAGCGGGGGCAGCTCCTTTCCCTGTACCGCCTACGGTTTCCCAGGAAGATATAGTATCAGAAAACTCACACGGCTTGTGTGAATAATGAGGGTACACAGAGGAGTATCGTTGCACTCCGGTCCGACGTTCTACTCTCTGGACTACCATGTCCATTTTCATTATACTTGTATAGTCTTACCAGTATTATAAAAATAGCGAAGTAAAAAGCCCAAATGAAATAATTTCCATCGTGTTGTTAAAAGCGTTTTCCCATAGTCATATAGAAATAAAGATCGACTTCGGACATTAATTTTTCCGAGATAATTTTTAATTGTTATCCTGAGCAAAATTTTTGTCTGAGGAAACGGCAAAGTGATGGTTTGAATGTTTGTATATGTATATTTGAATCGCGAGTAAAGCGAATCCTTTAGAAAAGTGTTAATGCATGATCATTGTCGACGCAATTTAAATTTGTTGATTCTTTATTCGACCCTTCAATCCGTTAATATCTTCATTCATTACTGTTTCCACTTATTCACGTTTCCCTTACATTTAATATAAACCCTACGTGGTTTTCTCCAGTATTTATTCCTACTACCTCTCCTCTCCTTTCGCGTGGCAGGCAGCCTATTGTGTCTCGGAATCATAATTTCTTTTTTCGTTTAGATATTTCCTTTTTTCATGTGGTCCACTCTTCGCGGAATTTCCTTGATAGTTATTCGAGTTATCTTCACTATTCTCTTGTGCCACATCTCCATCCTTCCAATTACTCGTCCACTCCTTCAGCTACTCCTCATGTTTTAAAAACTATTTAATAATAATATATCAGGAGCACACGCAATGACAATGATATTTTAGGCTGCATTTGTTTCCTTAGATGTGCCGATGGACGTAGGTAGCATGTCATGTCGGCACCGCCTTTAAGCGCCGGAAGGGGAGAGTTAGTTCTACAACAAGAAACACTCCACTCCCTCCATCTCGATCGTGCCTCCACCCCCAAACCTCTACCCCCTTCCCCAACTACACATTCCCCGCGCCCCCTCCTCCCCCTTACTCCTCGATTCCCCACTTCTTTTACCTCCCCCACCCCCTACATCACCCCCGGCCGCTCGTAGGGCGCTCTCCACGCTACGCTGAACCGCGAGAGCGCCCCCCGAGGCGGCGGCAGGAGTCGCCCCCCCTCCAGTCCACCTCCTTTCTCCGGCTTCCCCTGCGGCCCACCGCCACCTCTCCCTCGCTCCATCTTGCTCGAATCGTCCGCGGGAATAGATACATAGCGGAGGGGGTGGCGGAGGCGGTCTCGGAACAGGGTTCTTCCCTCGCCCCTCCACCCTCTTCTGCGGTCCTCCATAATGACTCGAATGATATGATGAATTGTGAAGATTCAACTCCGCCTCCTCCCCTCCTCTAAAGTGCTGACGATCCGGAGGGCGTGTCGTCAAAAAAAAAACATTGGCAGCAATTTAAATTAATTGGCTCCCGTATTAAATCGTTACGTTTGATGTCAAAATTAAGATCCCGGCGAAAGATGATCTATATAAATATTTAGTGGCTCTGTTGCCACATTCTTTTAACTTGTGTCATGCAAGCTCTTTGGCTTCTTGTCGCAGTTTGCTCACGGAAATGATCGACGTCTGATCGAGTAATGAAACATTTACACGTGTTTTTATGAGTGTACGGTATTTGATAATAATATCGTCGCATTTCTTCCGACTTTAAAAATTTATCGTTGTCATCATTAGTCGCCACTTCAAGAATTGATTTCATTCAGCTCTCATCTCGACATTATTGTTAGTTAATATCACCGTCGGTCGATATGATATCATGTGTATCAATAATAAATACCATGATAATTGTTTTACTACCAAACCGTGTTAATTCAAATTTCATTTCAGCTCAATTGTTGGGTGAATACTTGCGTTATTAAGATTTAGAATTCAATAGATTAACCATAGGTTTAATCATAATTTCATCCATCCGGAGAGTTTTATTGCAACAACCTAATTCGTGTAACGTAAAAAGATCCTTCTGGCGGCTAAAAACCCATTCTAAAATGAGTTCTTTACGTGATAATTATTTACTAGCTAACAATAAAAAATATTAATTCTATAAAATTAGCATAACTACGTACTATCGATGACTTAGGGAACATGAGGCTGAGGGAGGAAAAGAATAAGTATTTCGAAGGTAATCAAGAAAGGTAGAAATATGTAGAACCAAAGGAGTAATTGTAATGCGTAACCTAGGTTTTTTTATTACCCGAGAAGAATTTACGCAGCTGATACGCCGGGAAAACACCAAATCTTTTACCAAAACACCAAATCTTTTACTAAGTTTTTTTTATTTATTTGTACCATGTTAGTTAGGATTTACTAGTATGATAGTGTGCAATGCCAGAATTCATTGAAAATATAAACTACTGCTAATAAATGAGTTCAAATGTCAACTCTTGTAGACGTTTTTATCTCAGAATACATTAATGTAGGTTTCTGCTATTTCTGTCATTATTAGCTGTTATACTACCGTTTAAGGTGGGTTTTTAACGAAAAAACATTTTTTTTAAAGACAATTGATTATCTAAGAGTTTTAATGCATGATATACTGCCATATTTAGTACTTATTTCGTAAACCATAAACACAGTAATCAACCCGAAGGTCGGTTTAGTAGGTGATGGTAGAGCTCACCAAGCCCGACGGCGTGTGAATATTCACACATCAGGGTAGGGGGGCCAGTTCCTTTCCTGTGCCTTTCCCTGTGCCGGTTATGGTTTCCCAGGATGATCTGGTACCCGAAAAATCAACTAGCTTGGGTGGAGCTGCAGGTGCTCTAAGTGCCTTGCCCGGGAATCGAACCCGGGACCCTCTGATCAGTAGTCCAACGCTCTACCCGCTAGACCACCGCGACCCGCTTATTTCATAAGCTAACTTACAAATTGTGAATATCATGGTGGGTCGTCCAAAGTAACCCCTTTACCAAGAGGCAATATTCCGATATTCTTTCGTGATTCGTTGTGTTTTCTATTATAAAAATTGTATAGTCGTAGAAGAAAAAATGTTAGTATTCTATTTAAACATATTTGATACATTTTCTCATTTAAACAAAAAGCATTGCATCCTGATATTAGTATAATATTCCCTAACGCTTATGTTATATAACGAGCTTGGAAGTCTTAATTATGTTTCCATATTTATATTGACTATAGTGAGTTGCTTTGATCTGAAGCTTATATCCCGTTGGGCGCAATGCAGGTGGAAAGACGTTAGCTGATTTGCGTTCTCAATTCAGTGCTATTTCTACAACCTAGAAATTAATTTAAAAGATACATGCACGCCTATGAACGATGCATAACTTTTCCAGGTGGTGGCCTAACACTCCCCCCCCCCCGCCACACGCCCTTGCGGCGGCTTGCGGAGTATTATGAAGATGAAATGGCCTTACAATTTGTTTTTTTTTGTGTATGCCACTAAATATGTGAACGTGTTCGTGAGTTACTCCTTAAGGATTAGTCACGTAAAATACATAGTCGTACTATAAACTTGGTACTTGAATATATACGAGTATGTGTACACATCGACTATTGAGGTATTTCGGTATATATTTTACCGCCATGTTCCCAGTTAAACATCGTAAAGTCACGCACGAAAAATTTCAGATCTTAATGATTGTATCGTTAATGAAATTTATGTATCTTTCAATGTTATTTGTCAGTTAACTTCATTCAAATATCGAAATTTTTTTTGTGCGCATTAACACGCGTTTAAAATATGTTATTTCAAATTAAGTAAAATTTTTATTTTTTGTAATCAAGCGCAAAATTATGTAGAGGAAGTAAATGGGGAATATATGTTTAACCGCAGATCAATCGTTCAAATAGCCGTTTATCATATTCACCTCGATTTTAGCGGACGATACATAACTTTTACGTGCCATCAAAAACCAGCCATAAGGTATCACTTCCTTATCGTTTCATTAAATCACTTCTGTATTATGAGTTCATTTAATTCCAAAGTTCAACAATCATAGTCACCATTTTCTATCAACAAAAATCAAAAGAGCGTTGAAATATGCGCTCGGACCAGATAAACAGATGGCCGACAAATATAGTATATGCTTGGAATGGGTTTTGAAGCTGTCAGGGAGGGAAGAGATCTGCGTAGAATAATAGGAATAAGGTTCTTTTGGTCCTGCGATGTCATGGCTTCGTCAAATGTCCACGATTATTTCATTCCCTCCAGACTCATTTACTTCCTGATTTATCTCCAATTAACAACTTCTAACCAGCATATTAAAAAGTTAATTTAGCGGTATATGTATTGTTAGAGGTTTGTTGAAGAGATTTGTAGATTTTTTGGTGGTGAAATCTTTTCTGGACTTTCAAGATTGCTGAAAAAATACTGTCCTTCGATGTGGATTAGAATAATCATCATTTGGTCGATACATTTTGTAATTCCGATGGAGAATAAGAATTATTTCTTCTCTATGACAATCGTTCTATTTTTAGCTGAGACTGATGTCTGACAAGATCTAGATTAGACCAGTGAAAAGGTAAGGGGGATGGAAGGGAAAGGAATAATTGGAGTTTTGTGAGCATTAACATTGGAGACGAAATACTCGGCCTTTAAACGGCTTACTTACGAAGGATAAGTACCTGGAAGATAGCCGCCAGACTAAAACTATCAAATACTAAAATATGCCACACTAAAATATGTCAAATTGACTACATTTGTATCTAGCAGGGATTAATAAATAAAAAGAGAGAACTACAAAAACTATCGGGGGACCTATGTCGTAAGAACCATATGCAAAGGAAAAAATGAATCGCGGATAAAATAATTGCTGTATGAGATGAAAGTAAAGAAATACAACAATTGAAAAAGGGAAAATGGTAGGTTAACCAACATTTATAGATTTTTTGACAATTTAGACTCAGATAATGAAGACATATCGCATATTATTTGGAATAAGCAACAACGACAGGAGATTGATCGGCGCTCTATATATTCTAGTAGGCAGCTATCATAAGATGGTGAGAGGGGAGTTACATTAAAGTTACATTAAAGGGAGGATTCATGTAAGGCTTTCAACTATAGCCCCAGACTTTTAATGCCGACATTGTAGAGGCAATTGATCAAGGAAAAGACAAAAGGTTGCGTAGCAATACGTGGAAATAGGATAAGCTTGCTACGGTTTACTGATGTTGAAAGGTACGCATATGCGGCAAGACACTTGCAGAGAAGATGAAAGACCTAATGTCGATACTAGGGCCCTAGGGTAGGGTATTTATGGAGAAAAGCATGAATAACCTCAAGTATACCATGAATAAAACAAAGGTAATGATTGCCTAAACCAAGGGTACGCAGTTGAGCTAAGACTAAATATAAAGGCTAAGTACTAAGCCTAAATCTTCAGATATGAGTAGAGCAAGTAGCAATTAGTACTCTGAAAGTGGTTTAAGATATTAACTGCAGGATCATAAACAATGGGAGAAGCAACGGAGTTATAGTGAACAATGATAATAATGAAACCTATTTATTGGGACGACGTTGAGAATGCATAGTTCTTTCTTTCCCCTAACCTCCGTCATTTACATGAATTATACGTCAACAATCATTGCAAAAAAGGCTGTGGAAATTTTAATGGTGATTATAGAGTAAATAAAGAACAAATGGCAAAATTGGGCAGATCGTTAAAAGGGGAAAAAGCGTAAGGATTGTGAACTGATATCTTTTAAGACAAAACCCACAGCAGGGAAGCACCCACACAGAAAGGGGGATGTGAAAAACCCGCGAAACCTACGGAAATGTGAGTAATGTGCGGATGCCGGATTACAGGGAGGGCGACGATTTTGTCTTCTGTAAAGAAGCGATACATAGGACTTGTGTTATACGTGGATTACTTTTCCAAGGCTGTCGGCCACACCATAAAAGAATTCTAAAAATAAAAAGAGCGGAGAGAGTAACCAATAAAATAATACTTCGAAGATTTCGTAAAAACAGAAGCCTATTGAGGACACAAAACTAGAATAGGGAACGGGATCGAGATGGTACGGTGGCTAACGTACTGGCTTCCCACATAGAGGGCCCGGGTTCGAATCCCGGAGGGGCAGATATTTTTCAGTGGTATCCATATCCCTATTTGAGGTGCTTTGTGGAGAATACTTTTTAGTGAGTACGTCGTCCGTCGGATCGTACGTTAAGCTGTGGACCCCTTGGCGCCTTTCGTTCAGAGTAGGCTAATGCCGACGCCGGGTCTCTTTCCACCCTTCATACTTTCTTGTCCATCCCAAACGGCGCAAATGACCTCAGCTGTCGGTTGTCTCCACTAAAAACCACTACCAACTACCAGAAGGAGGGAAATTAATTGGACAGATTCTGAGTCACGATAACTTACCGAATGCCATTGTAGAATGAAGCATGAGATGGGAAGGGTTAAATATTCGTACAATTATAATTCGTATTCACCTATGCTGCACGGTACGCTCTACGTTTCTGTGATGATTTTTTGAGGAAGTTTCTAATAAACGCCTCATTGCCAGACATAGGTTCACAGGGCCATAGGATCATAATTTGTAAAAATACCTCTTCAATCCACTTGACCTACAGGTAAACTTTCCTACGTGTAAATTTGAACTTTGAAGTAAAAACCTTTATGATGGATTTTGCATGATTAAGCAATCCTAGAGAACATGGAGTACGTACTCAACTCTTTTATGTTTTAGCTTGTTTTTTTTGAAATGTCATCAAAGAAATAATCAAATTCTTTTAAAATACCCTGAGTCAACAAATCAACATATTTATTTCCGAACAAACGAAAACTTTGGCAACGTAAAGAATAATATTTATCTTTATGGAGTTAATATACATTCAAAGACTGAGTTTTAGATGTGTAATACAAAGTGCGGAACATGTCAGGTAATTGGGAGATCCTTTTCATGTTTAATCTCATTGGAGATTTTTAGATCATTGTTTAATCGCTTGTGGGTCGCTCTTTAGAATGGTCCTTGTAAAGTTTACCGCGAATTTAGAAGTCTTTGATTATTACTTGGCAAAGCAACTAAAGAAACTACAAGAAAGCCGTAAATGAATAACAAAAAAAAACAGGAAAGACTCCAGTGGAAGGAACTATAAAGAAATGAAATAAATGTTTGGTAAAAATAAGGCTTGGAGAGTTGCTAAAACTAATCCTCGAATATCTGACGCGTGATGGATACTATATTAAGTGAAATTTGTGAATCGTTCCAAATCGTTACTCACATTACGAATGCTATAACAAGGGGGAATAAATTATGCATAAAATGTGTCTGAAACATGGTGGGGAAAAGTTCGTGGGCGTCTGTAGGTGATTTGGATGATTTCTCAATCGACATCTCTAAATATCTCCCGTCCCGACATTATGGTTTCTGTACGAATTACCTGCGGGCAAAAAGTTTTATTCTTTTCCAGATTTGGAACGTGAATGGTCCATCTCTTTGCACCGCCAAAGAAATACCTCTCTTCTCCTACCAAGCTGTCCTCCGAGCTGCCCTTTTCCCGCTTCCTCCTAGCGTATCACATTTCACGCTGCCCACTAATTTCCCTCCCACACATTCCCAACATCAACATCTTCGGCTCTCCTCTTCCGCCTCAACAAAATCCGTCTTTTTACGAGCGCGAGTGGTCTTTTATACTCACCGATTCTTGCTGCCTCCGCCGTCGTATCTAATCCCCTTAATGGAAAGGCTTCCCCGCTGGCCCTTTCGGAGTCCATTAAATATCCCAAAGCATTATCCTCCTTTTCTGGAATCAAAATCATTTCGCGAAAGGGAAAGAAAAAGGGACCCTTCTTGTGCTGCTAATAGGCCGATAACGACCGTGGAAGTCTTATTCTGAAAGATTTACGATGCACGCTGCTCGAGTTTAATGCCCTTCGCCTTGAGTTTTAAATGACTTCATAAGAGTTGGGATACAAAAATGGAGATTTCTCACCGGAAAAATAAATTTCAATTTACTCAAATTTCAGTGACTCGTGTAGCGTACGTAATATTTGAAAAGGGTTTCAAACGCACAGTCTCTCCATTCCGTAAAGATGCTCTAGTCGGTAAAGGTTTATTTCAAGAATTCTAAATCCGCGGCAAACTCCACAAATACCATTATGAAAAGCAAACCGCAGACGTTTGTACATTAATTTAAATATCTGTCATGGAAATAATATTTGATTCAAGCTTAAAGAAATATTTCAGTTGCCTATCTCGTATTTTAAGTTATTATTATATTTTTTTCGGGGTGTTTTCCCCCTCTTAGTCTAAACAGACTGAGGCAGAGGTACAAGCATAACACATTTTGCGGGTGAAGCATAACCATATCCTCCACCTCAGAAAGGGTATACCCATATCCTTTCTGAGGAGGAAAATGATTTTCTTTACGCCACCAATTTTTTCGTCTATTCTCATGTTAATATTTTTATTTGTATCGAATTCACTCAATTTTAATATTTTATTTGTGATGCTCGTATTTATGTATTTATTGCAGCACAAGCCTAGAACAAAAAAATTAAAGATGTGTGTACTCCTCGTTCTCTAAGTTTACCTTTACACGGAAAGTTCATCGCAAGTATTTAACAGTACATTTTATTCCTAAGTATCATTTCACGAAACGGGATGTTTAAGTAAAGGGAATTGAAGGAGTTTCTTAAGGATTAAGATCCAGTGATTCCATCTGTGTCTGATAACGATACACTTTTTACGCCACTCTTCTCTTTCATTATTCCAGTGTGACCGTGTAAGGCTTTGTTTCATTGTGAGTTCGAAAAGCTTACTTGTGATGTAGCAGTTAATGCTATCATTTTGAATTTCAATTGATGAATTATATCGGCAATACATGGAATATTTTTTATTTAGGTCATAAAAAATGGACCGTTTGCTTTGCAAAGTCATCCCAATATACATTTATAATTTTTCACGCTTCTGGTTATTACACTCAAGATAGCCTTAGTCTCAGCGTCATCTAGTCCTTTTAAACAAAGCATTGTAAAGATATTCGTAGCGAATATAACATATCAAAACACTAATTACAGAATCGTAGGGCATACCGTGCGGTGTAAGCGATTCCTTGTACAAATATTGCATACTTTCCATGTTATGTTTTATTCAGTTATGGTGTTGAGTAAATTATCCTGCTTCTGGATGTGTCCAAATAGTTTCCCTCTTCTTCATTTGCATGTACGTGTCTCTCAGAATCATTTTTATTCATTCCTCTTAACGTCTTCATTATTTGCTCCTTTCTCTACGTTTTCGCAAAATTTTAATTATATACTCCTTTCTTGCATTGACGTGTAATGTATAAGGTAAGTATAAGGTTAAATGATTTGACTCCGGTTTTGCGACAGCGGCAGCCGTTGCAAATTGAAACCTCCGAGGTTGCTCATTCCCACACAACTGGATCCCCGCGTGTTAGCTTGTTCAAATTTGATGTTACATAAAGTTAGGAGTCTCTTTTGAAGGTTTTCGCTAGCGATGAAACTCGGATATATTATTTTGATACTGAAAGCAAACAGCAACGTTCTGTGTGGAAATTTACGGCATCACCAGAAGGCAAAAACCAATGTAGATTATGTGGCACATTCCAAGAAACTGTGGGAGATGCCGCAACAGTAACTTTCAACGGAGTCATCCTCTAATATGCATTTGAGTGCAACAATTTCAGAGTGTATAAATCATTTCTTTATTTTCTTTTAAAGTTGGCTATAACCTCGTAGACTGTGGTGCGTCGCACACGACTACGAATCCCTACGACGTTGCATGTACGGTATTTCGTCACATCTTGTTCCTTTAAAGCACCCAAAATTTCGGAGTTCAAGATGACGCCTTGATAGTTTAACTGGCTAAGGCACACGGTCGGACGTCAAGGGATCATAGTTCGAGTCCCGGTAAAGGATTATGTTTCGTTTGATTCTATTATCGATATTTATCTTGCGAAGAATAAACAAGTAAATGAGTCTGTCAGTAGTGGTATCTATCTCTCTTCATTTGTCCTGGTGGTCCAATTCGTCAATGTAAAGTGGGGCCAGAATTATCCGACCGTATGAGTTTAAACGCATTATACTGTTGGATCAACGTTTTGCGATAGATTTCATTTGACACTGAGGATGAATTGGAGTATCGCTACACGTGCTGTAACTCGTGGTTCAACTTTCTTTTGCTTTGTAACGGTCATCTTATCTTTTGGCCACGTTTATCTCAACATCTCCGACATTTATTTGCTTGGCGAGATGTTAAATGAAGGCCACTTGCGCCTGAACACGATTCTCCCATTCGGTGATGCAGTTTGCATCTCGTGCTTCGAAAAACGATCATCTCCGTACGAATACACGTGTTTTAATAAATTCAACACCCGCCACATGCAAAGAAATCTGTTGCAAAAAATTAAGTGTTTTCCTCCGCCGGGGAACAATTCTGTTTCTAGTTATGTTGGTGTACATGGTGCCATAAATTGGGAACAGAAGAAAAACTGAAGACTTACGGACATTTTTAAATAATGCATTTGTTTTTGCGCTGCATGCAAGTCATTGAATCTTCTCCTTAGGTTTGCGATCTACACTTCTTCAATAAATCGTTAAAGAGGTCAGAACGATTTCACTGACGAGGCAATTAATAGCGTAAAAAATAATAATCGTCAATTAAAAATGTGTCCTTTCTTACTGCGCTAGCATCGTTGTAAATGCTTGCTTGAGCATCGTATTTTTACCAACTTTTGCTTTTTTGCCTAGGGTTTCTCCCCATTTAACGCTTTCTCGTAGATCCTTGAATTTCTTGTGCCTCTCATGGCGTTAATTGTGACTTGCAATGCTAGTCATAATTTTTTAAAAAAATGTACCCAAATCATGGAATTTCCGGAAAATCTCTGGTGCTAAATATTCTCTTTTTAGAGACGTTTCTGTTTGATTGCCAACGGTTTTTCTGACAATTGAGAGCACGGTAGAAATTCATTTGTCGGTTTGAGTGATCTAACCATTGATTTCCCCGCCGGAAAAAAAAACAAATTTAAAGCATCCAGACCTTCTATTTTAATGATTTAAGTTTAATTACAACGTGGTTTTCCTTGCCATTTAATTTTTAAATTAAGATTTGTGGCCAGCATATGAATTAATTCCCAGTTCAAAAAAAAAACTTTAATTTACTTTTAAGTTTCAAATTCTTTTGATCCTTTTTTGTCTAATTATATCTCTTGTCTATACGTTTTTCTAGCTTTTGAATCGGTATTTTATCCACTATTTAATATACAAGTACTTATTAACCATCATAACTTATGAAGTTGTTTATTATTATTTTGTTTATTTTTAAATTTCCTGTACATAATTCTAATAGCGATGTTGGAAAGCACTATTTTTGCCTAACGCTAATGAATTCCATGTTCCATGGGATTTCATTACTTTCCGGAAAAATAAAATATTCTTGTTCTTAAATAAAATTCTGGTTGGTCAAATGTTATAAGGTAACTTAGAGGACCTTGCAGGAAATTCGATCTTGATTTTACAGCCGAGCGTATTTTATGGGAGCACTTATTCGTTGCCAACGCGACATCTTCTTTCTTCTACGCTCGTATGCGTTGTCTTCAATCATGGTCTTTTAACATTACATTGTCAGTTAAGTTAGAGGCTTCAGGAGAGCCAAGGTCTATTGATTTAAAATCCAGCGTGGACTCCCAGCGAATAAATCCTGATATATCGAACTGACTCTTGTTATTCGTGATAATGTTGTGTCTGGTGAAAGTACGCAGTGTTCTATTTCGCACAATTTTATAGATTTAAAAATAGTTTCATTGAAGATTTATATCGCATATTAATTTAGGAATGTATTAGTCCATATTAATATATTCTAGGTTAAACGATCATTACTTAACCACGTGCACAGCACCAATTTAGGCAGTCTCAATTGCCATGTACTTTTATATTAATGTTGCATAATTGCTATAATACCAGGTGTAGTCTCTTGTCCCACGTGAAGGAGCACAGAAACTGTAGCTCATAGTGCATGCGGCTCTGCTTCCATCGTTTGAATTGTGAAATTTTTCTGCCGTTTTCTGGCCTTATGATAGCAGGCAAAGTAGATAGTTGATGAAAATGTTTGAGTTATCACATGTGGTACATATCAGTATTGGCTTATAGGGTATCACTTACACGTGCTTGGAATATTTTAAGTAATTCTTTGACCAAATGTAACACCATTGGCAAGGGCAGGGTAAAAGGATAGAAGGCAACACATTTTTCAAAGGCTACATATAATTAGACTGATGACTGGTGTTTCAAGAGGCTTAATTGGTCATGCAGAAATCACGAATGGAACTAAGCTATCATTTTTTGCATTCACCCCTAAATTTGACATAATAATCAAAGATGAAAATTACTGACCTCTCAAAATTACCTTTAAACTTCGACATTCATGAAACTAAGGGGATGAGCTCCTAGTTTTCGTAGTGCCCATAATCTGGCTCATCCTCGTGCCAAGATCTAGATTATGGAGACTCCACGTAATGGAATAATATTATGTCAGGCCAACACTCGTCACAAAACATTTTACCTGTATGCACCCTCTCATTCTCACAATGCATGCCAGACGCACCCCGAGATTAGTCGGAATTAGTATTGTTGATCATAAGAACTTTCTCGGAAAGATTTTATATTTCATTGAAAGGCAAACATTTCAGGCTCAAAATATTCTTGCCGGACCTAAACATTCTCCCGAGACGGTTACGGCAATATATTTGAATAGCAAATTCCTTTCGGGTCACTCTCCACACACATACTTATATGGGGACTTTAATGGCAGATGGCTTTCTTCTGCTCATCTCTTCGACTCAATCCTTGGTGCTAACTCTCTGTCCCTCAGTTCTTTTGTGCCGGAATTCCCTCATTTTTCTCCCCTCCCTCTCCTCTCCCCTTCGCCGTGTCTCCACACAAAAGTCTTCAAATGCTCATTCGTCACATCTCTTCCATCAGCAAGTCTCCCTCTCCATTTGTCCACGCATGTGCACCTTTTTTGTCATTACTTTTTTCCCCCGTCCTTCGACCCTCTTCTCTCATACCTCTCGCACTCCTCCCCACCACCACAACCTCCCTCCCCCGCCCTCTCTTCCTCTCCCACCCCCCCCCGCAATCTTTATACCTCCTCTCCGTCTCTCTTTCCTTTCCGTCCCGAGACCCTTTAAAAACCGAAACCCGTTCTCCGCTCGAAAACGACGCATCCGCAAATTTGCACGCGAGGTGGGAGGCGGGAGTGGGGGCGGTGGTGGGAGGCGGGCAGCGGAGGAGGAGGAAAGGGGAGGAAGGCAAAGGATGGGGCGCTCGGACCCTCTTTCGCAGCACGGAAGGCCGTGGAGTAAAAAAGTGAGTGCCGTGGTTATAAGGAAAAGAGAAGAAGATGCGGCAGCACTCTTTTTGAGCCGCGTGGAGGAGACGGCGTTAGGTGTTCGCTGCCCAGGAGTCTGGGTGTATGGAAGGGGGTGGGAATCGGAGCCGCGGGTGGGGAAAGAGAGAGGGGATGAGGAGTGGTGGGAGCGTCGGGGAGGGAGGCATTGGGAGGAGGAGGGGGGGAGAATCTCAAGAAATAATACATCTTGGCCGGGGCGATGGACCTTCCTCCCTCCGGGGGTTGAAGTCGTCACGGATTCAAGGCCGCCCGAATCAGTGTAATTGGCGCAGCAGCGTCTTGAGCATTGTCGCCGTACTCCCGCCCCTCAAAGCGTCCCTCCTCGGGTCTTTTTTTTGTCGACGGGACGAGGAGGAGACGGGCGGCCAGTGAACTGCCTCCTCGAAAGACGAACCACGTCTTTCAGTCGCATTTTTCGAACCCCTTATGCCCCGGCCGGAGATGGTTATTGCGTTCAGTAAGAAGAATGGACGTGGCATTTGTCGCTATTAAAACACCATCGAGCGTACTCACCCGTCCGAGATCCTAAACGGTGTCTCGACGTCAATGGTTACCCCAATGTATGCTATCCTCGCATTCAGCATTCCTAAGTCTGACAAAACAAGCGTGATAATGGATGTCGCAATGAAAGAGCAAAAAGCTCAACTCGAATGCTCTTGCACTGGTTTGATGGTTGCCCGTTCAACTACACCCTCGCCTGAAGTTTGCCAAGATATAAGTACAGCTTTTCGTGGTTTAATCATTCATTCAACGCATATATGATATTTAATCATTTATCAAACGAATTTGACATCGACAGCTACTTAATTATAAACGATTTATCATGCTGGTTATTCGCGTATTGTTTCGAATATCTATGATAACTCTTCTTAAATTTACATGGAATTATTGTATTCAATTTAACAAAAATTAGGGGTTGGTAACCATTTATTAAAATTCTCTTCCTTTTGTCTCCCAGCCAGTCAAATTTCATCTCTGACTGTCACTCGGTTGTTGTAAAAAATGTGATTAATATTGATGAGTTGAAGAACTGCACTCATAGACTAGGCTAGAAAGGTATCCACTATTTTAGCGAGTTATGTGTTCTACATATTTAACAAAGTAAAAAATCCTCATTTCCACAATCACAATTGATCAGGAATGGCTACATTAAATTATGATCGATGGGTATTAAAAGTAAGTTAGATAGCATGAAGCAGAATTGTCCTTGTAAGTAAAATGAACCAACCACTCCGAGAGATTATTGTCACAAACTCGATGAAGACATAGCATAAGATATAGCATGACGTTCCGTTCAGATTTTTCGCGTAGTTAATTTCCGAATGGGTTCGGAGGATTTCTTGTTTTATTGATGTGACCCTTTCTCCTCGTCTGAAATCGTAGAATGATAATATTTGTTGGGCCCGGGATTTAATGACGCTTAATTTGCTTTTGCAATCTTCTAAAATAAACATGTCCGCTTTTATCTTTATGTCTATTGAATGTATTATGGATGTTTGTGGAAAGTAAATTTTTACTCAATGGCTCCCCTCTACTCTCGGACTACGAAATGGTTCCAGTTTCGATCTTCTCGAAAGAAAGTTGTGGCAATAACGAAAAAAATTCAGCTCTCATAAATGAGGATGACCATGCCACGAGTCGATTCTATACTTTACATTAGCATACGGACGTGTGCAGCCCTCTGGGGATCCAACTTTCTTCTGGCTTCCGGTCGGTTATGGTAACGATTGAAACATCAAGTGGTTGTTTAAAAAAAAAATTACACAAAAAATCGACGTGCTGAAGACATCGCTGGTCATCATCGTTTTACACTTCGGCACATGTAGGACTCTTGTTTCTATCTCCCCATCTCTTTTGGAAAACTGTCATAAACGCTGATACTACTGAATCATCTAAACACGCGATTCTTCCGTCATTTTTTTCCACTTAATTTGAATCTCTCCGTTTGGGTGGGAGGAGAGGAGGGGAAGGTTTTCGTGGATACTGCCGTCGGCTAACTCTATCAACATAGATATAAGACCCATACGCTGGAAAAAGTGAACTGGGACAGCGAGGATCAACTAACGTTTTCGCTGTTTATCGCCGCTGCCTACCTTAAATCTGCCGCCGGCCATCCTTACCTGGAGGACCAGAGGTAAAAGTAGGAAGAAGAGGCGATTTATGGAAAGGGGAGAATGGCGGGGGGTGAGTGAGAGATGACGGCCCAAGTGCAGGAGGGAAGGATGAAAGCCCCTGCGAGGAGGGGGGAGTCCTACGTGATCGAGTTCCTTGATGAATCGCCGGGCTCGTCGAGGAATTCGTCCGACACCGTGATGGACACGTAAAACCGTTTGGAGGTGGCGTAGGAGGAAGAGAAGGCTTAAGAGGCGAGGAAAAGGGATGATGATATGAGAGGGCTTGCGTAGGTTGCGTGGAGGTGGGAATTCGTTGGAGACGTGAATGGTGTGGAAGGGGAGGAGTCCGGGAAAGTGATAAATCTGCAAAGTCACATCTCCACGCGAAGTAGTTCTTGAGTTCGAAGAGCGTGCCTCCCCTCTCCATTAAACAGTTGAAAGAAATAGCTGAAAATTGATGAAGGGAAAGCGAGTTGAATTGGAAGAAGTGTGTATCGCCCTAGATCTCCGTTCTGTGACGATGTGAGGCCGAACACGGGAGGGCGCGAACAACGGTCCCCCGAAAATAGTGGGACCCGTTCGGATTTTTGCGACAGTTTTTCAACTGCGATTATAATCAATTCAGAGGAAATACATCCCCATTGTCCCACTCCACCGGGTGTTGTTTAAATAGATTAAACGCTGATATTTTGTGTCGTGATTCTGGTGAGTGCTGCTGTGAGAACGGGAGACCGTGATGGAAGGAGATGTGGGTCAGGTTAAGAATTTGTCCGGAATTATTGAGAAAGACAAAGAAACGGTCGGTTTAAGTCGAGCAGAGTTCACACGAATGACTTTATCATAATACTGTTAATCTCTGAGCCGTTATGGCGTGTGTTAAATTAAGCTGCTGCTTTCATATCTTTTCGAAATTAGCATTTTCTCTACGGTTTGGTAATAGAAGTATTAATTCGTTTCGGATGATGCGCTAAGAGCGTCCAGAAGGCAAAAGGTTGGTAAGACAAAAGGCGGCGAATGGATGTGGGCTAAGCATGCTGCTGCTTGCGGAAGATATTACTTGCTGGAAAGAGATAAGAGCCGACTTGTAGTAGGATATAAAAATACGCACGAAGGTGCAGATAAATTATAAATCTCAAAATAAATTAACTAGAAACGATGTGGAACCAAATAAGTAGTTAGGTCCAAAAATATAGGACAAAAGTAAACACATCGAATTAATTAGCTGTTGAAGCTGCAGGATCAGCACTTGATGTAGAAAAAGTGGGATTGAGTAGTCAAAATGAGCAAGGCAAAGAAGGCTTTCTCTTAGGAGAGACCACTACATATAGTACTGGCAGTACCCTTGGGAAAAAGAATAATTAAAATCTAAATATAGAGGTTTCCACGGCTGAAAGACGTAGGAAAAAAAGGGAGGGAAAAGAAAGTTCAATGAAATGGGAAATTGGTGTCAAAAAGTATGATAAAAATGAATTGTATAAATTGAGTGACTAATAAGGAAGTTCTTTGGAGGTCGGTTAAATAGTTTCTGGACGTCTCCCGCAAAAGTAAGATGAATACTGTTCAGGCTCATTCTTAGGCAAAATACGTTGTATTCTTAAGATTTACTTGCAAGGATACATAGAAGGGAAGACCTGAAAGAGGACAGGCTCGAATTGCAAGAACTAAGTGATGCAAGGCATTTGGCGAAAGGAATTTGGGGAAAGAAGATGTTGGCAGGGTAACTTTGAGGGTGGTTATAATCCTCGAACCAGCCAATCTGCGAGGATTGGCGAAACGCCAAACTGAAAAACTTTGAGCTATGCTATGATAAGCTTTGAGCTATGCTATGATAAGCTTTGAGCTACATCTAAATACTGCCATCAGCTGCTGGGATCTATTACTTTAATACACTTTAATAATATTTCATATTATTGGCGTCATCTTAATCATCCGTCTTCAATATTGCTATTGTTTTACTTTGACTACATTATATACCTGTGGGTCGCGGTGGTCCAGTGGGTAGAGCGTTGGACTACTGACCGGAGGGTCCCGGGTTTGATTCCCGGGCAAGGCACTCTGGGCACCTTCAGCTCCACCCAAGCTAGTTGATTTTTCGGATACCAGATCTTCCTGGGAAACCATAACCGGCATAGGGCCCCTACCCTGCAGGCTGGCAGGAACTGGCCCCCCTACCCTGAATGTGATGATATGTGTGAATATTCTTAGTACATGGGTGAGATCGGACACCTTTCTACCATCACCTACTAAACCGACCTTCGGGTTGATTACTGTGTTTATGGTTTTTTATTATGCACCTGTACCAGATGGATCATGTACCCTCTGACCTACCTTACGGTTGGATGGTAGGGTACCATGTAGTTTGAAAGTTGTGTTGTAGAAAGTATTTAGGACACCAGCCATGATAAAGAGACGAAGAAGCGTATGGTGTGTTAATTTTGCTTTCCACGTCCAAAGAGAGGAATTCTTTTAAATTTTATCTTGGAAGCATGCCGAAAGATTTTGGTGAAATTAGGTGACTATCGTTTTCGGGTGACAGAACTCCATTTAACAGGGTATCAACTTGAGGAAAAATTATTGAAAAGGGATGTTAAAAATGTTTCATTTACAACTTTGTTATTTACCTAAACAAAGGAATGTTTGAGTTTTTTACCGTTAAACAAAAGTTAAAAATAATAATAGCAGAAATTAAATGGAGTGATTCTCCTATTACTTTTTGGTCCTTAAGGCTGTCGATTAAATGTGATGCATCTGAAGTTTTAAGCATCAAAAAGGAGATTTATGAGGACTAGGACTTCCAAAAAATTCATTGGAGAGGATGACTACGTTTCGTTTTTATTAAGTAAATACTTAGAGGGATGTGACTGTTGCGTTACCGGCAAATTTTTCTTTTAAAGTGTCAAAAAATATTAGAATTTTGTTTCAAAGTTTCTTGCCGTGATGCAGTTAAAATAGAAGTGAAAACTCATATTTTTCAATTTTGTAACACGTTTATAATTTGTCTAAATAATCTAGATAGATGCTTTAGCTCATCTCCTTCGTTTAAAATGATTGATAAAGGAAATTTAATGTAGAAAGTAAATTTCACGTAGCCCCGTAGAGTACTTTTAGCTAAATACCCTATACTTAAGCCATTAACACAGTGTTCAACCCGAAGGTCGGTTTTGGTAGGTTATAGAAGAGTTCACCCAGTACTAAGCCCAACGGCGCGTGAAATTCGCACATCAGGATAGGGTGGCCAGTTCCTTTCACTGTTCAGTCTATGGTTTTCCCAAGGAATGGTAGCCGAGAAATCACGCAGCTCGGGTGAAGCTGAATGGGCCCAAAGGTGTGCTCAGGAATCGAACCTGGACCCTCTGGTCAGCAGTCCAACGATCTATCCCTAGGCTACTCCGTCCCATTAGTTTGTATCATGGCCACCTGTTCTTAAATTTTATAGGAGAAATAAAAATTCAAGATTCTAACTGTTCGAAAGTATATCTATTAAGCCAATAAATACAAGTACTTCTTGACCTGCAACTGCAGCATGGAACTTGTGTTATTTATGGCCTCCACGCTTGTGTAAAATCACGCCATTAATACATTCTGAATTACTTTATTCTAGTCATGAATTTTTCAGTCGCAGAGGGTTCATTTATCAGGCTATGAAGTTCATAATTGCGAAAATCTTTGTTCACTCTTTTGAGTTTTTCTACTGATTTTGGTGGTTGTTACTTTTTTAATTCTTATGCTTTCAGTGTTTAATGCATTTACAACTTTTGACTTTGTTTCTTATATTTACTTAACTCCTAAATTTTTTTTATCGCTTTCTCTTTCTACTGGAATTTTACAATTGGTGGCAACACGTAGTATATGAATGCATTTTCCAAAATTAGGTTTCTTGTCATATTGGCAACCAGGATTTCTACGTGATCCACAACCGTTCATTTAAATAACCTCTTAATGTGAATGGGTGAGTTCATTTTGTTCATCGTCGCTTCGTCATTAATGTTATTTCTGTACGTTATTCGATGCATAATTACTCCATTCTGTGTTAATCGGTTCTTCTGTATATTTCACGTAATTAGTGTGTTTGTATCGTTGATTCTATGTAAATTACTGTCGGAAATTCTTGTTGGATTTTGTTCTAAAACTTATATTACTTATATATTATTTACTCGTATTAACGTAAGTTAGCGGCAGCGAGATGATGAGAAAACCGAAGGCTGAAGTAAAACGAAATAGTGAAATAAATTCGGAAAGATTCAAAGCACAGCAAGTGGTGGCATTCAGAAGGACTGAATAGATTTCAATGGTTTTCCACGCCTGAAGTAATGCTAAATCATCAAATTTAAGTTAAAATTCATTTTCCATGACAGCCCAACGCTCAAAATATTCAAATTAGAGAATATAGGGTTAGACGACACTTGCGATAATTGCAATTGCCTTGCCTCTTGTTCTGGCTTTCCATTGTTCTACCGGTGCTCTAACCAAGAATTCATATTGTTAAATAATACTCATGTGTCCGGGATTACTTCACAACACCTCTGTAAGAAGTTTCCAACTCAATATTTCCTTTTACTTCGCGAAAAGTTTAAGGAAGATGGAGGCAGCCAATAAGAAGACGGAATAATAAGGAAGTTCAATACAAGTATGAGTTTAAATATAACGAACACAGGAAAATGGAAAAGATGACGTAACAGAATTTCATTATAGAAGGAGAGTTGGATTATTTATTAGGTAATCTACCGGTTAAGGTAGGTTTTTGGATGGACACAACTATCAAATAAACATTTTGTGACTCCCCACCTAGCAAACTAATCTATATCAGGTCCCTCTTCATCTCGGTGTACTTCTTTCCTCCCTTCATCCCGTCCAACATCCCTATCCTGTTCCTACCCTTACCTCGCCTGCCCAACATTCCCCCCTCTATTACCCTCTTCAACACTCCACTACCGCTCAATACGCCTTTCATCCATTTTTCCTGCCTCCATAGGATTTCTCTCAACAAACCCCTCTCCTCCCCCACCATTTCTAGTACTTCCTCATTTGTTTTCCTTTCGGTCCATTTCACCTTCTCCATTCTTCTCCGCACCCACATGTCAAAAGCCTCCAATCTACGTCTATCCTCCTGCTTCAGCGACCACGTTTCCGCGCCGTACATAGCTACGCTCCATATCAGAGTTTTTACGAGTCTTATCTTAACATCCCTACTCAACGTCTCCGTCATCAACTCCCTCCTCTTTGAGAAAGCCTCCTTGCCTAGCGCAATTCTTCTCCTTACGTCCCTACCACTTTGACCGTGTTGGTCCAAAACACTTCCGAGATATGTAAACTGCTCTACCTGCTCTATTCTTTCCCCGCCTATTTTAATATTTAGCTTAGTCTTTTTCTTTCTAGAAAATCGCATAACCTTTGTTTTATTAATATTGATTCTCATCCCATATTTATCGCACTGAACCTCCAATTCACTCAACAATGCTTGCAACCCCTTGGCTGACTGAGCAACTAATGCTTGGTCATCAGCAAACCTAACCGATTTTACGAATTCCCTTCCGACTTTCATTCCTACCTCCAGTTCTTCCCATGCCTCTTTAATCATTTCCTCTACATATACGTTGAACAGTACCGGTGACAATGGGCAACCCTGCCTTACACCTCTTCCTAACACTGCCCATCCGGACTCTCCGTTCCCCACTCGCACCTGAGCAGTCTGAGACATGTACAGGTTGCGGATCAGTCTCCTGTCCCTCCAATCCATTCCTATTTTCTGCAATACACGCATTAATTTTTCCCAATTCACTCTATCAAACGCTTTTTCGAAATCTACAAAACAGGCAAAAACGTCCTGATTGTATTCTATATTTCTCTCGACTAGTGATCTCATTACTGCAATGGCATCACGCGTACCTCTTCCTTTCCTGAACCCAAACTGATCATCCCCTAAGTAATCATTTGCCTTACTCTCTATCCTTTTGTTGATGATCCTGAGAATAACTTTAGCTGCGTGGGATATCAAACTTATTGTTCTGTAATCCTCACATGACGAAGCCTTTGCCTTTTTTGGAATAGGAACTAACACCGATCTCACAAAATCTTCCGGCCAGATTCCTTCCTCATAGATACTACGAATCAGTCCATATATGGCCTTCTTCCCACCTTTCCCTAACCATTTCAACATTTCTACAGGAATATTGTCCACCCCCACAGCCTTGTTTGCTTTCATCTCCTTTAATGCCCTTTCTATTTCATCGTCGAGTATGCCTGGACCTAAGCTATCTTCTTCTACCTCATGTTCCTTTTCTATGTCTAACCTTGTCGGCCTAAGTTCTTTACCATACAGTGTTTCTATATATTCCTTCCATCTCTCTTGGATTTTTCCTGGTTCAACTATTATCTTACCCCATTTATCTTTAACTGTTAGCACAGATCTTGCCTTCTTACTTCCCGATAATAACTTAACCTTGCTGTATAGAGCACCAATTTCACCCTTCTTCTGTAGACTTTCCATATCCTCGCATTGCGTTTTCCACCATTCTTCTTTTGCTTTATTTGTGGCCCTTCTCAATTTATTGTTTAACTCTTTGTACTTCATTTTGCCTAACTCTGTGTTTACATTTTTCCATCTTCTTCTCTCGTCCATCTTTGCAATCATCTCATCCGTTACCCATGGTTTCCTTATCCTTTTCCCGTTAACGGTTCCTATAGTGTCCTTAGCGGCTTCCAATATCCCTTTCTTGATACATTCCCATTTTTCTTCGATAGCACTCAGTTCTTTACCGTCATCCATCATTTTCTCTACAGCCTCCTGATACTCCTTCTTTGGAGAGTTGGATATGAGGATAAATTTGGGAGTGAAATCTTACGTAAGAAAAGAGGAATGTTGCCTACTATTTCCTACTGGCAATAAATGTTGATTAAACCATGGTATTTTGAATACTACGAATATAAACCGCTGCTATTTCAGCTTGTTGCCATATAACTGGAAGAAACAAGCCAGGAAAGGTTTAATAATTGAGAAAATTCTAATATTGGGAACTAATATGCCATATTCCTTGATTTTAAAATGTTACCATGACCTATGTGGTCCTTGTAATTGTGTGAACAATGGACAAACAATTCATTTACATTTCCATTACCAAACTCATTTAATTAATAAGATTCAAAGTAATTCTTTATGAAGCACGAAGAAAGAATCAAAGATTTTGTGTTTCCACAGGAGGGGAATAAATTCATTAGCATAACTTTTATCATTATTAATACAATTTTTGGCCTAACCAAACCGAGTTTTAATTCGTGGAAGACGTTCCATATATGAATCGACAAATTTTGTACTTGATGTATATGTATATATATATATCAGTCATATCTTATCTTCCGAAGAAGACGGAGCCCGACTCCGTCGAAATTATCAAGATATTATTGTGAGTGTTCTTTTTATGTGTTCTCGTGCTGTGTGTTACTGTCTAAGTTTTCTATTCAACACTTCCGTGTTACTTCGAAGAAATCATATGTATATAAACCATAAACCATACCATAAACACAGTAATCAACACGAAGGTCGGTTTAGTAGGTGATGGTAGAGCTCACCCATGTACCAAGCCCGACGGCGTGTGAATATTCACACATCAGGGTAGGGGGGCCAGTTCCTTTCCCTGTGCCGGTTATGGTTTCCCAGGAAAATCTGGTACCCGAAAAATCAACTAGCTTGGGTGGAGCTGCAGGTGCCCAAAGTGCCTTGCCCGGAAATCGAACCCGGGACCCTCCGGTCAGTAGTCCAACGCTCTACCCGCTAGACCACCGCGACCCGCATAATATATATATATATATATATATATATATATATATATATAATATGTAACATTCCCTAAGGCTTCAAAGTTGTTTACCAATTAAGTTAAAATTTAGGCTTAGTTTAATTAATTAGAAGTTAATTACTTTAGTTAGTTAGTAATTAGTTAGAACTTAATTAAAAAGTTAGGCTTAGTGGCATCAGGCGTCACTTTGTTGAGTTTATAAATATTCATTAATAAAAATTACTGTGTATTACGCACTCTTAATTGGAACGTGGTACAACGCATTCCACTACACTGTAGCAATATAATAGCTGGAAATTTCTGTTTACATAGCCTTTACGAGAGAGAGAGAGAGAAGAGGAAGAGGTGAAAAAGGAAAGGCGAATTAGGAGGGCTCGTAAATTGCTTATTTATGCTTAAGTAATGTGAAATCCTTTGAGGATAAGAGTGATAGAATGCTGAGCAAATTTTGCGTCTGTCATTTTTACGATCGAGCTCAATACGCTCTGTTTCACTTCCAGTGTAATGCCAACGGATTCTAAGTGACAGAATTAAATGTACGTCTTCCGCTCATTAGCACTGCTATCGCATGACCCAATCTTTGAGGGAACTCATCCATTATCTCTAGATTATTCGAGCCGACTGCCAACATTTGACACTTCGGAGGTGACTATTTTCCATCCGCACCTGGTGCAGTCTTAGATATTAAGAAATTCGCCTTCACACTCAGTTTTATATCTCAGTTACCAGTGAGCGACCGAGTTCTCAACAAGAACACCGGACATAAGCGAATAAGAAGAGAAAAAACATGTGGGAAATGCAGAATTGAGAGTTTTTCCTAAGAATGATTTATTCGATAGTACGTTCTGCATTAGCAAGTGGCCCCAATGGCGTTGCAAGACACCATCTATTCAACTTTATCAGATAGTTTGATGCCTAAAATCTGAGTCTTTTCACATATCACGATGTTTTAAACTTTATCGGAAATCCTCTCAATGGATCCACTTGTTTTGCACTGACACCTCATATGGAGAGTAGTACTTTCGAAAGATCAGGGAAAGTATCCTCGAGGGAGAAAGAAGGGACTAAATAGAGAGTAGGGGAAATAATTGGTTGAAAGGATATAGTTAACTATAGCGAAAAGCTAATACGTAACTGCGATATCAGTTTTGTACTAGTCTTGAGGTAATTCAATGTCTCCTGGTCGTTTCAAACCGTTGACCCGTTTGGAAATAATTTAACTTGAGTCCCGAAATCAAAACCATCGTTAACACGACGCAAATCCATGACCGGAACGAGATTCCAGCACGCGAACTTTGATTCCATTGGAAGGTTTAGCTGTACGAAATAAAATCGGCAGAGGGAGTCATGTCGTTGACGCTCTAATTAGGGCATTCAAAAGTCTCGGGTTCGTATCCCTTTTCAAGCAGAGATATCTTATTCCTATCGCATTAGCTACTTAGATTAGATCATGAGATGTGGCCATAGACAGAAAATTTCGCTAAAATAAACCTTAACCTTTGCTAGGTTGTCTCAGTTACACAACAACGTAAAAACTTTATCAAGAAATCTAAAATCAGAGTTTATCTATAATAATTCCCTAAGTTGAAGAAAAGGTTTTAAGATAATTTATTATGCCTATGAATTGATGAAAGCCAGGTAATATTTTAATCGCTTGATTAGCCAACTTCGTTGATTGTTTTCAATCTATATTTGTAACACTTCACAATGCTTATTGTGAAACCCGGTGAACTCTGAGGTACAAAACACTATGGAGTAATGTATAAATTCATTGTGAATGAAAGGTTCTTACTACTGTTGTGTCTTGTAGGAATAGAAATTTCGGAGACTGAGGTATTAAAGTTTATAAGGCCATATATATTTTTTTAAATATGGAACAGTAGAGAGAAGGTACCACGAGAACAACTTATTTGAGAAAAAAACATGATGTATTTTTATGAGACAATCCTTGAATAAAATATTCGATTCGCCTGTAGCAATTACTTTTCTGTAAATGGATCGTATGATGGATCTTCTATTTTCCGAGATTCGTCTAGTCTCGTTTAAATCCAATGTCTTTGTGCTATACGCACTACAACTACTGCTATCGCCGAGAGAGACCAGTCAGCTTGCCCAGTCGAGGCCCAACGTATTTTTTGGTCCATTAATCGTCCCACCGTTTTGCACTCATTCACTCCACACCCGTCGGAGAAGGGGAGGGGGATAATTTTCGCGCAACGCAAAGTAGAGAACGGGGAAGGAGAATAGAGAAGAGGGAGGATCGTGCTTCGATTTGCGGTCCTGAATGCTCTCGTCCGGAGATGACGCCGCCGTCTCCACGGATTCGAGGAGGTTTTTAACGCGGCGGTCGGGTGTGGAGGCCAATTTTCGACCGGGAGGTGGGGAGAAAGTTAGTTGTATTTGTGAGAGGGGGGAGGGAGAGAGGACGACGGAGACCTCGGAGAGCGGTGGGCGGAGTGGCCGGGAGATGGGAGTGTGAGGCCCCGAGATACGACCGACAGGTTTGGCTTCCTGCCGCATATCGCCGCATTCCATTGACAATCGTTCAAGCGTGCCGACCTGGTTCATCCGTCCTCCCCTCTCTCTCCCTTCCCACTTTTGCTCTCCCTCTTTTTCTCTCCCACTCCGCGGGTCCGTTTCCCTTTTACCCCACTCCCTCACCTCACCACACACACACCCACAGCCACCACTCTCGCATCCACACCTAATGATTTGAAGCGGTCGGGGAATCGCATTGCCGTACGCACGCGACTCCAATTTTTCGCGAGGGAAAACGAGGCGCGTCTGAATGCCTAGATTAAAGGGCTCGCTTCGTCGGTTCGGGAGTTCGCGCGTTTTCGACGTAAAGGTAGAGAAATTAATCATGCAGAAACTTTTCGTCCTTGAAATCTGACTTGATTAGTTTTATTTATGGGAACTTTTTTTTTGGTAAATGGGAAACCATGCGCTGAAATGAGGTTAGAAATCGATTTGAATTTCAACCCATTTCTGTCGGTAATTTCACTCTTGCTCTGTTTTATTTCGACTGGGAAAATAATATTTGAACTCTTTAAAGTGAAAGGGAAGTCTTTTTGAAAAATTTTTCCATCAAAATATACATATACTGAGCGAGAGCGGTCCGAAGATGGTGTTCAACGTCAACCTCGGTATTTATATAAAACATGCATTGAAAACAACGCTGGTTATACGTTGCATAAAGTCAAAATCCACTGGTTTTCCTCTAAGCTCTTTTTATGCTCATTATGAGAATAAAATTACTACATGTTTAACGCACGAAGTGTTTGTTTGGGAAGTTATTCAGCTATGAATCGGCAATGATTTAAATGTGCAGAACATCACATCCACTAAATGTTAATTGCTAAATGTTATACGGATATTGTTGTCAAAATCCTTCCCGCATGACCGAATCAGAATGCCATTTAATAATGCTCTTTACAGTATTGTTTGCTCTGCTTTTGTTTGCTTAAAGAAATTTTTATTTCCCCTTTAATCCATCGTCCCTCCCCGTGGGGAAACCCTCCTGCTACCTGCAGTGTTGGGTCAAATTCTCTACCTATGTCCTTGGGGAGGAGAGCGTCTATGCTGCATGTTCTTGTGGTAGTGGAATTTCTCCTTCTTACTTTTCATATTCTGGCTTGGATGTTGATGGATGCATCCTGTGGTGCAATTGTTTTTTGGATGATAGTTTATATGTTTGTATGCGAGTGGGATGAAGGTATTTTTGCATGAGTGTATACGCCACTGTGGAAAAAGTTTTTCATGAATATGGTAATTTTGCACGTGGCTTTGTTCCTTTTTACGGGTGGTGATCTAACACCCCCCGCCACACGCCCTTGCGGTGACTTGCGGGGTATTATATAGATGTATATGTAATTAATTGAAGCGCGCACTCTTTGAATTACAATAATTGCTGTTTCACATATTTTGATTGAAGACAACTTGCGGAAAAGGTCGTTATCGGGCTGATTCACGCAAGTTAAGAACATTTACTGCAAGGAAACTCGCGACTGCTGCATTAGTAAACGTGCTTTTCCCGGTTAATGAGGGGAAGTCGTAAAATGTATGAGTTTCTGAGCTGCAGTCGTTGCACCCCAGAAACATGAATTCACGGGTTTGTCTTGATGAGTTCCAATGGCAAAAAGTGGTGAAATGTGCAATTTGATACCATATAGTATTGTATTGCTGCTAAAAAATGTTTATCCCTGGAGTCATAGAACTTAAATAGTCTTCCCAAATTCGATGTATCATCCTTGATACAGTTCTTATCATTTCTATCAAAAAATGAATTTAATTTTGCTTTGGAATACGATTCCTTGATTTAACAATGGAAAAGATTGGTTTCGGAGAGGGCTTAGGGTAGCGTGAGACCACAGGATCCGAATGAAAGTTTCTCTCGGCGCCAACACCAAATTTAACGTAAAGTCAACTCCATGAATTATGGTTTCCTCCAGACCATGTTTCAAGGGAATCGAGATTATTTGGCAGCAAAAGAACTGGTTTTCCATCCTTAAGGCCTGGGGTTTGGATCCAGTTGGTGGCAGGAGTTTTTAGTGTTATACGGATCCCTACTTGGGGTGTTTTGTAGAGAGTGCTTCGATTAAGCTACGCATTACGTGAAAGTGGCGCCTATCGATAAGTGAAGGCAAATGCCAACGACGCAGGGTTTCTCTCTCCACCCTTCTTACATTCCCTGAACATCTTGACCCTACCAAATATCCCAACTATCCCTATTTGCGCAAAGTACCTTAACTGTCGTTTGCCTTCCCTAATTCCCTACCACGCTTCAAAAATTGAACTCTCTACAAGAGTTAAAGCGAAAATCACTTGCAAAATGTTGAATATGGATAAAAAAGGTGAATGAAAGATCATCGTTCTGGTTTTCCACGAAAATTGTATCGAAATAATTGTAAAGCGTATTTGCTGGAAAGCTCTAAGCATAAACTCTTGGACGTCTCCTAATTACGGAATATGAATAGAAAACAATTTAGCATGGTTGTTGAAATAACACTTTGATATATATTAGCTTAACGTTTGTATCACTGCTGTAGAGCAATTTGTTTACATAAATGGGAAGGATATCTCTTTAAAGATCACGTTGAAAATGTATTATTTGTCCATTAATATTAGAGATATTAAGTGTGGAACAGATGGATTTAAGATATAATTTTTCCCACGAACTTTAAGTAATCAGAATCACTTATCTAATCGCGCTAGGGAGAAAAGTATTTTGTGCTAAAAGCAGTCTGGTGTGTAATCACCCCCTACCCACACTCTAACGGTGGTATGCAGGGTACCACGTATGTCTAGCGTCAGCATTCAATCAAACTTGACATTTCATAGTTAAAAATGAAACGAGCGTGAAATGCATTGAACTAACGAATGCTTAACGTGTTTACGCAGTTTATTGTGTAAGATGCAGTCTCATTTACGCATAATTTATTATTTACATTGTTCGCCAATTAATATTTTAATATTTTAAACATCACACTCAATCCGAGTAAGCCGTGGGACAATATTATTCTGTGACCTACTAAATGCGACTTTTCGGTTGCCTGTTTGATTTTTACAGCATAAAATATCTGTAATAACTTTAGTCTTTCATTATTTGTCGTTTTGAATGGCTTATTGAAGGAATTACTTGTTGTGAAAATTAGACATGACCGCATGCAGCATGGAAAACGGATATTTCCTATAGTTTGAATCGTTTTCAAGCTATAAACGTTACTGCTACGAAACACATTGGTCCGTTTAGAAAAGGTAATCGATTATTTGCTTCTGAACATGATAAATTAAGTATTGAAAAATGGCTAGCGTAACATAAATGATTGGAAAGAATTCTAATTGGGTGCGGTTTACCTTGAGCCATTTCCCTCAGACGGGAGCTTATAGTGGCGGGGGAAAGTGTGGCGGGTGATGTATTCTCGGGAAAATCTATCGTTTCGACAGAAACGTATCAGTATGCTTAAAAGTGGGTTCCGCGAGTATCTTTCGGCACGCCGGCCACGTGCCTCGGGCCTCAGCCAGGACCTCGTCCTCCACGGGGGGAGTGTGAGCGGGTGTAGGCGAACTGGACGATTCATCACGTCGCCAGAAAAAAAATCCAAGCAATTTAGGGCGTGGTCATTCGTTTTCATCTATAGGAATTGATCGAGTGCGCTCTCCGCTCCTCTCTTCTCGTTTTTTCCTTTGTTCTTCTTCTCCTTGGAAGTGGCGCCGAACATAAAAGGTCCATCGACGTACGTCCACACAGGGAAGACCATTCGCTTCTCGGAAGCATCGAATTTGTCAACGGGCTCCGCTGTAGTCCTTGCTCCCGAATTAATAGCCGCCGCTTAAGCTGCTGCTCTGGTTCAGAGAGGGAAGTAAATCGATCTTGTTCCAGCTGGATGTAGTACATTGATCTATCCCCAGATAAGCATTTGGATCATTATGGCTATGTCGGGTCTCCCTTCATTTGTCAGAGCTAATGTGAGATTTACGGCGAAACATGGAAAAAAGAAAAGGAAAAAAATTGGACGATCATTAAGTTACTAACCGCATAAAGTAAATTATTTAAATGGCTATTCGCATGTCCAATTCAATAGCCTGAGGTGAGATAAGAACTTACTATAACGTCGTAAATCCTAATGGAGCTTCTCGTTGATTTCCAAATCTTAATACAATTTGCGGATTGCATTCGGCATTAGTGAGATGGAAGATAGAGAATAATGCTATTACGATTTTTTACCGCCTTAATCAAAAATCAATAACTTGGAATTCGTGACTGGCTCTGCTAGAGTCAAGCGTATCTCCTTTGAAATATCGATAAATGAGGGATCAAATTCTATCATCCGCGAATAAAACAGCCTTACATTATGGGTTAATCTATCTCCGAGGGTATGATTACCAGTGTGTAATCTAGCATTATTTTTGTTTCATTTTTAGTTTAGTTAATGGGTTGTATCGACTATAAATTGCGTCATGCGCTTAGAGGGAAGAGTGGAGAAGGCTTGGTTCGTCGTGGCTCTACGTGACGAGAGAGTGCGTGTGGGGAAATAGGGGAGGTTGGTTATCAGTGACGCCACAGGACGTGGCAAAACGATATAAATTACCGACGTAATTTCGCCTTACTTATCCCTGAAATTTCAACGAAGTGTTGCTTTTTAATTGACATTTTTGAAAGGTCAACAAACTACTAGAGGTTACAACTATTTCACGCTCAATTCCATTCAGAGACTGTAATTTTTTAGAGCGATTAAAACGATTCTCCGATGGATTCATCTTTTTTTGGCCTCACTGGAATCCATCAATTCATTAATGTCCAAATGGGCGCCATAGCGTCTGCAGGTATCACCTCTTTGACTAGTCATGATCTGCATAACTATAGAAATGGATGGTATGGGAGCAACGTGGAAGGAATCTTATTACAAAAGCGAAATTTTGGATCGTGAAGTCTACATCTGCGTATTTCCCTTGAGAGGTATGGCGGATACATACGGCGCAATTTATTTTATCGCGCCAACCTTTATTTTATGCAATGGCCGATTTACAAGGCGTAAGGAATGTTTTCGTAAAGAAATGGCAGAAGGCACGCCGATCATTTAATCCAAATATGAGGAATGAGACCGACGTTATTGTAGCAATGCACAGTTATTAGCGAAGGAAACTGACAGCTGAGATCATTTGCACCAATGTGGATTAGCTCTTAATTTTGGGAAGAATAAGTTGAGGCATACCAGGCGTAGACTTGAGCATACTCTTAACAAAAGGCGCCAAAGGATCACACAGCGGAACTTCCTTTTCGACGGACGATGGCCTTCACTTGAAATGCTCCCCTCATGGCACCCAAATAGGAATCGGAGATACCTCCGAAAAATTCTGCCGCCGCTGGGTTTCGAACACGGACTAACGAGGTACGGAGCCAGTGTAATAGCTACCGCGCCAAATCATTCCACAGATCGACCCTTGCCCAAACCAATGGCCCGGCATCGAATCCCGGTGGTGGAAGATTTTTCAGCGGTATCCCGATCCCTAATTATGTGCCCTCTGGAAAGTGGACCCGTCCGTCCGTCGGATGGGTCGTTATATTGGCTGATTCTTTGATATCTTTCGTTAATGAAACCGGATAATTCCGACGACGGGTTCCTCTCCGACCTTACTTCACTCCCTGGAAATCCTACCTCTCACAAATTACCCACCGACTCCTAATGGAGCAAAATTCCTCAGCTATTGAGCCCCTTCACTAATCACTGCTACTATGAATAAACCAGGATCTTACCACACTTACTTTAATTACGAGCTCCGATTACCTGTTGCCAATTTTTAACGAATAAATACCGCTATGATTTTTTGTGATCGCGAATTTTGTGGTAGGGAATTGTGCGTTTATTCACTTATGACATTGAGAGACTGTGTCTCTCGTCTTATCCGCCAACCGCAGGTTCCTCCCTCCTCCATCGACCTGCGTCAGTTCCTTGGGAGGCTCGCCGGTGGGATATTTAACCGCGCCGAATTAACAGATCGCCCTCATGCTCGCCCAGCGTTCAATGCAAATGGCGCCGCCTTCAGCCCCGTGCTCTTTCTTAACGCCCATTTCCTGAGGAATGCGTAATGAAGGAAGTGAGCGAGCGAGGAATGCGCCACGCACTCCCTCCACGCAGGGAGAGGGGGTGGGTGGGGTGGGAGGGAGAAGAAATAATATATGTATAGGGAGTCTCTCCCCTCGAAAAGGGGGAAAATGGGTGCGTGCATTGCATGCGAAAAAACAGCTCCAAGTGTCTAAAGAAAGTCTTTAGAGGTATTAAATGGGGGAGGGGTAGATCTGTGTGATGACGAAGAGGAAACACTTGCCTTAGTGCATATGCCTGGTAGGCACCCCGGTAGCCACCGCTAAAGTGTATAATACGGCTGAGGCTAAATTGTAACCAGACTATAACGAACCATACACCGCGCTACTCAGTGATTTAGAACTAGTAAAGAAACTTTGACTATACCTGTGCGTGTATACATTTACACACACAGGCACACATAATTTTTTATTTTCATATATTATTTATTATTATTAGGTAAACCACCGGTTAGGATAGGTTTTTGGATGGGCATAACTATTAAATAGATATTTTTGTTACTCCAACCAAAACCCAATCCAGCAACCTAATCTACATCAGGTCCCTCTTCACCTCTGTGTACTTCTTTCCTCCCTTCGTCCCGTCCAATATCCCTATCCTGTGTTCCTGCCCTTTCCTCGTTTGCCTAACAATCTCCCCTCTATTACCTTCTTCAACATTCCACTACCGCTCAATAAGCCTTTCATCCATTTTTCCTGCCTACATAGGATTTCTCTCAACAAACCCCTCTCCTCACCCACCATCTCCAGTACTTCCTCATTTGTTTTCCTTTCGGTCCATACATAAAAAAATATTTTTACATAAATATACATTTATACGTATATATAAAAACATATACATATATGTATACATTTTAACGTATATATATTAAAATACATATATGTATACGTATAGGGCGGGGGTAGACCAGAGGTAGCGTTTCTACCACTGAAGCCGAAGGTAGCTAAATCGATTCCTGACCGGCGAAAGTTTTTCAGGTTAGAATAAGTTTTCTAATGGTTTTTCGGAACGAGACAGCCACGCATTAACAGAAAAAAAAACACAATAATGGTATTTCTGACGAGGCAACGATAAAAACAGACTACTAAAAGGCTACACTGAACCCATGGTGAAAGGCAGCAGTTTCATCATTAGGGACTGGTGATGCAGGCCGAGTTGGACGGGCCGGTATCAGATGCCACAGCTACGGGCGAGAGTGAAGTTCACGAAATCGGTCGCAGTATTGCGATCTGGAAGGCAACGGGAAACCACATTATTCTCCCTAGAATATGCAGCTTTGCCTTGAAATCAAGTAGAATGGAAGTATGTGAGCTGCAGAAACCAATCCTAGGATTGAAATAATTATATATATACAGGGTTCGTCCGGAAAATAAGTGTACTGAGCTCAGGAAAAAAATTTATTACACTTTTACATATCTTAAGCTAATATTCCTCAAAATAGGACCCTTGTGAGTCGATACACTTGTTCCAGCGGCGTTCCCATTCCTGGAACGCTCCCGCGAAGGCATCGGGAACCTCTCGAAGACACGTCGTCACGGCCTCTTTGACGGCGTCCAAAGTCCGTATCGCGTTCCTTTCAAACTCCTCTTTATCTTCGGGAACAGAGAGAAGTCTTGTGGTGCCAAGTCCGGGCTGTAGGGCGGGTGCGGCAGCGTTGCCACGCCGTGCTTGGCCAAGAAGTCCAACACGACAAGCGCGGTGTGAGACGGCGCACTGTCGTGATGCAGCCGCCAGATGTTTTTGATCGCTGGCCGGACGCGGGCGACCCGTTTTCGAAGCCTGTGGAGCACTTGGACGTAAAATGCAGCATTTACAGTTTGTCGTTCAAGTACAAATTCGTAGTGGACGACTCCCCTTTTGTCAAAAAAGACAATGAGCATCATAAACTTATTTTCTGAACGAACCCTGTATATAAATAAAATATATATATAGTGCGGGTCGCGGTGGTCCAGTGGGTAGAGCGTTGGACTACTAACCGGAGGGTCCCGGGTTGGATTCCCGGGCACCTGCAGCTCCACCCAAGCTAGTTGATTTTTCGGGTGCCGTGCCGTGCCGTGACGGGAAGATCCACAGATCTTCCTGGGAAACCATAACCGGCACAGGGAAAGGAACTGGCCCCCCTACCCTGATGTGTGATTATTCACACGCCGTCGGGCTTGGTACATGGGTGAGCTCTACCATCACCTTCGGGTTGATTACTGTGTTTATGGTTTATATATATATAGTGGGTCGCGTAGTCCAGGGGATAGAAGGTGGGATTACAGACCGGAGGGCCCGGGTTCGATTCCCGGGCAAGCCACTCTGGGCACCTGCGGCTCCACCCAAGCTATGTGATTTTTTGGGTACCAAATCTTCCTGGGAAACCATAACCGGCACAGGAAAAGGAGCTGACCTCCCTACCCTGATGTGTGAATTTCACACGCCGTCGGGCTTAGTACTGGGTGAACTCTATCATCACCCACCAAACCGACATTAGGGTTGATTAGTCTGTGTTTATGGTATAGTTATTTTTTTGTATATAAATATATTTATATACATAATACTCCCAAGCACGACCTCCAAATTAAACCCTCCAATACTGTTTTAATTATCGCATTGCCACCTATGAGGCGCCCTCTCTCTTTCCGTCGACTCTCCTTCGTGACAACCCCCCACCCGAACCCCGCCATCTCCTCTTCCCTTCTCCTACTACTCGTACCTTTTCACTCATCATCCGTGTTTGTAATCTTCTTCCTTCTTATGAAAAACGGTGGTTTTGGCACCGAAATATTTAAAAAGAAATTGTGTTTGCACATATATATTTGTATAACCATCAAATATAACAACCAAGCATGGCATTCATCGACGGCACATAAGAAAAGGAAGCTCACATGCATAGTTTTAACACTCATTAGACGTAGAGAAATGTATTAAATGAAGCAGTGTACACGAAAAACAAAGGATAATGTCCACAAAGGTTACAAACTGCTTTAGGCATTTAGACTTTAATTAAAACACTATTGATGTAAGAATCGATGTCATGCATTATAAAACTCAGCAGGTATTTCCTCCTCAGAGCGCGGTTTTTGGTTTAGCAATTAGATAAATTGGACCGTTTCGGAAATTGTATGCCATTTATGTTTTCTATCTGGAATATATTCTCATTATCAACCTGCGGTCATCGGAGCATAGTAGGATATATTGAAGATGATGGAGGGAAGTAAGTAATTCCATCCATTCCTACATTGCCTGGGTGCACACTGCCAATATTTCCCTGTGTTGTTTCTGGTTTGTTCACAGTCGGTCGAAATAGAAAGTAATATTTCAGATATTCAATCCAGTTAGCCTCATGAGATACTATACGTATACGTAGTATACGAGTATGCTCACCGACTATCTCCAAGGACACGAATCTCGATGCCCCGCCGGCTGGCGAATGCTAACTGCAATAGCTCATTTTGATTCAGCTAGTGGCTGGTACTTTGTGATCTCAGGCTCACTAACCTTAAACACAACTATCACTATTGTTACAAGAATGAGCGATATCTCAATCACATTTTTCTATCTGTGAACTTTGTTCCCTTAGTTTATACAGATTGAGGACAATCTACCGATTGATTGATAGTGCGTTCTTCACACTATTATACTAATCATTTTTGCTTTTTTTGACGATAAAGATAAGAAAAAGAACTGGAATGTAGAGAAAATATAGAGTTCAACGTATGACTAAGAATCTAAACAGCTCAGTGAAGGTAGTGTACATTCATTATCTTAGGTAGGCTACTTCAAGCCACCGATCTACGTTTATTTCTTTTTATGACAAAAATACGGATTCTCTTATTTAAATTGTTTCCTGAGTGAATATTAAGTTGATTGCCATTTAAAATGCTGTTTTCGTATATACACGTAGCAATACCCAGTAATTGGTACCACAAGTGGCATTCATTCTTCCTGGTCAATCTAATGTTCGTTGAATGATTTTACTTTGATTAGTGTCATCGTGTTAAGGCAGTTTGTTCTCGTGCATGCAGATATATCTGTGATATGCATGCTGGCTGATTTTTATGAGCACATAATTAGTTTTAACTTTTGCCTAAACTATTAATTGAGATTCTTGAGTTGATGAAACAAGTTTACGATGATCAGTGAATGACTGGACTAGGCCACATTTATGTCAGAAAAATTAATGAAATAGTTCTGACAAATTTTGAATGTGCCTCACGTATTCGTGTGTGAAGCTTTCTTACTCAAGGATCTTTCATTTAAGTTCTTTTCCTGCATCTTCTTGCAATATCCTCGTCGCCTCTCTTTGACTGGAAATTAGCCCTGCTCTTAAGAAGTGGATTTACCGTCTTTCTATGTTTTTGTGGTGCTCATCTCGGTCTCCCACAATTGCAGAGTCCAATACATTTTGTCAAAATCATTAAAATGCAGCCTCTCTCACATTCCATTTTGTTGCCGATGGATGGTAGTAAGTTGGTGTTTAATTTCTCAGACTTTGATAATTATATCGCATCATATAAAACAAGTGACTCGAGATAAATTAATCATAAAGTGTCCATAATCTATGGTATTTCACGCGTAGCGTTAAACTGATATGGCCATTGCAACTGGTGTATTAATATTTTTTTAACTTTAAAATCATGCTTATCCGGTTGTTGTGAACTACTGAAATTTCCTTAGGTTGTTGCATTTTTCTTCGTCCATAAATACAATGAATCAGTGTAGAATGAACAATTCGAGCGATTACTTTATCCATCACGACGGCTTGAAAATAGTTTTTAGAATTTCAACTAGTTTTTTATACCTCTTGGAAATGAAAAATAGTTGGTATAAGAATTATTAGATGACGACAGGTCTTTCTGTTGTGATTTTAAAACTTTTTTTCTTCTTCAATAGTGAATTTTGTGGGGAGATGTTGATCATTTAAATATATCTACCCTCTTTCATTTATCTATCTTTATGTTCTATTAGATATTGATTCTTTTTGTGAATATTTCACTGCTTATTAATTATCCTCGCTCAAATTTTAAATAAACCTGGTTCCAATATATGTCAGGTATCCAACGAGGAATGCTCTAAATAGTCTGAATGCATGTCAGGGTTTGGCAAATGATTTTTTCCAGCATTATTAAAGAGAGCAAGGGAAAGGAAGGAATCTCCTGAGGGGTTAAAAGAAAAAAGAGACTTGGCGTAGGAATTCGCCGTGTGCACCCCGCGTTTCTTGTTTCCATGGAGAATAAGATTGCACAGCGGATAAGGGTTACAAATGAGGCGGCATTCGTATTCCCGGGATGAGGGCGTAGGGTCGAGGGAGGGGGAGAATTAGGGCGACTCCGTGAGACGCGCGTGCCCCGATGGAATTTCACCCCGGCATGGCGGGGGCCCATGCTCCCTCTCTCCCCTTCCCTACCTCTGCTACACCAGTTCCAACATAATTACTCTCAAGCTATCTCCGAAGCGAATACTGAAGCAGTTCTGTCATTGGAGCTCGAGTGTGGAGGGCATATTCCAAGGTGAAACATCTTTTCTTTCTCCGACGGAGAATATGGACGAAAAGCCACGTCTACAGCCCTCAACGCGAGGGCCGATTGCACAGGTGAGATCACTTGGTGCCGAAACCCGCGGCGTATGAAAATCACACGTATAAAAGGGGTGGGGGGAGCAGTTCCCGTCCTTATGCAGTTTGTGGTTTCCCTGATAGATCTGGGAGTGCCACGCAGAAAATCGCAGAGCTTAGTTCGCGATTGGGCTTGATCATAGAGGCCGATCATTCTCATATGAGCCCGTGCCCCTGCGCTTAGTGGCCGGGTGAGCTTCCGCACCCGCGTCCCTCGCGAGGATGCGGGCTTACCCTCCTCGCGATTGGATGACCTCTGGAATACGGAGGAGTGCGAGGGGAGACTTGGCGCCCGGCATCTCGAACAGGTATCTGTAGCGGGCGCCCTTATCCTGGAGGATCGACAGTGAAATCAAACAAGAGTACCCGTGTATCAACCTGCTAGCCAGGCGGTTTTGTGTTCCTGGCACGCTTACCGGTTAACTGATTTCGAGAACTATGCTGTGGGGCACGTCGAAGACAAGAATCTTGCTCTGTATCTCACGAGGTAATCTATGAGGTTGATTTTTCTCCCCGAATACCTTACGCCATGCTCCTCCGGCAACGGGCACTCGGGCGTGACATTCGAGCCTGCCTTATCCAAGATCGAAGGCATCATTAGCACCTGTCAAGGCCACGAGATGGTGAAGAAGATGACTTCCTCGGGCGTAATTGGAGCACCGTAGCGTAAATTAGTACTAGCTCATTTATATTTTAATCAGGCCGATTTTAAGCCCGCAAGCTTTAAAATGCTTCGTGTGACCAATAGCATATGCCTAGAAAATAGCATGCTCCTCTTGGTTCAACAAAAATTTTCGGCTCATTTTTGTTTGACTTTGGCATAAGCTTAGTGGTATCGCTGACCCTTCAGACAATTATCGGTTAAGGAATTCAATTTACGCTGTTAAAAAAATGGCTCCATAGTATTGGCCATTAATATGTACGTTTTTATTGCTCATTAACAAACCCAGCCTTCAGTATAGCCCTTATCACTTATTGTAGACACAAATAAAACTATGGAGTAAATATTTCACGACTTATTTGTGGATAAAGATGGAATTTAACAGAGCTAAGACTTGTAGATTCAACTTTATCACCTTGTCCTAATTGATTCTAATTCTTGAATTATGAAATACTCCGAGACTCTAGCGAATCCTCACATGTTCCCTTTTTCATGATAGATCAATTAAAACATCCATTTCTAAGCTTGTGACTTAATATTAATGACAGTACTAGTAGTCAGTTGTGTATCCCTGGGAGGGTTTGCGAGAGGTTTACCTTGGGAATGACGTTTTGAAAGACGATCCCCAGGTTGGCTTTCAAATAAATACGTGAGCAAATCATTCGTTTTTTATTCTTTACGCGTCCGGTACCACAAATTAAAGCTTAACTCCACTCTCTTGGGAAAATGGCTCCACCTTAAACCTCAAATAAATCTCATTAAGGGCCTCGGCGCATTCATACAAGAATGCTTTCTGTCGGAGCGACGCGGCGGGAGTGATGTTTCACCCTCTTCATTTGTCTCATTCTCTCCTTAGGGGAGAAGCAGGTACACCTCCCACTTCACTAGCACATATGTTTATCTGAAACCCTTAATTTTTTCTGGGTTGCTCGTTAAAATTATTAATACCCGCCGCGCCGGCTGTATCGTGATGATAGGTGGTGTAGTCACCGAACAAAGCTCTGAGCTCTTTCAAATCCGGCCATGGAAATTTTCTGGTGGTGTCGTGCTAACCATTATGATTATTGAAATTTATGGTGAAAAATAGACTCAGCTGATGGAGAACATAAAATTTCAACTATTACAATGCGTAAAGTTACGTGGAACATCAATCTGAAAGTCAGTAAACAATTTTTTAACGGTCACGTAAAATTAGTTCATGGTTTCATTCAATTTCTCTCCATTGAATGCTTCAAATGACGAGTAAAGTACGAGGATCTTCGAAATCATATCTTATTTTGGAAATTTCCACACTTAGCATATAAGGTATGGTTTGCTGCAACGAATGCCATAATTCAAAGCAGTTGGCCATGGATCGCAATATCATGGTGTCATTCGCTTGTACTTGATATTCTCCATTCCGAGTATTTTCATTCCAGTACCCCTGCATTAAACTCTATCTTTGATATTCTTCTACAAATAGGACTTAATAAAAGTCAATAGGATACTTTGAATTTATTCATTCTCAAATGTGCCGCAATTATTCCATTTCCAAAGAGGGTATTGTGTTCCACGTACTCAAAAGAACGTTCGCTTACACTTTATATTGAAAACGTAGGAAAAACATGCTTGCTGGTATCAATAAAAAACAAGTTTAACTTCGGCTGCATAAAAGCATGCCAACTTATGAAGAGTTGCATAACACGCTAAATCCTTTTGAATCAATGGAAACAGAGGAATTTTATCTTCCGAGTTTTCTTTCTATGATGAATAAAATATCATACAAACATCATTGAATTTTTTTCCAAAACTAATAAAAGAAAAAACTCCTTCAGATGACTAATATTGCCGTTAGGTTGAATTGACACAATTTCTTTTGAACAGATATTTTAATTTCAAAATAAATATAAAATGGTGAATTTTACCACTGATATTATAATTTTAATGGTGTTCTCTCTTTGTTTCTCAATATACTTATTAATGTTATTCTTAATTCAAATAGTATCTTCAAATTAAAACTTTTGCCTCAAGCTTTGATAAATTTGATTGATTTACCAATGCAGAAGATGCATGCCTATTGTATCAATGGAAGTGTGGAGAAGGTAATAAAAAAGTATACGATGAGACCAAAAATATGGCCGAACCGAAACAGTTAATTTCATAGATATGAAACGTGGAAAAGCATTTGAAGAACAAATTATCTCTCAAAATTTGGATGAATAAACATTTTTTTCTTTGATACAGAAATTGAATTCTTAACGCCTATCCATATCACTCAAATATAAAATTCATTTCGGGAGAACAATGAAAATGTGAAATATGCCTTTCTAGATTATTCTTGCACATATTCTAGCATAAATAACTTCAAGAATTTTTACGATTAAAGACGAATTGTTTTGCAATATGGTGTTACTATATTGCTAAAAAGAAGTATCATCTCTGTTATGCGATTCCATGCTGCCGTGGGTGAAATATATTTCCCTTACAACAATTAATTCCTGCAAATTGAGTACTCTGCTGATCACCAAACGCTCAAAAGCACCAGTGGAGTATGATTATGAAATCGTTAATATGTTTATAAAAATGCTAATTGATCCCTTTATTAAGGGAATTATAATCGTACCCATGAACCGTTTGTTATAAAAGCTCCCATAAACCATGAAAAAATATTTGAAAAGATTTTCTTTAAGGGAGTCTCATAAAATCAGACGACCATCGCTGCTCGTAAATAATGACGATGTCTAACGTTTGAATCTTCATACTCTATAAGTTTTCGCCAAATATTGAAGTGACCTTTTGTTTTAGTTTGAGCATAAATCGAAATAGATCTCTTTAGATTAGCTCACAGAAGTAATTTTTCGCGGGACCAACCACTGATCTCGCTCCTGCTGAGAGGCTCATAAATTCGATATATGGCCGTGCGGCGTTCGTATTTGCGCGATGGCTATCGATGGTGCTATCTCAACTCTCATTTAATGTCTATTTTCCACGATTTTGATGCAGCTAATGACAAAATATCGAAATATCGCGCGAATTACAGAACACATAAGAAAGACAGACACAGGAGAGGTGGGGCAGGCGGAATCTATCAAGGCGAATGATTTTTACTCTCTGAAATGGTTGCATTATAATGCACACATAGCGGGTGACTCCGTTAAAGTTACTGTTACAGTTTCTTGAAATTTGTCTAAGGTATGAACAGCCTAAGTGTTTGAAATTGGCTTTATTAACATCGTGGACTGTGGCGCGTCGCGCACGACTACGAATGCCTGTGACATTGTATGTACGGTATTTCGTCATAACATCTTGTTCCTTTAAAGCCCCCAAAATTTCAGAGTGTAAGAGGACGTCTCGGTAGCTTAATTGGTTAAAGCACTCTGCCGGATATCGAGGGATCCGGGTTCGAATCCCGGTCAAGGCGAATGATTTTTACTCTCTGAAATGGTTGCATTATCTATCAGATCACAAGTGTATAAAAATATTTTCTTTACCGGAGCTCAAACCATCGATCTCTAACCATCGAGCAGTCTTTCGACTTGCCGGGCCTAACTAAGATTCTCTAACCACTTGAGCTATGATTCAATATAATTGTATTTAATCTGACTATTGCTTCACCTGATTTCCGAAGTTGTTTTCACCTTTGAAACTGATATGCCCGCTCGCCTCTCATCATTCACAATGGCTAGAAAGTATTTTATTCCATCTTAAAGAGTTCTCCAAAAGGATCTTCCGCAAGTTGGGGGGAAGAGGATTCTGTGAAAATGAATAACGTTGGACAATGGGGTTAGGGGTGACGGTCATAAAGTTTAATGTTTTTCCAACGAGTCTAACCAATATATTATTTTAATAGTTTTTTATATCATTAATTATGAAAAGGAAACATTTCACATAATGTAACCAAATACTATGTCATTATAATTAGTTGTATTTTAGGATGGCATTTCAGTAAGTGTTCTTCATCCCTTCAAGTGCCGAGGACATTTAAATCAAACCCAGTCCTCAAGTTGGGGTGTATACTGTTAAAAATAGCTCTTTTATTATGAATTAGGTTGAAAATTCCTAACATTCGTGCCTTGAGGGCAATTATTTTGAACGCTTTAAAGATAAATTTACATTTCACATAATGAATTTTCCTAGTCGTATCTCGATTTGATTTGGAAAACTTCCGATTCAATGAAGAAAGCTTGATTGTAAATATATGGATCCATGTCCTGTACATGACTGGTTGCTCACAGAATCAATCACAACATATAATCACACAGTCTAACTTATAATTTAATTAATTTGATAACGCACACACCCAAGTATAATCAGGGTGCTAGTGACGTTTTAAGGTTCCTTTGAAGCGGGAGAGAGTTCTGTGAAAACGGACAATTTCTGAAATTGGATGAAATGGGTGAGGGGTTTATCAAAAGTAATCTAAGCCCATGCACGTCTTTCCTTTGGGACTCCTAATGGAGCATTGGCGTGCAATTTGAAAAATCAACATCCTCTGGGTTAGTTATCCTCTACAGATATCACTTGCGTTCCGCAAATACCTCCGTATTTCTTGCGAGCGTGGGTGCATCCATGGATACCTCATCTGTGAGGAATATATCAAAGGGAGAGGAAATAAGTTAACTAAAATCTTTTACGCCCCCAGTTTTCATCCGGAAATGGTATTCTTCTCGCACAAAGGAACACGCACACATGCGCACGCGCGCCTCTGGGCTTCACCCGCGACCTCTAGTGAACGCGACGGGACGGGTTGAAGAAATGGGAGAAAGGGTGGTAGGATCGGGGGAAATGAGCGGGGGTGGAAGCGTTGGGGTGAGTGAGGGGAGGGTGTTAGGAGCACGCGCGTGCAAGGCGGTGCCGAGTGCCACTTATCACGGATTAACTCGGGGGGGCGCCGCCACCGCTGCCTCGGCTCCAGCTGCTCGCAGGAATAAGGAGGTGGCGCGGGGGATAAACGGAGCCAAGGACGGGAAAGGAGGAGGAATGCGAGCATGATTGATGACGTGTTCGAGGCGTCATCCCTTAGGGACGCCCTGGGCGAAGGATCGTGACCTTTGCGACCGAGAGATCAGGAGGATGCTTCGCAAAGGTGACGGGGGTGGAAGGGCGAGGAGGCGTATGACCCGAGGGGAGAAAGGGATGAAGGAGTGGAAAAAGAAGAAGAGAGCGTCTCGCCCACGCCGAGGTGTAAGTCAAAGGGTGAAAAGGATTGGGGAGGGAGGGCGGCTCTCTCTTCGCAGCGGTCGGCGAAAGACTTTTGTTTCAAATGAGTATATGGGCGTGGTGGTGGTGGTACTGGCTGGCCCATTCGACCGTTCCCGCGAGACCCTTCCCGTGATGACCACTTCTTTTATCCGTCGCTCAAACTTTCTCTCCCCGGTTATAATGTTTGATGGGCCCTGATAGCCTCGATTTACCACAGACGGGCCTTCACCGTTGTCCCCCTACTACGTCTGACCTACGTCCGGGAAGAGTACGAGCATTTTTTTTCGCGATATAGTATGCCAGAAGTGGGTCTTGAAAGTCACATCGTTTTTTTTGATCGTAATACCTCCGTTTGGTTGCAGAAGTAACTCTTCTCATTGTGCTAAATCTTCATTTCTGGATTGTATGCCAACCCTGTTAAATTCTCACGTTTTCTGTGCATAATATCGTCCAAGTCGTATTGCCTGTCTGTATCTTTATGAGAAGATTAGTGAACGCTGCAGAGCGGAGCTTAGCATTGCATGGGTAATAAACTTCCTCTCCGAGGAAGGAAGATAAGATAAAAAGGTTTTGGAGATGAAAGTTTGGAAAAGGAAAGGATAACTTACACTGCAGGAGGTAATAGTTTAGGGAAAAAGTTATTTTGTAATACTTTGTGTTATAAAAAAATTCCAAAAATGTATGTTTAAATTTTAAGAAATTGCTCGAAAAATGTCGCCAGCGGGGGAATACCAGGTGCAATGCCAATACTTTTACTCTAAGACCTACCAATGTTGGTCAAATAAATATGTACTATATTAGTGAGCTTTTGATAGACACGCCAATGCTACACTTCTAAACCTCACCTAATAAATTAAATAAATTGTTCTTCAAACTGCACACTTCTTGCCTCCCTCATTCCTTCAACATGCCCAATCTTCCCCCTCTCCCTTAGCTAGGCAAAGCTCTTATCCCACTCTTATTAGGTTTAAATATTCCCTTGGTCCTCAAATGCCCTGCGTCCCTTATTCCTTCTCCTTTGAATTTCCCCCAGGAACCCTCTCTTCCCCCACCATGCCTAGAACGTCCTCGTTTGTTCTTCTTTCTGTCTCTGTCACCATTTACATCCTTCTCCACTCCCACATTTCAAAAGTCTCCCGTCTAAGCTTGCCCCCTAACCTCATGTCAAAGCTTCGACGCCATAAAAACCACGCTCAATTGAAAGACTTCACTAGTTTTGTGCTTACATCTTAAGGTCCTTGTCGTTCTTTCCTTCCTCTTAGTTAAAAGCCTCTTTACGTAATGCATTTCTTTTGAATGACTTTAGCTCTTTGTCCACCTTCGTCTAAAACTCTTCTTAAGTGAGGATATTGTTCTACTTGCTCTAGTTTATGGCCCACGGCTGTGATATTTATTTTAGCTTTTCCATTTCTTGAGAATCTCATTACCTTTGTTACCTTATGATTCAATCTCATGCTATACGTTTCAGACTGATGCTTTAATGCGATCAGTGGAGAATACAATCCTTTCCAAAACTGGCAAAATAAAGCTTTAACATACTTAAATATAAATGATCTTATTAGTCACCCACCCTTTTTAAATCCTTTCCATGGCCCTCTACCATTTCCTTCGCGGGAATGAGCAAAAGCGAGGACCATGAAGGACAACTCTGTCCTACCTCCCCTTTCAATCTCTGCTCATTCTGATTCTCCATTTGCCACCCCCACATGCGTGACATACATACAATATATTAGAGTAAATAGGTAATTTAAAAATTTTTCAATCCAGTCCTGTAAACGCCCTTGTAAACTGCGTCTTATTTTATGAGAGGTTAATAACAAAAAGAGCTATAGTGACTTAAGGGCAAGGAGCATCCCCAAGTTTTCACAAAAGTATCTCCAATTTTAATCGCTGTTGTAGCAACTTGAACAGATTCATTCTGACTCCATTGAAGAAGATATGAGTGCTGTAAAACATAGTATTGAAGGAGAAAGGAGATTGGACCCAGACGTCGCAGGGGCAGAGTACAGGAAGAAGAAAGCCACTTGGTGGAGCTGAGAGTATTTTGGAGAGAGAAAAGGACTTCTTGGGAAGTCTGGACCAACTCATTAGAAAGTGCGTATTGCTCATTGCTTCGTCATTCTCTTGGGACTACGGCAGAATCCGGAGGGAAACGACGACCTCTTCTCCTCTTTTGTTTTCCATGGGAACGTTCGCAGTTAATGAAGAAATCTTTCGTCGCGTGAAGCTACCGCTATTCCCAAGTTTCGCACGAAGAGCTTCTTTTGTTCACTCGAATCGTGTGCCGGCCCAAAGAGGATTGGAAATGATGTCCGGTGAAAGTAGATCTCTTCCAGATGAGGGAAACTTGTTCGGGCAGAAAAAAAAGCTAATTGGCTCTTCATGAAAATTATATTCATATGTACAGGCAATCTTTTACATAATAACTATGCATAATTAAGCCACGATAAATGCAGTTAAGTTAATTGGAATTGGTTAAACGAGAATTCCATTTGGGTTTACATTAATACCCTTCCATCTTTTTTTTAATAAAATTGACATTTTTGGCATTTTTTTAATATCAAAAAAATTTCATATCCTTTATTTTTCTTCAACGCCCGGGAATAATTTTTTGATTAAATTGCAGTGCGATCTAAACCGTCGAGAATTCATTGGAATTTTTAAATATTTTCATTGTCTATGAAACGCATTTATGCATAGTATACGCTGATTGTTGACGCTTTTATGTTTTATGTGTACGTAGTTTAATATTTTTCATAAAATGCCATTCTATTTTATACTCCCACTCCCATTAATTATATATTAGAATGTTTGGTGGATGAGAATCAAGTCTCCAACTGACGAAAAATCTAACACATTTAAAAGCAAATGTGAGATTCATTCTTCCTACCCTCTTCCGATCCTAGTCAAGGGTGACAACCCTGTCTTTCATTTTAAACAAATACTTTCGATTCAAATAAGAATGGACAGTTTTTCGGAGAGAAGAAATAAATAAGGAATACAGCAAGCATCAGCAGGAAATTATATTAATTATATTATTTGAGCTCTATGGCCTGTACTAATTTAATAGGTGAAAGAAAAACTTGTGCCGTGATTTGTGAGGAAGTAAATCGTATGCCAGGGATTAACAAATTCATAACGCGGAGTTTCATAACAAAAAAATAGGAAGAATAAATCTGTACGCCAACTGGAAATCCCGTTAGTACGAGGATGCTGTTCGTCTGAAAATGTCAGTAGAAAGTTCTCCTTGAATCAAAATTTCGCATGCCTAACTTAATTATCTGTCTTACTTTGAAAAAAATCAGGTAGTAGTGTTGGGCTTTATCATGTAATTAGCATGCTTACTTTCCCTGTGTAACACTTAAGCTTTAAGGAATCAAAATCCCTTAAAGTTTAAATTTCTTATCCAGCATTCCCACGAAGGAATTCTCGCGTCATAGATGAGAGCAGTGGTGCGTAAAGATTTTGGGAGGAAAAATCAGCGTGTCCATTCGTCGCGCTCCATTTAACAGTCCCGCGCACCTATATTAATTTTGTATCCCGCCGAAAATGTCATAAAATTTTTTATTCATGAAACTGTGTGATTTTCGCAAATATTTGGGTGTTTTTCTTCCATTAAATTGGAATATTGCTTATCCCTGGTCTAAGAGTTTAAATTTTTAGTCTTTTGTTTTTATAGTCTCGCGTTCAGAAATGCCCTCATAAACAAAGTAATTAAATGATGGCATTTGTCAAAATCCGTAAAAAAATTCCCTTTCCCCCCTCTCAGTGTATACTTAAATATCAGTGTATTCGAAGTGTAACACACTTAGAATTAGGTAAATGTATCTCTGATTGAAATATTATATTCAAACTTTTATAGTACAAACTTTACCCTTTTTCTCTCTTCTGCACCTAAATGGTTGATTCAGAGAGTTCATAGATAGGTTCAAATAATCTCAGTCGTCGAGGTACCAAAAAATGAAGATACTACAACTACGAGTTCATTGAAATAATTGTTTTCAAATTACCCTGGCAATCGTTTGAATAACTTTATTTCAATATTACACTCAATATATTATTTGTAACAATAATAGTTTAGAAACCCAGAGCTTTATATTCATCTACATACATCTACATCTACATAAATACCCTGCGAGCCACCAAAAAGGTGTGTGGCAGGGGGTGTAGCACCATGAGGGTAGAGTAAGGGTTGAGGGGGTTGGGGGTTAGGTGAGGAAATGGGGGGGTAACCTGTAAAAAAAGTATTTTTTACATATAAATATATATATATACACATATATACACATACACATACATACATACACACATGTATGCATATCCTCGCGCAGTCCCTAACCTGTACGTTAATACTTATTGTAATGAACTAAGTTCTGGGGAATTTCGGCTACAAGCATTCTGGTCTCATATCGTTCTTGGAAAAAATGACATTTTAAACCTGTCAGTCTTGCAGTCTATCTCTCTAGTCTTATATTCGTGATCCCTTCGACCGTAATACGTTGAGGTTCGTATTATATCCTTGATGTCATCGGAAAAGTTTCAATTCTCGAAAAATGTCACCTTTAAATGTTTTTAATAAGTTTAATCTATATTGGAAACGCCGCTGTGTAAGAGAATCAAATTAGTATTCGAATCAATATTAGACAATTCAAATTGAATTTCAAGTTCGAGTTATCTTTTATTAAAGTTTACCGACATGAATTTCAGTGCATAATGAAATGAAGCCTCACAAAAGTCTTTAAAAGATAGTAACGATTATTTGCTTGTGTACAATGAGTACTGAAAAATGTGGAGTTATTTTTACCTTTTCAATAGGCATGCATGCATATATGCGTGCCTGTAAGGTCCTTAGGATACCACTAGGAAGTAATATTTTGCTCGCAAAAGTCACATCTTAGTAGTGGATTTAGCTTTTTTTGACCTTTCATCACTTCGCCATATTGCCATTAATATTGCTCCACCAAGAAACCTATAAATATATGAGGAATATTTATGGGTATTTATGTTTCCTACACTTACACACTTGTTCATACACTAATGTTTCAACATGGCGCATGTACGTATATGCTATGCTGTGGTATGGACATTACTGTATGATGTGGGAAACTTTCTGGTGTTGGAAGCTTTCAATCACCAGATACATCAGGACATGATGACATTTTCCGCGTTATTTACGATAATTTCGTGAAACGTTTCGTGACTTGAATCCCTTCATTCCTCCAATCCTTAGAATGTTAAATTGACCAACTGAGTGGATAATTTTAGACTTATTATTACTTGACTCGTTGGAGAGACGCCAGGGAAAAGTGTCAACCAAAGACCGAGAAGGTATAAAGAACGTGATATGAGCCTGGAGAAAGAAAAGATCAGGAGAGAGAGTATCGAAAAGGAAAGAAAAAAATATCTTAGAGCTTCCCAGAAAAGTCTTAGAAAGCAGCTAGCATAGTTATTGACCATATAGACCCGCTCTTGGCACCCAGTTATCTTGTATTTTAACTGTAGGAACGTCTGTGGCCATCAACATGATGAAACGCACGGAATATCCTCGAAATCTATATTAAAAAAAAAATTATTAAGTCTGATTCAAACGTGGAAATAAATTAGATTTAAGTAATTAAGCCTTAAAAATTGAAATGGTTGATTGTGAAACGATTACGGCAACCCAGTTTCAACTTTGTCCACAGACATGTATCGTATTTATTTGAATGATAAAGGTAGGCAAACACGCTGCTGTGTTTTTCATTTGTTTGCTTACATTTGTTTCTAATTCCTCCTCGATAAGTGGTATTATATTCTTATCCACATTTTAAATTACATTTCTAAGTTCCACAAAGGTCTTCTTGTATTATATTCTCTTCGATAACTCTGTAAGTTAGAACAAATTCTCTGCTCTTCGCCTATTTTTATATCCAATTTTGTTTATATGAACTCACAAAATTAGGCTCGACGACCAGCCAACTGAACACTAAGCAGGGTCATTCTCTCCCATGTTTTGACCATGTATCTTATGAAAAAATAGAATTGAATCCAAGGTAATGTTTTGCATATTACTTAATGTCGTCTAACAAGTTTATAGAATTGAGATAGTGGTAGCGGCTATGGCGGACTTAAAAAAGTGACTAAGGAATAGCGACCAATCACTCATACGTACGGCGAACACACGAGGGAACAACCTCCGTACATACACCAACGCTAGTTTTTATGGATTCGTAGCAAAGCTGATTGTATGCGGCTATCTATTCTCCCTTGAGAAATGATGTCAATATCTGAAACAGCATTTTAAGTAAAGGAAAGGAATGTACTTAAACTATTCGGGGCGCCGTGGTTGCACTGTAACGAGGAAAGATTTATCTTTATGGAGATTTTTAAAGCATTCTAATAATAAGTTTATGAAACCAAATCTGGTGTGTTTGGGGATTTTTATTACCTTTCAGTCCCAAAAAATCTTCGTTTTGAAGAGAGAGAAAAGATTTACTCTTATATATTAAAAAAATCACCTCGTAAATTGTCAATTTTCATGTGGCTATAAATTTAAAACTTCGTTGAGAACACCCGTGTGAGACAAGTTTTCCTTCAGGGCAAGTAGTGGATGGCGTTGGCAGCGATGGTAGCTGTGGTGAATCTTAGAAAGTAGTCCAAATGAAATGAGAAAAATAGAAAAATAAATATTGACTATTTTCTATTTGGTGCATTTATATTAAGAAACCTCTTGGTGAATTACTTTCAAAAGATTAAAACGATAGCTCTTTAAAATATTTGGTGGAATAAAAGGCAAAAGTTGCTCAAAGAGACAATTATGAAAAGCCAAAGGAACAGTGGGTTAAAAATAAATTATGTAATTAACTGGTTTATAGAGCTACTTTCGGATTACTAACTTTATGGCTGGCTCCACTCGATAGGTGTATCGAAAGCCACCACAAGTGCATGGGGCACATAGAATACCAGCCATGAAAATACGTATTTCGTAGAAGTCTGTAAATGAGTGATTGATATTCATTTGGTTGTGTACTGTACGAGTAGTATGTATTGAATTTGGCATTGCAACGTAGTGTGCCATCATATTTCGGTATTGAATTGTGTGAAGGGGAGACAAATCATTTTACCTTCCTGTTCGACTGAATAGCATTTAAATTGTCTCACTCTTGTCTGATTTGCCGATATAGTGCGGGACTAGAATTGTTTCCTCCATGTCGCAAGCCAAACTACTCAATTGATACCTTTTTTAATCACTTTAAGCCTATATATAGTTACCATTCTCCAGAGGTTTTCCCCTCTCATTACGTGTATAATGCAATTTTGTGACATGATGTGTTTTCGCAGCAGATTTTTTATATAGTATAACCAGGGAGATTCTCTCTGTGTTTTGCTCTTTCTGAATTATTATTTTTTTGTGATGATCCCAAATGGGAGGTTTTTTTTAAACATGTTAATTGATAAATTTTCCAAAGACAAGTTTCACAAATTCTAGCTTTTTTCATAGCGACACCACATTTCCTTCGTATGCTGCTATTGTGAATTACAAACTGTTTTTGACACCCAAAATTTCCTCAAAGCGTGAAGATATTACGAAAGTGTTCCTCAAGTTAATATTATGAGGTGAATAGTATTTTTCCTTATCATTAGCTTTCCCCCTTAATTGTCCTCACTCAAATACTGGAAAATTGGCCCAGCATGGGGAGAATACAATTGATTCGTTTCACTTCTTTTGTCTGCTAAGCGAACCACGGCCTTCCCAGAACCACTTGGTGTGGCCCACTTGGACCCACCGGTCGTAAATCTCGACGTTCTTCCCCTGCCCATTGTCTAATCTACTCTCGTAGTGGAGGGGAAGGGACTACCCCTTTCCACATCCCTTCATTCGGAGGGAGAGAAAGACGAATGTAGCAGACGAACAATATCCCTTCCATCTCGCCATCTTCCCCCGAGCTCCATCCCCCGTCCTTGCACTCCACAGAAAGCAAAGCAACCCGGAGTGAGGGAGAAGGTTAGTTGTGTGAGTGACAGCTGCGCCGCCGACCATGACTTCAGCCGCCTCCGTAGAGCAGCCCCCCCCTTTCCCCCCGACCTTCGCCTCGGATAACGTTAAGCCGTGCAGCGGTTCTAGGGTCACAGGTGGCGGCTGTCTGGCCGCCAACCGCGTGCACAACAGCCTGGACGTAGGTCACAATCTGCAACGGCTTGTGGGATAGGTGCGTGTGTGAGGCGGCAGAAGGGCCCAGCGCGGAAGGGTGCCATATGGGACCGCCGAGGGTGCGGGGGTGGAAGAACCCGGGGTCTGCCTCCGGCCTGTATGAGGGAAGCTTGGTTGCCGAAGAGGAAGTGAGGTGGAAACGAAAGTGCGAGGGGAAAGAAAAGCGAAAAGAGAAATATAATTTCTAGATAAGGCATCTTTGTTGTCCTCCTCAGCGACACAGCAATGGCAAATATGCGTCGAGATTAGGGACGCGTCGAGGCGAATTTTTCGAGAATTAAGGACGCGTTACGCGAGCATTGATCGAAGGCGTTGGGTGATGAATAATTTTGAGAAACCGCAGAAATCTCCTTGAGGGCGGTTCAAGCGTGTGTTCTTTATTTCAGAGGAGGAGAGAGAAAGGAAGGGATTCTTGGAGATGGAGAGTGGAAATTTAAAAGGAAAAACTCTAACTAACGAAAAAGAAAAAAAGTAGACAATTATCATTGATAGTATTTTGTCGCAAATATACATGGTATTGTTCCCGGATATGGGAACTTACCACAATTACCCTTACTACCAGTAGCCCCCTAACACCACACTATGCGCCGTAATGCCTTACATTGTATACACTACATAGGTATAAACAATTCTTCAACCCCACGTATTTTCTGTCTCCCTTAATTCATTTCAACATACCCGTTTGTTTCATCCCTCTACCTCACTTGACTAACATCTCTCCCTCTGTCACGCTTTTCAACCTTCCATCGTCACTCAATATACCTTGAAAACCCACTTTTTTTGCCTTTCTGAATTACTCCCAGCACCCGTCTCTCCTTCCCCACTATTCGTAATACTGCCAGTGTTTATCGTCCGTTTAAATTTCTTCCCCAGCTCATATGTCAAATCTTTGTCTATCTATGTACATTTGTCCTCTTGCCTTAACTCCTCTTGCAACAATTGCCGAGCAATATAAAACTCTTCCCCATATCAATGTTTTCACTAATCTTTTCTTTACATCTTTACTTAAGATCCTTATTATCAATTTCTAAAGATATGACTCTTCCAGTGAGAGAGCATATCTATAATTCACTCTGCAAAGAAATGGTATGGGTCATAGATCGAAAAGAAGCATGCTCTTGCCACCCGTAGGTTGGTTCGACAGGGCCCTCCAACCCGTCAAGCAACAAGCCAGCTGTGCGTGAAATCAGGGCCGAAGGTTCATGACAGGCTCCTTGAACCATCCATTGTTTTCCAGATCAATTTCGCACCCAGAAAAATCACGTAGCCTTTTTTTGGTTGGGTGTCGGCCAGAGGATCCAGCCAGGACCCTATGGTCAGCTACCGAGTGATTTACTCACGAGGCCCCCATATGCTAGTGAAAACTTAAATCAGGGGAGGGGACCATCGTGTCCAAGAGTAGAACTTTTAACATAAATTCGCTGGCCATATGCGACGCTTCTAGTCCGAAGATAAATTTACTATATCCACTAAATAATAACTACTAAATATACTAACCAGTAATAATTACCTCGGTAATTCGCTATAATTTCTGAATGAAGTATATTTTCCTATTAGTTGTTGCAGACATTCAGTGCAATCATTGATCGCTGTTATGAACCCATGGCAATACATTACGATTCAACAATTGAACAAAATTCTGACTCAATTCTACCGTTGTAAAAAATATATGCTGCTACGGCAATTAAAAATTAATGCACAGTCGTTACACAATTTGTGATTGCTGTCCCATTAATTAAAAATTTGATAATTGAACTCGCTGATAAAACGTCAATTATATTAATTTATCATCATGGAAACAATCAGGTGCAGTAATGTTGCACCTAAACCATTTTGGCATAAAGGATAAATCCACTAAGGAAATATTAGGCAGAATGAATACTTTTGAATGAATTTAATGAATTTATGACTCAATTCTCGACTGTCGCAAATTAATGTGGTTTTGAAAATGATTGATTCTAATTTATTTTTGCTTTGACGAATTCTTTCTTTATATTTTAATTTTACAAAAACGGATGTTGACATTTGAAGTTTTCATTCGACATTCAACCAATAATTAAACGTTCCAAGAATTAAGATATTTAGCGTAGTTTTCAGCGGCGTATCATTGATTCGGTTTCGAAGAGACACTATCGGTGGATTATTACGCTAATTTAAATTCGAGAAAGGAATAATTTGTGGCATTGCCTTCTGATAAGGAACCAACACTTTTTGTATTTTCATCCCTTAAGTGAGAAATTCCCGGATGTTTGATTCACATATGCGCAATAAAATGAGTAGCAAAAAAATTCTTCAAATTGGGACTTGTGGTGAAGTGTTGTCTGTTTCCTACCAGTATCGTGCTTATGAAATATATCTTTATCTCTCCTTCTTAATACGAGGTATAATAAATGCCCTCCGAGGTTAAATCTTCCTCTGAATTACTATTAGGAAGAAATAATCCCTGATCATAGTAGCGAAAATGCGGCCAATGTTAACGAATTAATATATGCAATAATGGATGGAACTAGACCACTCCATCCAGTTTTCAAATGTACCTACTTTTTCTTCTATACCATCAGATAGCTAGCTCTCTGTAGTTAACCATGCCTTGTTTCCGAACTCCTCCACGCAACTTATCCCTTCTTCTCTTCCTCCTCTTTCTCTTCCACTTTACCACACTTAACTAGGGTGAAACATTAAATCTGAAAAAAATAAGACGGGTACTCATGGTGTTGTCCTTCATCAGCATGCATGATCTTGCCTAATTGATGATTGCCCCAACCTCCAAAGTGTTGTGGAATTTCGCATTTCGTTTTAGGAAAACAATTACCAACTTATAATTTTTCTTTGTTGTTTACTGTTTTGGTTCACACAAGATTTCAGAAGTGACCCCGTGTATAAAAAGTCAAATTTTTGGGGAGTTTGGCGCGAATGTGTTCGTAAACTTTTTCTAGTATTATGTCAGAGGGTATTTGATGGTGTCTTTCTCAAACTCTCACTATATACCTCAGAATATCGTTGTCGCCGACATGAAAACTCTCAGCCCCATAGCTTACCCTCAGTGTGGTCCTATTGGGCCGCCGCCGACTACTTGAGGTGTTGATTGATGAGGATCTAGGGAACGACATGAGGAGACGTTTCAGAAGTGTACCTGTCACAATTCGTGTTCGCCGCAGATAGTGATGTTATCTCCTGCCCGAGGGAAGAGGAAGTTGTGCTTTTCCAAGATGACTGGTGTTTACAAGACGTCCCACATCCTGATAGTGTTTCCTCCAGTACGAGTGGGTGGAATGCGACGGCTCTGCCCCGAAAGTAGCCTCCCCCGAAGAAGCGTGGGGCGCTTCCTCATCGCCCGCGGACCATTTCCTCCTCGCCTGGTGTAAATACGCGAAAGGATTCTTTCGGGGAACTAACCTGTTTCCCAACGTTAGCACGGGGAGCGGGGTAAACTGAACACATCGACTGTTGCGTCACTTCAAAACATAAGCGAGCACAGGGCGGCGACACCACAATTTCCGAAGATAAAAAAAGTTTTGCCCATTATTTCCGGATCCTTTAAAAAAAAGTCGGTTCGCATATTGGAATGAAAGGAAGCTTTGAGGCATGAAGGAAATGTGGTCCAAGGAATCGGAAGTGCATAATACGAGGAGTGATTGAACGGATTCGATGGTGACTAATGGCCAGGAACGGCTGGCATGAATGACGAGGAACGGTCGCATTGACGAAAAATTCGACATACTGTATATCGTAGTAAGCCAAGATAACAATTACGCAACAAATGGATGGCGGGTAATTAATTCCTTGTGGCTGTTAAGTGTCAAAAAACGTCCCTCTTTTTGGTGAAAATTCACTCATTTTACGGCTTGATCTCTAGTTGCATTATATTTGTGTAATTTTCCTCCCTCTCGTCCATCAGTGCTAACATTTCTAAGACTTGATGTTTTTTGAAAATGTTTTTTTCCATTCTTCTGATGGCTCTTTTTTCTCTGGATTGCCAATACGCCCTCGCTGATCATCGAGAACCAAAAAGTAGGATCTTACACTACCTCAGACGGAGTGGTTCTACACACTAATAGAATCTTAAGTAATTAGCTTGATTATGCCCCTATAATATCCTTATTAATATCATTTATGTAGGTTGTTTGTCAAAAGAGATTTTCCGCCGATTGAGAATGACACTCAATCACTTCTCCTTGAGCCAATTTGCTATCAGTGCATGGAAAAAAATCTCATACGGGGCTATCAGTCGATGACCAGACTAAACCATCAAGAAGGAAAAGGTCATGTCAGTAACATTTCGCCTCTTCAACCGTCGAATGGAATGTTTCATTGTGGACACTTTGGGACGTTCCGTTAACAGGAGCTCCAAAGCCTGCGCTGGATACCCCTCCACTTTTTCTGGGCTCCCTAATATCCAGCCAACCCCAAAATTACTGACTCCATTCCCAAATATCCCCAAGGCGCAAGTAATTTGATATTTCATCTCCAAATTTTAACACCGCCTTTCGGCCCCCTTGGCTTACCCTCTTCAGCGTTCCTGAGTAGGTTGGCTTCTGAGTGTGGCACTTAAATTTGGGCACCAAAGTCGAGCTTAGGCGTTGGTTTTAATAGGTTTGATTCTTTAAGTCTAATGTGTGTTTTTTTGTTAACATAACTAGGGAGTGTGAGGCACAGCTGACGATCGCCTCCCTTATTGCCCGCTTTAAAAACTTCGCACCTTGGATTTAAACTGTGTATTTCGAAAACGGCGTGTATTAGTTGAAAAAAGCGGTGTACTAGCGATCAGTTGGTTTAGTTTCTCGATAACATTTGGTTCCGTCAATAATATTTCTTTTTTTTCGAAATAAAACCGTGAATCAATTTCTTTATTGAGCGTTTAATCTGATCGATTGGCTTTGACAACACCCTCTGGACGGGACGCGCATTTACTTAGTTCTTTCAACAATATGGCTTTGAAAGAGTAATGCACTTTGAACTATTATTGCTCTACTTTTCTGTCATCAACGTGGTGTTTAAAAAGGGGTTAAATTCTTATTTACACCCATTTTAACATATTAAAATAATTACTTAATTCTTTGAATATTTCTCTCCTCTTTTGTCATTATGAAGACCTAAGAACCTTCTTTCAGCAGAGAGTTAAAAAAATATTCATTCTCATTTCCTTTAAGATGGTGTATTAATAATTTTTTTCCGTCTACATCTGCAATGGCTCGAAAAAGAATGAAATTTCATCCGCGTTGTTAGAAATCGCTTTGAGGATTTCGCAAATATTTGGTTTGAAGCTTATGTTAACTAAAAATTGCAAATATTGGTCAAATTTAGACGTAAAACAGCTACTACACCAACACCCAAATACTAATGTTAACCGTGGGCGAATGTTCCAGCAAACTCCATCATCTACTCAATTAACATGTACAGTAAGTAAATGAAGTTGATTATACTCTTCCCTCTGCCGTCCACCGGATATACGAGATCCGAATACATGCTCTTTAACACCTGAGATAAGTTGGAAGGTGTGAATGATTGCCAAGTGGATTACACTAGACAGTCACAGACAAACAGTGATCGCATATTAGAATTTCAACTCTAGGTGCTTTGAAATACGTAAGTGTAAATGTTTAGCTCTATTTACGATGTGAAGTCACTTCAACCACCGGAACCGAATGCAAGCCACTACTCTACGCGCGACCATTCGTGAAAACGGTTGATTTAAGTAATTTCCAAATTCAGAATACCAAACTCAAAGTTGGGAGAGCAAGATGCGAGAGTGGGACTTATTGTGTTTTAAATTTTATGGTACATGTATCATTGCGCAGCCAATGCTAAACGGAGTGGGTACGTAAATATTTTTTTAATATGATGCCCCAGGTAATTCTGAAGCCCGACAAATCGCATAGCCAGCGTTTGATCGAGAGTATCCCGAGGCTTGAATTCTGGGCCCTTTCGTCTGCCAGGCGTATTCACGTCGCAAGCCATATCACTATTCAATTTGAAACTTTTTAAATATACCCTTGATTATGCTACTGGCAATGGTGATTTCGGCCCAAGATAAACAGGCTCCTCTCAGATACACTGTATCCCTAATGATTCATGCATTTTTCTGAGAATGTTATGGTAAAAAGCGATTGTTATAATCAAATTAAATGAAATTTGGGTAGTTTTATTCCGGAATGGACATAAAGCACCAGTCACACTAAATTCCCGTCATTTTTGTTAACCAGTCACGGCATCCAAGACTTGTTTTTTCTTTTATGTCTAAACTCAGTACCTTTGGTATTTTTATTAATGCTCATTCAACTCTTTCTCTTTTTACTTACTGTTCTTATACAAAGACGTCCCGTGATTCATCTGATGGTAAACGGCGACTCCTCGAAAGATAGTAGACAGTCATTTTAAAAACATCTCATTTTTGCTGTCTCCGGAAACGTGAAGACGACGTTCATGTTTGCGGAGCTGTGCAATCGCTGCCCGATGCGTCACGGTGATATTTTATTACCCCGATTAAGTTTTCTGGCGATGCATATTTCCTTGTATCACGAACATTATTTGCTCCTTTGCACTTACTTAACTCGATGACAATATCACGCTGATCCGTGATGTTTGGGACAGCATGTATCCCGTTGCGGTGACTTTTTCATGATAGCACAAATGTCTTTATTTCTGCAAGTTCAGACTAATGAGTATTAAACCGGTGAGGGAATCATATCGGTCATGATTAGAAATGCCGGAGCGGCGATAAGGAAACAGCACGACAAATGTCGACGGTCGCAAACGTGTATCAATTGGAAAACATGTTCCAATGTATTCGTTCCCTTTTAAAGCAAATGTTATCTTTGGTAGCTCTTGATCTTTTCACATTTCAATTTTCGTTCAGATCGTATTTTATTGTACTATTTTTCATTTCATTTGGCAAAGACCACCGTCCCTCATTACATTTCATGATACATATACCCATGTGAACATTTTTTTAATTGAGTAATTTTCAAATAAAGAGATAAATAAATTATGTAAAAATGTTTTCTCTAACGAATAATTTACCTCGGCCTTGAAAACCTTGAAGTATGTACTCAATCTTTGGCATGATATCACGACCGCACGGATAAGACGGTTTGATGTAGCGTATCTTCTTCTTATAAAACGGCGAAAGCTGAGCCGTATGTTTGAAGGGCGGGAACTCTAATGGGCGGTTATTTATGGGGAAATCAAGGCAAAATAGGAACGCCTATCTCCCTCACGCAAAGACATCCAATCCAGGGCGTCATCTGGAGCATCCTAAAAGATTTTTTGTTAGGGTTTTGGAACACGATCGAAGTCACGAACGTAGCAAGGAATTTCGGAAAAATTGTTGGCGTGCAAATAATACACACATTAAGTAATGGCTATGGCTGGAAGGTCGGATTCAACAAAGCTTTGTGTTTTCGAGGAAATGAAGTCGCAGACAATAGGCGGGTTCTGGCGCCGTTCGAGTCTTGAAAGGAATACTGCGATTTTAGAACTCGACGAAATCAGAAACACTGTCGGAGCTGAGTAAGGAGGTCGCAAAGGACGAAAATGTAATATTTGTTCCTCCGAGTACACCAATTATGATTTCTAGGCATTAGAATCGTTGAAATAAAATTTTTAATCAATTTCATGACGAAAAAGGTATGCTACACTCACCTTAATACATCTAAAAAATTTTTAAGTACCCATCCTCGTTGGGCATTTAGCATACGAGATAAGACGTATGTTATATGCTCAAATATCCTTTCATGTGTTGCATGTAATCTTCGGCATGCACTTAAGCATTAAATTAAATTTGAAAATGTAAACTATTGGAGATGGCATGCAAAATTTCACTTGATTCATACGTCCAGTTAGCTTCCCTCGTCATCCGATTTCCAATGGACCATTCAAAGCCAAAGTAATTTATGCAACGAATCTGTTCATGACGGAAGACGACAACTCACCACGAGGATTATCAACAAGATTCATTACTCCCCAATTTAGTAGTAAAAATACAATAATGGCTTTAAAATGTTGCTTGAAACGAAGGTGTGCTCTAGATTGATATACATGTAGGGAGAAAACAATGAAGGATTGAACACGACAGACGACTCTTTTCTATGTGCCCATAAAATACCTAATAGATCGAGGATTCAGCCTCAAAAATGGAGAAGACCATTCCCTATAGATTGAGCAAACCGCGTTAACTACCTCCGCTAACCCTCCTACGGTGAGTAGATATGCAAATCCCAGTGCTCGCATTTTTGATGGTCTATAGTTAAATCGGATACCGTTTAGCGTAGCCAACTATTAGAATATTTTTATGCCTCTTGGTGCTGCAATAACTATTGTTGATGAAATGAAATATGCTCGAGTGTCTACATCTATTGATACTGTACATAAATATATGATTTGCTCATACTACGAATCCTAAGATTGAAGCAGATCGAATGTTGGAGTCTTTTGAGATTTCGATGCGACAAAAAATAGAAAAAAATGACTCTCTATAGAGAGAGAATAGCGAATAACTTTTGAATTCCATAGGAGAATATATTTTAGTATGATAAAATTAATATATGATAGATAAAAGTTTTGGGCGGCAAAAATGCTTTTGGAAGATATGCTAAAGAACCGATGGAGAATGTGCTTCAGAGCAAACAAGTCTTAAACCTGGAGTACGTCACAACATATCAAACGATTAGATGGTTGTTAGGAACCGCCCACAAGTTACCTTTAATATGCATGTGGTTACCTACGATGATGATCATTAAATATTTTCGGTACATTATTAAATACTTTAGTTTTATACTTGTCAGTGTAGTAGTATCCTGCAGATAGAGGATATTTTACGAAATAGTGAGAATTAAATGGATCAAGCGGGTGGAATTTAGTAAGAATCGAAGAAAAGTTATAGACACGTAAATTCACAGTCAATATAAATTAGCGATTAGTATGAAGATAGCAATATCAATGACCTTGAAAGTAGTAGTCGTTATTAGGAGAGAGTAAACGGCAGCTAAGGTAATTGTTCTTCAGAGATAAGTGGGTAAATTGGAAGAGGTAGGATGTTGAAGGGATGGGGTAGAATGGGAAGAGAGGAACTCGGCGTCGTCATTAGTCTACTCATAACGAAAAGAACCAAGGAATTCACAATTTTAAGCCCAATGCGACGGACGGCGTACTCCTGCCTCACACCCCAGCGGTGACTTGCAGGGCACTATGTAATGTAACGTAAAAATCTAAAGGAAAATTGACCGCCAAACCGATCGCTACGAGAAATCATTTTTATATCTCTTAATTCATGACTAAAATAGTAGGAAACACAAATAGCGACGTATTAATAAAAAAATACTCCACTTGAAGCACTCTACACTGAGCACTCCTGTTAGGACTGATAAGTTCTACCACCGTCGAGATTCGAAACCAGGTCCTCGGTAGGAAGGAGGGAAGTCAGAGCACTAGCCACCGCATAACTGTGAAAGTAAGTGGAATTAAATGATGCCAAATTGTTGTTATCCATTTGGCTGTTTGTTAAGGCAGTTGGAGATTAAATTGTTTCGCTATAATTTGCGTAACCCCAGACATCCCAATAAAATCTGTTAAAAACTGAACTAAATGCAGAAGTTGAAATAGAAAATACCCTCGCAAAATTTTCAGAACCTATTAAAATAAAAAGTTCATGGATAAAAATGTACAGCAGTAATTGATAAACATTTCATCTACATAGTACCATGTATCCCATCACGGAGTAGTGTGTGTGGTAGGCAGATTCGGCCAGCGGTGTCCATATAACACACAGGCAAATGGTTATAGACTCATAGAGAAGTTACATAAATTAACATAGAATTGTAGTATAAGTTGCAAATAGCTTGGTATGTACAAGTATTCAACTTTTTTATACTCATTTCATGCGAGGTTAGGTCCTACGTTAAAAGGTAATGCAAGTCATTTAAAACAAGTAACGAAAAACGAGGTAATCAAATCAAATTAGCCCCTAGGCTACTTATATTTTAATTAGTATAACCCTTTTTATTGTACGAAAAAAATTACGTTTTTAACCTACTCGTTCTGGAGTTTTTCCTTTTCATCTGATAAAAAGGTTCCTTCCTGCGATGTGATGGATTTCTAATAGGTTTATATTCGTTCTCGGATGCACGGCCGAGTCCTCACGGAGGGTTATTTTTCACTCGATCATCAGAGGAAAGAGGATACGTTTACAAATCCATGATTACTGTATAATCTTTTTGTTCCTAGGAGAAGGAACTCGGCTAATTTTTCTGCGAGACAGTCCATTCAGTCAACATTTCTAGCCTAATGTCTTCAGCATTCCTTCCTAATTTCACGTTTAATTTCGTTGTCTCACGCCGGCCTCCCTCTTGCTCTAATTATAGGAGTGCCCACCTACCGAACAGATTTCAGGTTCTCCCCCCTTTCGAAATTCATGAAAATCTCCCCTCCGACCGTCTATCGAGTAAAACGTCCGACCGACTCCACAAAACCTCTCCTTCCATCCCTCCTCACTTCCGCCATCCCTCTCCCTGCCCTCCTCACCTCCCTCTCCTCCCACCAACTCCCCACCCCGTCCTTCACCCCACCCTCCTCCACGATCAACGTCCTTAGAAAGAGAGACAGAGAGAGAGAGAAGGAGCCCCCATGTTTTCCTCATTTTTAAAAGGACCGGAAGAGAGAAGACAGGTTGCCACCGACGAACGGGGGTGGAACGGTGTTTGAAGGGCCCAGAGAGTGGGACATGGGAGGTGGGGGAGGGAGGGGGGCCAAAGTGGTGTAGAGGGAGTTGGAGGGAAGGGGGTCGAAGTGTGGGGGTGAGGAGGAATGAGAGGGAGGATGGAAATGAAAACGGGATGGGAGGTGAAGGAGGAAGAGGAGAAAAAAACAGAAGACACACCCGTGGGGTTGGGGAAGGGGGGTGGGGAAGGTGGTTGAGGGAGAGAAGATAAGGAAGGCTCCCTTATTTCTTTTTCATTAATAATTAGTACACTCGACAGTGGAGATTTCTCCACTCTTACCTCCCTCCCTCGGGGCCCGGACATGCACGTCCCTCAGGCTTATTAGCGTAGGTGTTCCCCCGGCGAGAGGGCCGCAGATGAGGGGATTTTTTTGTTATTCGATGGGAAGGGGGGGAGTGGGATGTTGCTTCATTGTTTTTGTCCACCTCCTCGGCCCTTGAGAGATTCGCTCCGATCGAGAGCGGAAGTGGTATGTGTCGACCCCTCATCCCCCGTCGCGTCGGCCGCTTCGTGCTGGGATTCGAAAGGGCTTTGTGGGAGAGATTGCACCCTATCTCCGTCTTCTCATTGATAGGGTGTAGTTTATTTCGTAGGAGGTAATCCTGTGGTTAATAATGAACGAGGGTTCTAAAGCTAAGAAGGTCCTGCGTCCGTATTCACGCTCTCAAGACTTATCTGCGTGCACTTACCCTTACAGTACAAGCGACGTGATTGAAAACAACACAAATGCAAAGAGTGCTATGTTCCCAAAATTCGACAAAAAAGCACTTGCTCGCCAATGAAAATTCGAATTCCAGAGTTCAGGATTTTGTTGTTTCAATCATTCAATGGGCCCTACAGGTAGGGTCACTACAAAAAAATAGGATTTTATAACAAATTATAATTGACCACTCCAAAAAAACTCCACGAACAAAGAGCCAGTTATCCGTGGAGAAATATCTGTCCCTAAAACTATTTATACAAGGATATGTATATATTTACAAGTATTGTGTGCTCAGTTTCATGGTAATAGATACAATTTGACAAACACCAAATCTTGGTTTTCGCCGTATCAGTAAGTCTTTGGAGTTGAAAACGTATGTGTGATGCAGAGGTGTTTTTATGAGAATAATTAAATTCACATTCACATCACTAGCTGAACTTCTATCCCTGAAAAAATCTAACGGTAAATAAAAAATGTGCCAAGTTTTTGTATAAGAGTTTCATACCCACCAATTGAAGTGCAGGTAACGAGAATATAATGTGTTAACGATGTATAATTCAGCGCCGTTCCACGGGCGTCTAAGATTGGCTTCAGTACACTGTTTTCCACGGTTTCAAAAGGTGAACGCGTTTATCTAGGTTTTTAGATTTTTAGCACAATTGATGAGCTTGCGAGCATCGTGTGTTGAAATTTAAGATAAATAATCCTTGTAATCTTTGGCTGATTAATTGGAAACTCTGCATCTCTACCGACTTTGAAAAAGGGTTCCACGAATCGTGAAACTTAAATGTCAAGGCGGTCGGGACATTTAAAATGTATCCGTTGGAGGAGGAAGACGTGGTAGTCTAGTGGCAAGTGCGTTCGACTACTGACAGGAGAGCCTATCTTCAAATCCAGATGACATCTCTCTTCTTCCCCAGTTTCGCCGGAGCTGTGTGGGAATCCGCTGGCAGCCCATAGAAAGGAGGTGGGTAGCCCTCCTTAAACTGATGTTTGGATTTCACAAGTCATGAGTCTTAGGAGGAAACGAGCTCTACCCTCAACTATCAAACCAATCTTCCGGTGTACTTGGATTCTCTGCAAGGTATTGCTCGAAGAAAAGTTATAATAATATTACAATGCAACAATTTTAGAGTGTAAAAATCATTCGCCTTGACCGGGATTCGAACCCGGATCCCTCGATGTCCGGCCGAGCGCTTTAGCCAGTTAAGCTAGGCGAATGATTTTTACTCTCTGAAATCGTTGCATTAAAATGCACACATAGCGGATGACTCCGTTAAAAGTTACTTTTGCGGCATCTCCCGCAGTTTCTTGAAATTTATAATAATATGTGCCAAACTTTCTAAAATACCTCAAAGCTTTTCCTTATGTACCATGATTTAAAAAGTGAATGTGATTAATAAAAGAGACAAAGACTACTACTATTTTCCACCAAATATTCTTGTATCCTAAATAACTTCTACAGTGGAGCATTGTAACAGTCTTCGTCTCTGTTATTATGGAACAGTTCCACCACATCACACCTGAATCTGTAATTAATAGTGAATGCGATTGTTGCTTGGATGAATTTATACGTTTTATATACAATCTATTATTGTTTTAACAATAGCTCTATTTTATTTTTCCTAGAAGTTTTCTTACCAGCTATTACTGCCAAAATTTTGATGCACACGCGCTCGCCATCGAAGCATAACACTGTCAAAGGCCCTAGAAATTTTTACCCAAAGAATACGCAGGAAAATAATTTCTTTGATACATCGAGCATTCTCAATTTAAATAATTACTGGTAGTGATACGATATAAAGGGAAACAAATTTTCTGGGCCCGAGAATTCTGATTTAATAGTAAAAAAACTAAATAAATAAAAATTATAAAAGTATTGCTGTTAGAAATAAATGTGGGAGATTGTTCCAAATTTTTATCAAGTAGAGCACGAAACGTGATTCTATGAATTTTAAATCGATTATTCGAAAGCATTTTCCCATTAATGTATGCGCATAACTTGGGAATTTAAAAAAAAGTGTCTTGAATGTTTTAAGTTATCAGATCACCTTCGGTGTTAATCTTGTTTAATTGTCCAACTTGTGGAACACTTGCAAAATTAATAAAGAATTAGCAGAATTGCGTGTTTTTGTTGAGTCAATAAAGGGTAGTGCGGTCAAAATATGGGAGAGCGTGAATAATCGTCATTGAATTGGCTCAGACATTATTCATGCCCCTCCTAACGCCAATACACAAATCAAAGATGCGCACTTTTAGAATAAAACTAATATTGGGAGATGTCGAAGCTGCTAAATTGAGAAACATATCGCAAAAATCAAGATGCAGCCTTTACTCGGGTATTCTTGAGTGCTTTTAACATTTTAGTATCCGAAACTTCCTGCTTCTAACCCAATTAATACGCTACTGGACTTCACAATCGACTCGTGAATGCAACCGTTCTAATAGCAATTGATCCCAAAGTTGGTGGGATAATCTTCTGAGCGTGTGACTTAAACTTTCACTCTTTTCATACCGCCAATTAATTACGAAATTCAACTCACAATGAAAGTTCAGCTGAGTTTATTAATTCAATTCAGACCTATAAATATATAAATTATTGTAAAATTTCTCATGGCAAACAAACGAAAGAGAAAAGAGGATTGAGGAACACTTTCTTCACCAATCAACTTACAGATTCCACAAGGAGTTCTCAGACCTAGGAAATTAGTAGGAGATACTTTCTTCGAGGGCTTTTTGCTAAAAATATCACCTCATTTCTTGAACTCGGAAGACTACGAATTTATTGGAGCAGAAATGTGGATGGAACCCGTATTGGTTTTGGCTCTCGCGGTTGCTACATAATTCATGGGAGGAGTTTTTTCTTCCGTCACTCGGAAATTTCTCCCGGAGTTTTCAAAGATTGCTAATCAAGCGGACCCCGTTTCTATCCCGGATTTGCTTTGAAGAGCCAAATGTCGTAGATGCTCATTTTTTTTATGCTCTCCATTCCAGTAACTTGACGAATGTGTCCGGAAATCGGATAATTGCCTAAAGTCAGCTGAACGATCCTCCATGATCTCCTGCAAAAATCTCTCACCCAACTTTCTCCATCGCTGAAGACAAAAGTGCCCACCGAAAGGTCTTCATCGAAGGTGTGGGACTAGCAAACAAACCCCCCATCTAATATTCAATAGAAGCGGCCAACAACTTTTTTATGTGGACCAAATACTTTCTACGGTTTCAGTAAATTAAAAACCAACTGAGTATTGCATTAAGAAAAAAATATTATATATGGATTCAAAAAATATATGAGAACATTTAGTTTTCATAACTATCTTTTATTCTTATTCACACTGGTCCTTTGCATCTGCTTATGCCACGTTCAATCTTTTTTATCTCGAGAAAATGTAATCTGATTTAATAATTTGGCATTCGGCTTTGGAAAACGTAATTTAATACACGTGGTGATCTTAACTTTCAATAGCAATGGATGGTGCAGTAACTTATAAACACTTCCTTCGATTACCACCAAATACCTACCACACATTAAAAATTTAGCCTGGGTCAATGTATAATAATATCTCTACTGTACTTTTCATTTTACGTTATTATCCTGTAGCTCGTCCATGAAGTCAAGCTTTTTTTTAAGTCATATTCTTTTAATATGTGTTCTCCGAGAAAGATTGGTGGTAGTGATGTCTCCCAAGTGTTTGATTTGATCCAAGTTAATTAAATTCCGTTTCCTCTCAGTTGATCCTCTCCCGAGTCACTTGACCACCCTCGTCGTTTTCATAATTTCCCTTCATCCGCGGGCGCGAGCATCGCTTTCCCCCTTTAAGTTCTCCACAGAGGTCATTTAGAAGCGGCTGATGAGATCATGACAAATGAATAAAAGTGAAATGAGCGATTTGTTATGGCCGTGGTGGGGATTTTTCGTTTAAGTCCCCTCTATAATATTAAATTTTAATGACGCGGAGGAATTTCGCGTAGTGGGAAGGCAGTATGCTGTTCGGTGAGAGGTCATCGCTGTATAGGGGGCCTTAAATGGAGGCACTCGATTCCAGTAACTGTCATCCATTTTCCTTGCTGTTGGAGCCTTGAACGCTCTCAAGGCGCCGGTCTTGGCAAAAATATAATGCCCTCACATACGATAACGTTCGCACACGCCTTTCCTGCACTCTCAAATGTCGCGGAAGGAATAGGTCGATAAACGTCGTCATGGCACTTTAAAACACAGGTTTTTTTTAATTTCTCGTTTATTCTCTTTCAGATATCTGCTCATGTTATCGTATATGGTGGCAAGTGGTGATGATTTATGTATTCATCGGATGAATTAAAGCTTGTACGTAATTCCTAAAGCCTCCCGTTGAAAGGCGGAAATTAAAGAGGGTTTATCGCAATTTAATTTCACGTTAGGTATGCAAGTTTGAGTAATCTAAGCTGCTAACGCAGAGTAAGCCATGACTCAGCATGCTTTTTTTTAAATTATCTCTATTTTCCTTGAAATATTCGATAAATTTAATGGAAAGAAAAATTAGGGCAATGAGAAAATGAGAATTTAAGAAATTTTTGGTTGCGATGTAAGATTTTTCGAGAGTCATCATTAATTTTTCTTTGCACCATCTGGTCAAATATACTAATTCAATCATTGTTGACCTCATCTCAAAAGATATGAGGTACATTTGCCAAGAGCATGCGGAATAAATAATTCCATGAAAATAAGTTAATAAAATAATCATTGTGAACTTAATAATTGGGATAAGAGTATTCAATTCACGCAATTTAAATAACTGCACAAGGTTAAACGCAATGCAGGTCATAAAACAATAATAAAGAACACTACGAGCATTGTTTTTTATTTTGTTTGTATGACATAGGTTGCGCATGTTTTATTATCACTGGAAAAGTTGCCGGCATCCTCCAGACTTCTGAAATGCAGAGGTCTTTCAGAAGTGCCCCATTGGCTCATCCGTGAGTTGGAGGTACCACCAATATTTTTCTCCTCGATTCATTGATTGTGACCAGCACATCTGAAATAATTCCTTCTATGTCCCGGAAATATTTCCCCCACTTCATGAATTCCTTTCGGATATGCATTTAACTCTTTCAATTCAATGCAACAATTTCAAAGTGTAAAAATCTTTCTCCTTGACTGGGATTCGAAACCATATCCCTCGATGCTGAGCGAGTGCTTAAGCTAGTTAAGCTATCGAGATTTCCTCTGACACTATAAAATGTTGGGGGCTTTAAAGGAATAAGATGTTCGGACGAAATACCGTGCATAAAATGTCACAGGCATTCGCAGCGGTGCGCCATGCGTCGCAGTCCTCGTGGTTAAGGCCGACCATAAACATCCTTTATCAAACTGGACAAGTCGAATGATTTTTACATCCTAAAATTGTTGCATTCAAATGCATATTAGCGGATGCCTCCGTCAAAAAGTCAGTGTCGCGGCATCTCTCGTAGTTTATTGGAAGTAACTCTTTCAACTCCTGATAGGTGAAACAAATTAATTTCAGCACTAATTATTGATTTAAAATCATTTGAAAATGTATATATATTCTAAAATCGATAAAAAATGAAAGCGAAGTGTAGCATAAATCATTCTAAAATATTTACAAACCTCCAAGAATTCCTTTTTTGACGACTTGCCCTGCGTTGCAGCACTGGTTGCGAACGATTTCAGCTTTTTTTTCCCATCAGTCGAACGAGTCGATTAACTGTAAAGGGTTTTGCAATTGAGAGTGCGTCTTTTTCCTGACCCCCTTCGATATATTTCCCCTCCTATTTCACCCTCCTTCCAGGAACCCCACTGGAGGATGGCCTGTTCTCGAAGGACCCGGTCACTTGACCGTAACCAAAAAATCGGTTAGCAGCTTGCCCTCCTCGCCCGTGTGCCAGTCTCTCGCATCAGCGATCGCTTCCCGAATCACCACAGCCAGCCGAGCTGCGACGCGCGCTCGATTTGCTCTCGTAATGCACTCCTTGACTGACGCGAGCATCTTGATGGAGGGGGGCATTCAGCGCTGGGTAAACACACACACACACGTAGCCTTCCCTTGCTTCAGTCACCCTCTCGTCTCTCCACCCACCGCCTCTCACCTCCCTCCCCATGCAGATTCGGAACAGATAAAAAGGTCATCAAGCGAGAGGGGGCGCCCTCGCATTTCCACGCTCCTTCCACGAGATGGAGGAGATGGGAAGTGTTTTTCGTGTGTGGATGGATACGCGTACTATTCGTGCCGATGACGTAGGGAAGAGTTATAAAATAAAAAAATATGTTCGATCGTCGTCGTCATTATTTCTCATTTTTTTTTCTCTTTTATTAAAGTTGCCCAGGTCGCACGGCGTATCCGTACCTCATCTTCTCCTCGCATCCACCCCGCCCTTTTTATTCCTTCCTCCCCCCCTCCCCACCCTCTCACCCACCCACCTCCGCCACTCTTTCCATCTCTCTTCATTACCTTCGAAAAGTCTTCCCTTGTGCGAGGGCTCACCTCTTCCCCGTTTCGTCCCTCAAGAAAGGAAAAGGAGAGACGTCCACGCCCATCTCGTGTGCTCACGCACACGCGAGTACGCACACACGCATAAACACCGCGGCGCGCGCACACACTCACACACACAATATCCGTCCCGTAGGGCGAGCCGTAGGGCGTCCCCGCGTCGCCGCCGTAAAAGCGACTCGTGGGGCGGGGTCGCCGGGGTTATTTACGGGGAAATGAAGGGAGGGAGGGCGGGGGAGTGGGACGATGGGGGTGGGACGAGGTTTCGGTTGAAGAATAAGGATGATAAGGATGCTTGCTCCCTCTCTCTCTCCCTCTCTTCGAGACGAAGCGTCATCACAAAAAAGCTTCTTCCCACAGGACCTACCCCCGCCCCCTTCTGCACGAGGGGATCATCACCGCCTCCTCTTCCCTCCTAGAGACGTGGGATCCTCCGCGGCAATGCGCACACGTTTCGCCCCGTGTTCCTCGACGAACAATGACATCATTAAAAAGTCCGAAGGGTTGCCCTCCCTCCCCCCCTCTATGATGACTGCATCAAAGAAAATCTTTTTATCTCGTCTCGCCTCGTTCTAGTAACCGAGCACCGGGGGTCGCGTGAGAAGTGGCTTGGAGTAGTTATAAAACCTCGCTCAACGTGGGTGGAATTGTGCGGAAAGGTATAATTAGAGAATTGGCCGCTCTTTGAACCATATGCATGCTAATTCTTCATGCAAAAAAAAGCGGACGGTTGCCATTTCAAAAAGCTCCAGTTTCCATTGAATGCGAGGTCGCCTATTGAAAGATCACGTTTTAACCTCACCCCGTGATGAATGAGTTCGATGAACACTTCATCGTGTGTCCGTGCCACTCCTCCTTATGGCTTCTCTCTCTCCTCGATTACCCATTCTCTCCAGAGCGTGCACCCACTTCTCTTGGTGTGGTCGCTTTCGGGTCAGAGTGTAAATATCGGTCGTGAGGGGTGGTTATCCTGGACCACATGCCGGTAACATTTCGCAATAGTCGGGTTGTTAACAGACTATTACGAGTGCGTGGGTTTATGGTTTCAGGGATTTTAAATTACGGTGCCCTCCGTGCAATACTTTCTCGCGTCTTAATAGGGTTCGTCTTAAGCCAGTGTTGCCTCTCTCAACCGGAGACAGAGATATTCGTTTGTCATTGTGCGCAATGACAGTGCTACTTTGCGCACCAAATACAAGAGTTCATTCGAGGTCATCAAGTTTTAAAGGTGAACCTTCTCTCATTACCCGCGTTTTCGTAGATGATCCGAACATTTTGAGGCACTTGTTCCATCCAAAACTGAAGATTCCTGCAGATGTGGGAGTGGGATTGATCTCACCTGAAGGACAATGTGTTCTACTTTGGTTCTTCGGCTTCTTGTGTGGGATTACGGAGGCGGAACATTTTTTTGGCACAAGGTTTGGCAACAAGTTTTTTTTTCTGATTCTTCTCGTTCGTTTTATACATTCATACACACGCATAAATATAATTAAGCTTTTTTATGAATATATATATATATATATATATATATATATATATATATATATATATATATATATATATATATATATATATATACACATTCAAACACGAAATCCCGCCATACGGCGAACAAATATTCATTCACATAGAAATAGAGATAGGGAAAGAGGAAAGGAACACACGCAAAGGACGAACACAGGAGAGGTGGGGAAGGCGGAATCAAACAGACCACTATTGTAAAAATATTTTCCTCGACCGGGACGTGAACACCGGATCTCTCCTTCCCCACCTCTCCTGTGTTCGTCCTTTTTGTGTATTCCTTTCCCCTTTCCTTATCTCAATTTCTACGTGAATGAATATATATATATATATATATATGTATATATATATATATATATATTTTTTTTTTTAGGTAATCTACCGGTTAAGGTAGGTTTTTGGATGGACCCAACTATCAAATAAACATTTTGTGACTCCCCACCTAGCAAACTAATCTATATCAGGTCCCTCTTCATCTCGGTGTACTTCTTTCCTCCCTTCATCTCGTCCAACATCCCTATCCTGTTCCTACCCTTACCTCGCTTGCCCAACATTCTTCCCTCTATTACCCTCTTCAACATTCCACTACCGCTCAATACGCCCTTCATCCATTTTTCCTGCCTCCATAGGATTTCTCTCAACAAACCCCTCTCCTCCCCCACCATTTCTAGTACTTCCTCATTTGTTTTCCTTTCGGTCCATTTCACCTTTTCCATTCTTCTCCACACCCACATTTCAAAAGCCTCCAATCTACGTCTATCCTCCTGCTTCAGCGACCACGTTTCCGCGCCGTACATAGCTACGCTCCATATCAGAGTTTTTACGAGTCTTGTCTTAACATCCCTACTCAACGTCCCCGTCATCAACTCCCTCCTCCTTGAGAAAGCCTCCTTGCCTAGCGCAATTCTTCTCCTTACGTCCCTACCACTTTGACCGTGTTGGTCCAAAACACTTCCGAGATATGTAAACTGCTCTACCTGCTCTATTCTTTCCCCGCCTATTTTAATGTTTGGCTTAGCCTTTTTCTTTCTGGAAAATCGCATAACCTTTGTTTTATTAATATTGATTCTCATCCCATATTTATCGCACTGAACCTCCAATTCACTCAACAATGCTTGCAACCCCTTGGCTGACTGAGCAACTAATGCTTGGTCATCAGCAAACCTAACAGATTTTACGAATTCCCCTCCGACTTTCATTCCTACCTCCAGTTCTTCCCATGCCTCTTTAATCATTTCCTCTACATATACGTTGAACAGTACCGGTGACAATGGGCAACCCTGCCTTACACCTCTTCCTAACACTGCCCATCCGGACTCTCCGTTCCCCACTCGCACCTGAGCAGTCTGAGACATGTACAGGTTGCGGATCAGTCATATATATATATATATATATATGCGTATAACTTGTGCGAAAGCCTCACGGATGTGAATACTAATGTTTATTAAGATAGCACTACCGAAAAAATCACAAAACAAATCAAAACACAGAAACACACAAAAAAAAGGAAATAAACTCACACGTTTTCGAATTTTCGCTGGTCAAACCACCTTCCTGAAGGAAGAGAAGGAAGGAACTCAGTTTCTTCCTTCTCATCAACAATATATAAAATATTTTGACGGTATAATAGAGCACAAAAATTCAATAGGTTTATAAACTAACACGTAAAAGGACACTCACATTTCAGAAAGTTTATGCTTTCGGCCTTCTCTAAGGCCTTCTTTAGGTCAGATTTTATTGGTCTTTTTAATATATATATATATATATATATATATATATATTCATTCATTCATTCATTAATACAGATATAAATATTAGGAAATGAGATAGGAACAAGGACAAACAACACAGGAGAGGTGGGGAAGGCGGAATCGAGCAAATCACTAGGGCAAACATATTTCCTTGACCGGTACTTGAACCACGGATCTTTCGACTTGCCAAACCGATGCTCTTACTAGGCACTTAGTATTCCAGAACTGAACTCCATGTTTTGATCTTGTTTGCATTTCAATAATGACATTTATATTTGGTTTTTGCAAAATAAGTGTAATTGAACAAAATGGTCCTTTCACAGAAATATACCTGTATACCAAATTTATATTTTGATATTATTTATCTTTACGGAAATATTTTTTACATTTATCTTTGCATAATTAATCCACGTAGTTAGTAGTACCTAAATGGATATGTATCTTGTATCCTTCATAGATCTCCTTGAGCTCAGCATTTTTTATGAGTGATTCGATGTTCAGTACTTTTGGTATTTTTAGTCGGAGTATGTACAATTGATGCACACATTTTAGTTTGTCCGTGCTTTTAGTTATCCCTATAACAGTGGGTGAGAAGTGCTGATATTTTTAATATTCCGGAAGTATTTGTTGGTCCTCCAGCTCTGGGGATTTCAACAAACCACTCTTGACGTCTCATCGGGCGTCCATAGGGACGAACCATTGGAGTATGGAGATATAACGTTCATGTCTGAGGCGTTTATCGAACCCGCAACCTTCGGGTCAGCAAGCCAGCCCGTTACCCACCTGACCCCGGCCAGTAGATATATTATCTGGAAACTAGTTGTGTGTCAGACCCAAGACTGGTTTTATAAGCTTAGCAAATAGCTCACGGAATTATTTTGCTTGGTTAAATATATGCCCGAGGGAGGGAGTATCTTGGTCTCGTTCATTGTCAGTGAAACAGTTCCAATATGTAACATTTTCTAAGCTGTCGTTTAAATTGCAATTTTAGAGCCAAAATGATTCCATGATTTATTTCCGCAATTCCTTATTTTAAATAAGTTCCCACGAATGGAAATAGGCACTATTACTCTATATCAATGAATGATTGTGGTGTTATTTTTTGTCTATTTCCTCACTTTTCGTACTTATTAAGTTATCATGATGTGAAGTATGTCCCTTGAATCAATTCGATCAGCAGTTTTAGAAATTTTAGCTATTCGAATGACTCTTTCCCTGATTATTGCGGTATTTCGAAACCCGCGCATGGAATCATTTAGGTTTCGTCATTATACACGTAACTCTAATTTTATTAAACTTTAGAAGGAACGAGAGGTACTGTCCCTATCATCGCGTATTATTGAAGAATCCTCAAGTGTTCGCTGCCATCTTTTATCAATGTCAGCTCTATGCAATGATCGTCGCTCTGTACCCATCACACTCATTCCGGCTGCGTAGATGTAGGATTCAAGGCATGTCCTGGTACACCCCTAATACATATTTCGATAAATTCTTCTTTTAGGAAATATCACACAAAAGAGTAGTAACAGTTTATATGTATCGCGTTTAAACTATGATCTCTTATTCACTAATAATTTTTACAACATTTTCATGAAATATATTCCGTGGCTTGTGGTGATTGTTCAAAATTATGTAAGGAAGGTAGAACTTCAGCGACTACAGTAAATGCAGATTATTAATAAGCTCATTTTCTCCACTCTTTTATATATGTTTCCTCCAAAAATACAACTGCGCCCACTATGGGTGTTGCCTATTTAGCGTTTGATATTTATAATTACGAGCATGACGGTCAGAAGAAGAACAATGTGTAAACGTAATTTTTTATCCCTGCCAATTAGGTCAATAAAAATGATGACATCACGTCTCGAATTATGTTTGGTACTTGTATGTGCTAGGAGAAGGTTTAGATTCCTTAGACAATGCCAATTCCAAGTCACTCAAATGGACTACGAAGATAAGAAATTTGCTGTTTAACTTTACCATAAGTGTAAAACAATATATACGATAACATATCAAGTCGAATTCCGTTACAATAATTATATAAAGTATGATTCGTTTCCATTTATTTTGCAGTTACTGTTAAATATTTTGATTGATTTTAATTAAAAATTGCTAATTTTGACAATATTTAAGAATATATATATATATATATATTTTTTTTTTTTAAGTCACTTTCTTGAAAATCCCAAGAACGTGCACAATAATGTAAATGGACTTACTGGTCGACACAAACACAGAAACTGAAACACATAAAAGAGGGAGTCACTGGTTCTCGAATTTTCGGTGGTGCAACCACCTTTCTCAAGAGGAATTAATTCCTCTTGAGAAAGGTGGTTGCACCACCGAAAATTCGAGAACCAGTGACTCCCTCTTTTATGTGTTTCAGTTTCTGTGTTTGTGTCGACCAGTAAGTCCATTTACATTATATATTTATATTTATAGTATATGATGAGAATTTGATTGATTCGCTGGGTAATGTGGCCATTGACTCCTAAAGCTGATGACCAAGGTTTAATGCACAGAAGAGTCAAAATGGTGTTCTGGTACATAGCCGTTGAACATGATGAGAATTATTCGAACACAGTAAACCTTCATTCTGTTGTGAAATTGGCATTTCGTGAGGAGCAAGCTTTTTTCTACACTGCATTGAGATCCTTAGGTCTAAAACAAATTCAATATAAACTGCTACATTTAATGCAAGTCTTTATTGCTAAAACGACCTCAGTAGTCTCAAGTGTTCGTAATAAGTGCAATTGCTTCAGTTTCCTTTAAGATTAGCGTTTCTTCTGAATCAGGTGAACCGCTGTAGTATTCACCTGGCAAACACTTTCCATCTCGGATTCCGGCGAAAGGAATACGTTTATGGATAAATATAGTATAGTAGGCACGTACGCGGAACATCGTCAAGCGCCCTTGCTTCATTTCACCCTGGAACTTTGGGACGTAATTCGCGCAAACGTCGAACTCTGTGGAAATCTAGAGATTCCGAGAATCCGCGGAATCCGCACCTTCGCCGAGGACCCCGCACCGCAGCCGCGGCTGTGGGTGGGCGCCGACGCGGAGGGGCAGCCTGCTGCTGCGGCGGCGGCGAGGGCGGCCGGCGGGGAGAGCGGCCGGGGCGAGGGCGGGCGGAAGGGGAGGGCGGAAGGGACGGGTGGAGGGGGTGTGAGGACGGCGTGAGGCCTCCCTTGCGCGCTCGCCCGGCGAGAGTCGTCATTCTTCGCCCGCCGTTGCCGAGAGGCGGTTGGTTTTACGAATCGCTGCTCAGAGTTGGTCGTGCGCTCTCGCGGTGTTCCCCGCGTTTGCTCTCGAGATCCCCCGGTGCGCCACCACCTCGGATTTTTTCTTCCCCCCGCTCTCGTGTGGGACAGGCGGGGGAGAGGGAGTCGTGTGTGATTTTGTGTGTGTTTGATCCCGTCGCCGATGTGGTGTGCTCCCGATCGTGTGGAATCCCCTGGATATTATTCGACTGCGGATAGTGGATAGTTTCGACAACTATGCCGAGGCTCTCGCCTTTGTGGCTTCGGGGGGGTTTTCCGTGACGTATTGGCAAAGATTTTCTAGCTCTCCCCTCAAGGAGGGTGTCCCCTCCGTTCTCTTCCGCCGGGTACGCCTCCCCTTGCGTTACCCCGGGAATCCGTGATCGGTTGGTGGGAAGATACCGCCGGGCCGTGTACGAGACTCGAATTCCGTGCCCGCCGTCGGACGGAAGGTTTGTGCGGGACGTGGGGATTTTATCCTGCGACGTCACCACAGGACCCGCCGGTAGTAACAAATAAAAGAGCGCTGACCGTGGTGTGCGGTGGTGTCTCGTCGGTTGGGAAGAGACCCTTTGACCCGCCACGCCCCCTCGACTTGGGAACTTGGGAGGGAAGTAAGGACACCCTTGCGCTTCTGCCCATCTCTCTTTGTTTTATCGTTCGCCCCCGAGGTTTCACCTCCGACGGAAGATGCTGAAGCACGTGCAGCTGTCTCCGTTCCGGAGCAGATCCGACAGCGTGAGCCTGTCCTCGACCCTCAGCTACGCCTCCCTGCCGGGGGGCGTGGGGCCTGATGACACCGGGGGCCGCTGCACCCTGGCCTCATCCCGCGCCTCCTCTTATTCATCGCTGAGTGACGCCTCGTCCATCTGCTCTTCCTCGTCGTCTTCCACGTCTCCATCTCCGACGCCGCTCACGGTGAGTCCCGTCAATTTCAACTAGCGCGACTCCCGCTTCACGGGAGGCTGCCTATTTTCCGTTTCAGTCTTCGAGTGATACGACTGGCAGCTGAGATAATGTGCTGGTCTTGTGGGTCGGTGGGAGATTGGGCTGGACAGGCTATGGTAGGGTGAATTGTCTAAAAAATTCAGGTCAATAATACCTAATATCAATTGATACTGCATTATTTTTATGTCTTTACTTGCCAAGGGCCGTGTTCATGGCATGTGCTTAGAGCGAACAAATTCAATCGATTTGATACGATATATGAACTTTTTCTAATACGATTTCTTGTATTTCATATGATATAAAATTATTAATTACTATCGTTAATACCTCTATTTGCAAAAAGATTATTCCTTTTTTTTCTAACCATCACCTTAGTAGTCTCAATCCATTTTCAACGATTTTTTGTATATTCCAGTTTTATTCACTATGCTTTATTTTTAACCTTTGGTTAATAAATAAATTAGTACATGCACGATGCCTACCAAAGGAAATATTAATTAGTCAAACCACGTCCCAGTCTAAGGAATAATTTTTGCGCTTTAAGTTCTCTTCATCTCGTACCTCAGCATGTACCTGAATACCCGAATGAAATTCCAGCATTGGAATACGGATCTAGAGCCTATGAGTTTGATGCCAATGCGCTAGCCACGGCTATCATTTGAATACCGTGATTATTCTGTTTTTTAAGGAGGTAAGAGGCGAAGACCACCCAGGTAGGCTACTACCGCCCATGAAGGGTCGATCCATGTGCTTCTTTTGGAATGCAGTGCCGGCCGAGAGGGATTCCCTCGAAAAGTTTTGCTTGTGTTGTATAATTGCTCGTCTTGTGACCTAGGTGAAATTTTGAGGCCTGTAATCCCTCACCTCCACCGAGGAAAAGATTGGTTTTTCTTGATTGAGATAGCAGAACAAAATTATCATGTACTCGAATCTGGACCATATTTAGAGATAAATATTGTTGAATGATCACTCAAGTTGTTAGGAAAATCTCACACGAGAACACAGAGAATACGTATTTCAGCTTTTGAAAGAAATTTTGATTGCTCTAAATATGCCTATGGGACCTTCAAAATACTTTTTTGATTAGGACTTTCATTATGATATTGCATTACTTTCATTATACTTCTATCTAATTGAGTGTACTCAAAATTATATCAGTGTTTTGATTCATTATGGCTGTGTTGTATGTCAGTATGCATTAAACGGGACCAAATGGCTTTATCGCTCGCATCAAATAAACATTTCTTCAACTAATATTACCCCTCTCGTCCCCAAAAGCACATGAATCGACTCTGATACATCAAAGCAGATCAAAGTCAATTTTAGTCTCTCAACGGTTATCAAATCACCTTCTCCGAAACTATTTTAATGTTACTGTACGTGATGATATGGTCGAATTAAAACCTAAAAGTTCTGGTGAACAGTAAAACATTTTCTGGTAGTGACTTGTTGGAAAATCTTCATATTGAAATTGAAAAACAAACAACTTGGCTTTTCCACATAAAAATTGCTATGTGGAAAAGCCATGTTGTTTAATTTTCAATTTCTGGTGAACAGGGCAAAGAATGTGCCTAAATTTACGTATAAGAATTCTAATTCTGATAAACTATTACTATTCTAGTAATAACCAAATAAATACGTTTCAGTATTATTTTATATAGGGCATTGAAAAGGATATATAATATCCATTTATGAACTTAAAAGTTGTTCCTTATTTGCTGCGAATAGAAAATGAACAGAAATTGGTCTTCATTTTTACGATTTGAATTATTGATGCTGCTGCTACAATGTACGATTTTAGGCTGCATTTCGTGGAAGTATTTGATATCCATATTGAAAGATTTTGTACGTTTCCACACTGTTCAAGTCTGTGGATAAGGACAAAAGTGTCTATTAGTATGGATGGCTTTGATGCTTCACTCAATATAAGTAAACTTCAATGTCAACAATGCTGGTAGCCAATTTTCCAGCTGCGGTCCACGAAGGTAGTCGAACTCTCGTAAATATTTTCCGTTAATGTTGACACTGGTCCTAAGTCAACAGTCATTTGGAAAGAGGTGACGCTCTATTTTTCATTTCCGCGGTGACGCCATTTACCGTGATAGCTTAATTACACTCGAGAGACTGGAAGACATTCAATGTTGATCTTCATGCTTCTCTGTGTTATTGAATGAACTCTTACACAGTTCAGTCATGTTCCTTTCGAAACAGTAGCTTGCGGCTATTCAGCTTAATATTTTTTGCCATTCATTTAAATTCTCTCTTCTTGTTGCTCTTAGAAAGGATATGTTGTTTTAAGGTGGTCAAAATTCACAAATGCCAAGGCCAATGGAAAATATACCTGTCAGTCTACCAGAAAACGAGCACAGTGAGGTTTTGTATGATGTATCAGTCGCAACTTAATTTGCAAAGCTTAAAGGGAAAAATGTTCAAGGGACAAACAAATCCATGTTAGAAAAGAACTTATAGTTTTTGTATGAGAATATCATGAACATTTCGACCTTAATTACATTTGTGGTAATGTTTCCCCCTCACTATGTCAAGGGTAGTTTCTTCAAGCCATGAATAAAAAAAACCACGTAATTAGGTCTCCCAAATTCTCCTACGTTGCATCAGGGTGCATTGTTAACCATTTAAGTCGTCATATACGCTTAAGTATTTAGAACAAAAAAAGTATGTGAACATAAAAAAATGTCTTGCGGCCTTTATTTTGAAATAATTTAGTGTTGTCTTGAAGACATTGAGGGTATGTAAATTCTGTACAGTTCATTTTTACCTTTCGTAACATTTTCTCAATACTATGCCGTGACATTGCATCAATATAATTCAAACGCCGAAACAATAAGTGAATTTGAACTATCCGAGAGCGGTGACCTCGTTGATAATTCTTTCGCTAAGCTAAGCACAATGAGCCTTTTGGACCTCAAATGTTTATTTGTGGGCTTAAAATGGACGTCAGAGTGTATCTTCTGTTGACGATAGTGGGGCTCAGCAGTTATCTCTTGATTGTTTTAGTTTTTCAGACTTGTGTTTAATGTGATACTCTGTCTTTGATATTGTTATACGGCCAAAGAAATGGTTGTAAGGCGATTGCAGTAAATTCGTTTTGGCGTGAATGACTGTTAATGGAATTTAAGGGTCACAATTTTATCCGAAAATTACATCATAAATCTATTTCTCATTTTTTATTATAATTAAATCTATTATTTGGTGGATGAATTACATTTTTGTTATACAATGGCTCTTTGGAATAGATTGCAATAGGAATACAAAGTCTTGTATTTCTTTGTAATTAGGTATTAACTTCTGGTTCTAATGAAAATATTTACGTAACTATTTATTGAAACGTAATTTCCTATTCACATCCTAAATTATCGTTGTATTTATTACACTCTGTGTAAACACATCATTGACGTTTTAGGTAGTTTCCCCTTTTAGTGCCTATTGATTAAAAATATCAATGAGAATTTAAATTGGTCAGTATCTCGGTATTTACACGAAAATTGAAATCTGAAATAAATTTTGAAATCTGGGGAGGTTTCCTGGTATTTGGCATATTGAGAATTGTAGAACAAATTATACAAAGGCTTCATGAGAATTCCACAAATGCTTTAAAACGAGGGCGATGTGTTCATTCCGTCAGTTCATGAATAATTTTGGCTTACTGCAACGAAACCTCGAGTGTTGCTACGGAGCCCCTTCAAAGTAGGTACGCGCAAGGCTCGATCGAAGATTATTATCCGGTCTTACGAGAGCCTCCCCGATAACCAATCCACGGCCAGCCATTCCTGGTGACTAAAAATAAAATTGTATCTCTTCCGCATAATGTAATGCCGAAGGGATGACAGTAAACATCGACCACTGGGAGCGATCGCCCCGACAATAGGCTTTCGCGAGATACCGCCTCACTTAGCAATGCAAACACCGCGGAGGACTTAATTACGCGCGCGCGCGCGTCGGGGATTCCCGCCTCGCCTCTCGCGCTCACCTCTTCTCCCCTCCGAAAGGTACGCCAACTTCCCACCTTTCCCTTTCTTCCAGACGCCCGTGACCAACCATCTCCCTCGGGCGTCCCTCCAGCCCCATTAACCGACCCGATTGACGCCAACGTGTAAATTCCTTGTGTCGCGTCCTCGTGTCACCCCGTCTCGGGTTTTTGTCTCTCTGGAACGAATCATTCGGTCGTTTCTTTCTCCCACTGAGACTGACTTAATTTTTCCGTAGATAAAATCATACATGTAAGCTCTCATTTCATCGCGTCGTCAATAACACCCCGTGATACGTGGTGGGTGCTAATCTTACTTGTACCGATGATATAATAGCCCAATACAATTTAGTTCTGATATTTATTTCTTTATTTAAATTTGTTATCATCGACTTCCTAAAGTGATCGCCTAATTTGGTGGCCAGTATTCTTGCTCGTCACCTAGAAGGCCCAGTATCCAAATCCTGGTGGGGGCAGAATATTTTAAGGGCAACTCGATCCCTACTTGGGGTCCCATGTGTTGAGCACTAAAAGTGGAGTTCGCCGTCCGTCGGATGGGACGTTAAATTGTGTGACTTCTTGGAGCGTTTCGTTAGGTGTGTAGCCATATTCCGACGCCAGTTTCTCTCCGCTCTTCCTCCAGTTTCTGATCATCCTTCCTCATCTAAATTACTCACCAAATGTCAAAAATAGCCGTAGTTGTCGGTCGCCTTCCCCAATAAGTGATGTTACTTCTCGAATCCGTAATATTTGAGTTATTTTCTCTTTCACGACTTGCGGTTGGAATTTTCAAATGCTGAGGTTATGTATTAATAATCATTTAGCAAAAATGCTACTACTGTCATAAATTCCATGCTCATTTCATTAATAATTTTTAAATGACTGCGTATCCCACTATGTCTGTTACTCCAATTGGCGAGGGTCATACGAGCGAGTAATGATAGCGAGGGTTCTGAAGGCCTCGAGCACAATATTCTGCATTAAGCTGAAGCATAATTTTCAAAAAATTTCTTGACTCATCCGAAGAATAGGAAAATTGTGAACGATAATCAGTCAGTATTCTTTTTAAAGCATTGTATAATAAACTATCAAATTAGAACGAAAAGTTTCCGTTTGGGTTAGGCATTGAGTCGGAGTGTACTATATCGGGCGCGTTGTGAAAGAAACCCAGATTCGGAGGATGGCGTAATTAGGCCTGAGGCGCATCGCGTCACTTCAACCCTAGCCCCGGAGATCATTTCACGACTCGGTGACTTTCGTGTCCCCAGCCTCCTTGAAATCTCTTTATCGTAGGATCGGCTGTAATAAGTTCACGCTACCGCAAGGTCTGGGGCCCACACCCATTTTTTTCCGAGGTTGGTTTTGTTTCCGGGACATTTTCCAAAAGCTGATTCTAAAGCACTTCTTGATTAGATGTTGAATCTCGTCTTAATTTCAGCGAAGAAATTAAAGGCGTGGCGTACGTAATATAGTGGTGAATGTTTTCTAATTTGGATCCTAAGATAAATATTTAGTGAATGAATATTGCACGAGCAACATAAATAATTTAAGTGCCGAATACATAAGCTACGTACGGCTTTCATTATTAAAATAAAAGTAATTTCAACTATCCTAATTCATTCTGAAATAAAAGCACCGTAATACAGCATTAATTTCTTACTTCTATGTGTTATATTTGACAAAAATGAACAATGCCATGCGCTAAGGCATTGCAGATTGCAATGCCTTAGCGCATTGAGCAGTTAGGAGTTAGTAGCAGATTGAGGAGTTATCGGTGTTAATGGGTTATGTGGAACTGTAATTTTTTTAGTTTTATCGCGATAGCGATTTCCTCTCGGGGCAGGAAATGTTTTTATCAGTCCATAAGATTTCAGCGTGACCTCACTGGTAGTTGTCAGGATTCACCTGGTTACCTTGGTAAACAGTGACGTTATTTCAGCCAGGCGAGGATGTTCCGTCCCGGAACTTTGTAAACTTGCCTACCAAAGTCATTGTGCTCAAGCAAAACTCTTTTTGCTTATAAGGGTTTTCTTCAACATAAGATGTAATAGGTTCTCATATTATTCTTGAAAAAAATGACTAAATTATTCGAAGAATTTTGGGTGCTTGAAAATATTTTGGGACATAGAATACCACGAAAAAGTTGATATCCTAATCGTCGCTATCATCACTCCTCCGCGCCGTAAATCTCCACAAAATGGGTTCAATTGAATTGCAATTTGGCGTGGGTCTAGCTATAGTCCGTACCAATCATACCCTCTTCGGAGCGGCGAAATTCAACATGAGGGACTTGCTTTCGGTGGGCTCGAACCATGGGTGAACATTCCCAAGCGAATACTCTTGACTCTTGTTCCTCACCCCTCGAAAGGTCGTGCAGTTTTTCACCTTATACGGTTTTTCCCATGCCAGGTCCTTCCTTGAATGTGCCCCTTCCTGGTAAAAATCGCTTCCGCCGAAGAGAGGCGAGTGGTTAAGACGCTGATGAGTTGATGTGCAAGGATAGGAGGTGTGTAATTTGGGGCCCAAGCGCCCCATTCCCAATCTCCTCACCCGACCCCCCCGAAAGGGCGTGACAGCCCTTGTCATTACGGCGGTAGCTAAGAATTTTTGGTCCCGGCAGGCATTTTTCCCTCCGGTCGTACCCGAATCTAGTCGCCCGTGGTCTCTGCGTACGTCCTGGGGAGCTTAAATCAATCCATCTCCACCTCCTCTTTATCTTTGCCGGATCTCACCCCCCTGCTCAAACCACCCTCTTTACACACCACCTCACCCACACCCCCTCCTCCTTCCGTGCCTTCCTTGCCGTTAATCATTCGGGAAAGGGTTCTGAAACGTTTGATTCAATGGCCCGTAAATAAGGAAGAAGCCATCTTCCCTTTCAACAGTCCTTTATAGTTCGAGCTCATAGTTATTTATTCCTTATCTCAAGTTCTAACATCTCAGTCTTTCGGCATCATTGACATTTCTGGTTGTGGGGTTTTCGTTAGAATTTAGAGAGAAGAGGAATGGGAATCCCATACTGAGTATTTCCCTTTGGAATTCTTGGTTGTTTCAGCCAATGGTTGAGAGAGAGAGGTATCAAGAATTCGTGGGATTAATTTTAAATGATTCTTCTGTTATGCTTGGGAATCACGAAAGGTTGCATCGGCGTAAACATAAAAGAATAGAAATTAAGGAAAAAATAAAAAGTTGCATTTTTTAAGTGTATGTAACTTATTACGTATTTTAAAATAAATTATCCAGTTGCTTTGAGGCTGTAAATTAATTGAATGGAATTGTGCGAACTAGCGTATCTGAGTGTAACGAACCAAGGAAGACTAAGGGAGGTGAAGTTTTCTGGTGAACTCCCTCTGTGAGGGAGTTCACCAGAAAAAATTAAGGCGTTTTACTGGTATTTATCTTCCGTTTGAAATGCCAGTGAATTATGGTCATTTGATTTGTAAATTTTTAATAATAATTAAACAACAAGGATTCCTGGCAGTCTTGTAGAAAAATATATCGTAGGAGTCATCATCAGTCAGTGTGTTGACTTTATCTATATTACCTATTCTATGAGGCGTATAGCTGCCGTAATTTAAAATGTACTGAAAATATCAATGTTGTAATCCGCTGCCACAATCAAGCCGCAAGTCCCTTTTGCTAAGTCAGTTCACCTTCTTCTGTGGCCTGAAAGTGTTTCATTGCACTAATTTTGTATTGCTTGTTTAATTCATTCATTCCGTTAGGAAAGTACGCACGCGTTTCTGTGCTCCAACTGCCATTTATATTTATACATGTAAAATATATATATATATAATTATTTATATATTTTTTCTATATAGTTGTATATATTAATGAATCCATGAGTAATTAAGGTGGTCTTAAGGAGGAAGTCGGTTTTTTTTTGGCCTTTTAAGTGATGATTCGATCTATATCGCACGCCGTGGCCGTAGAGTTGGCCACATCCTTTGTTTGTGAAAGGCCTTCGTCGACCTTCCAAGATACGCTTTCCCTTTCCTCCCCAATCCGCCTCAAGTCTTCTTACAACCTGCCCCATACGCCGTGAGTCTCCCCACTCCAACGCCGACCCCCCTCCTCCCCCTCTCCTCGGTCCCGAGGCCCCCGAAGAAGAACGCGCGCCCCTCGGCTTCTCTCCTTCCCTCCCACCTCACCTGCCGCCACGCCCCCTTCTTCCTCGCCCACTTTCCTAACCACCTCGTGTTGCACCGAAGACAACGAAAACTCGCGCAACTGTAGTTATTGTTTTGTTTTCGAGCCAAAATACTGCGGGCGGATCGGGAGACCTCTCGGGTTGCAATTACGTGGGGAGTTTTCTTTTTATCCCTTCCTCTTCTGCGGAAAGTGGAGAATTTCCCCTTTGTGACTCGATTATTACCCCGTCGCTGTCATGCACGCGTACACAAGAGTGAATTCTAAGCTCTGGGAGCAAAGACTTAATTTTTTACCGGATTCCTTAGATACACACCAGTAAACATTTCTAGGAAGTCGGGGGAGGCAAATGATCCAGTTAGGGCAACCTTTTTTTCGTTATAGGTGCTTCCAAGTTTTGCAATCAAATTTTACTGGGACGAATGTAATAAATAATATCAACTTGAAATAAAAGCAATTTTCAGCAGGCATCGCTTCTCTTTTGTTCAATTGAATTGCTTTCCAGGATTTTCGCAAGATATAATTTGGCATCTCCCTCTTTTTTTAAATTATTTCATTGAAATTTGAAAAATAAAAACTTTTCAAGTTCCACTATTTTGAAGTTGAGCTGAGTTGTCATTGAATAATACTTCATTGATTTCGAGAACCTCAAATTTTATTTTTTTAAGTAAGTAGAACACACATTTTAGCATCATTTAGCCAACATTTGCGTAAATTATTTTTTTTCTTGTAGTCTGATTGCATATATTAGAATGACGTTTTAAAAGAATCAGTCAAGTGAAATTATTTTTAGAAAAAATGAATGAATATGAGGGGGCTAATTTTAACCTTTTAATGATAGGGTGACGGCCTTTATTATGTCCTTGGGAAAACCTTTAAAAAAAATCTTCCTTATTGTTATCAATTTCCTCTTTCCTTTGAATCCAGGAGTCAAATAAACTTAAATTGTCGAATAAATTAGTGAAGGCTAACGCGTCACGCATCGTATTCATCACTGACGCGTCCGTCTTCCACCTGCCCCCTCAACGTCACTTTTGTTTTTCCCCTCTCTCTCTCTATCCGCTCGTTAGCATCCGCGATTACGCGAAGGGCACCCAAGTCAGGAGGAGTTGAGTTAGCACCCGCCGTGCACACTCGAGACATGTGCCAGGCCTGAGCGACTCTCTCCACCTTGAGTCATGCGATACCTGGGAAATGAGAAAAGAGGGAGGGGGGAGACAAGATGCGCGCGCTACACGGCTGTTAAAGACGGTTCCGCGTATTTCGTGCGGAAGATTTCCGCGAATCGTGTTATACAGCGGACGGAAGGTTTCTGACGCGATGATAGCCCTTTGGCGGCGTAGCAAAAGCTCGTCGTGCGAGTTTTATCGGAGAAGAATCATATGATTATGGAAGTGACCTGAATGGGAAATCAGGTCCTCAGGCACTGGATGAAAATAGCTGTTAGTATAGCCCATTTCTGCAAAAAACAGGTTATTCCAATTCATCTTCAGGTGTGAGGATTAGTTTCACGAAACCCAGATATGCTTTCCCATTCTCTTTAATGCACCAATAGACAAAATAATGGCCTAGTTGTGTTGATTTTATGAGACCATGAAAATCAAATTTTTCTCACATTAAATTTGATAATATTTAAAAACATTATGAGAATAGGATTTAAATACTTTAGTTTTTATAAACCTAAGCCCACTGCTCTGTATATTTATAAATTAGACGTTGTTTGGTATTTTGACCATCCGTTTTTGGTAGTTCGTAGTTAAATTTAAAAGCATGGATTATCGAAATACAGGTATTTATGTGTAGTTGATATCCAGGCTTTTTTAAAAGCTTCATCATTCAATGACAGGGTTTCTTCGATCCAAACCAATTCATTCTGCACTAATTTTTTACGTCCAACAACTTTATGGAAATATTTAACTTTGATATCCTCAGCATCAGTAATACCTTTAAATGTGCAAAAAAAAGCAATCCACTAGAAACATGTCTATTGCGTCCAATTAAAATTGAAATTTGAAAAAAAAATTACCGGGATCCCCTTTCATGTTTCAAATGAACATGAAAGATGTTATCCGCTTTTGTTCCCGCAAGGCATTCGTTAATTTCCTCTGCCACCGAAATGAAGGAAGACAGGCTCGGGCAGCTTCAGATGTGGAGATAGGAGGGCTGCTGACTTGCAAGGCCGATTCTTCTTTGAGTTCTTTTTGTATTCCCCTCGGTTTCTCCAACCCTTCAAGTGCCGAAGATGTGATTCGGACGAGACAGGCGCATCGCCAAGTGTCTTCCTCGGTGAAAGGGAAGCCTCCAGTCGAGTCAAACCACTCGCAGATTAGCGGGGATAGCTCTTTATATCCGGGACTCTAGCGGTTTACCGCGCCGGGACTGTCGACTCGAGGGATAAGAGTGGGGAGTTGGACGAGCTAGCGTTTCCTTCGTAGGCATTTGCTAGATGTTCAAATACGTCTTTCCGCTCGCGGGTTGCGGGGCGGATATGCAAAGAGAAATACCGTCTCTGGACGCCCCGTTGATCTCTTCTTTCATTTAAAAAAATATGAAAGAGTGCACCTTGGGGAAATGAACGGTTCGCGTCTCGGCGGGGCGCCACGGAAAATATGAACTCACTCTCGGTGCTCTCCGGGAAGTGAAGATGAGGGAAGTGTGATAATGTGAGGGATGTGTGATGGGTGGGGTCGTGATTGATTATTTTAAAGAGAGTTGGTTTCCAGGATTAAAGTCAAATTGGTAGTGTCTAACCTAAATATTATTTCACCTAGATCAAAGGACTTCGTAATCATGGATAATTATAGGAACTATATCCTTTTCAGCGTATTAATTTTTTGTTAAATAGACGAAAAAAGTGCTTTATCAGCTTGTTTTTTTAAGGACATGCACCATACTTCCACTGAATCCATACTGGTATCATTATCACTTTTCGCAATCAACCTCGTATTTTCAGTTATGACGCTCAGTGGTTTTTGAGACTTGCAGGAATAGGAGAGTTTTTCATCGTTGTGATAACTTCTTAATTAACAATCGGTGCCAAACTTCCCGTTCGATAAAATTAATAGTTGATATTGAATTTAGATGCACACCAGAAGATGACTCCGTTAAAATAACTGTCGCGGCATTTATTGAACTTCTTTGAATTAATAGTTAATGTTCATGTTCCTCACTCCCATAGTCATACCCTTCTCACACGTAATGTACTTACGGCCTGTACATAACTAATTAGGAAGTTACCGAGCATCATTTCCAATCGTGTATATTTCGGTTCAACCATGTATGCCCAAGAGTTAGATGACATGTAATTATGGTACTTTTCGTGGTGATATACTCCAAGCGATTATTATTGCAACGTTTCCTTTGCGTTAACGACAAAACACACGTGTAATCTACCCAGCGGCAACCATTTTGAGAATAATTCCTGCCAACATTAGGTTCATTACTCTCGCCCTACATGGCGTAATGCTCTTAAATGAGCTGATTCTCTTCTCTCTTGAGTGATGTCTGGATCCGAACTGCTGACCAATTATTTACATGGAATGTCCCCTAACATATTGTCGCACCATGAATTCTATCAGCCACTTGACCTCCCCCATTTTACAATTTGACTAAAGTATATAAATCCTCGAATGTTCAATTTAGAGGCACCGAGAAGTTTTCGTATAAACATCATCAACTCCACATGTGGCCATCGGCCTTCCACGCTATGGTGCACGGAAACATTTTTATTGGCTACTGTCCGGTTAAGCGTGCAAAATTCAGGCCCTCCTCTTCGCTCACCCCCAAATCAAAGTTTTTCTTAACCAGCCCACTCTGGGTGGGACATAAGGTATAATGACAGTCCATAAGGTACTTTTTAAGTATTATCTACTATGCGATCTGACGACCAAATGGATTTGCATATTGATTTGAGTTCCCTCTGACGCCATGCTAACGATATCGCGACCTAAATGTATGTGCATGAGAGAAAACATCCATATCTCGGTGAAGCATTTCCTCATCACTTATATTTAGATATATTTTATATGGATGGTTGACATTTGAAATGGAACGGAATGAAAATTCGTTACAGGGCAATATCAAACACTCCGAGGTGCAGTAAGCAATACCTTTTTAACGCAGAAAGGGGAGAGAGAAGGTTCGCCGATGGTGGGGGTCCGGGAGCGGGGAGATGAGTGAGAAGATTGTTTATTATGCTCCAGGTTAGCCCATCGCATCCAAATTAGATACCAACCTCAGAGGTTCGCAAGAGCATGAGGAAAAAAGAAAGGTTTTTGAGCATTAACAGGATGGGTAACAGCTCAAACAAGGCATGCCAAGGGATATGTTGTGGCAAAGGGCATAAAACTTAAAGAGAGGCCAGCGGGCGTGGAAGGACAGGGGGTCCTTCCTCTCGACGTGGGCGTTACTCGCCACGAAATCTCGTTCCTCTCACCCCCTAACCCCTTACTCACTCACTCACTCCCCACCCTATCCCCCGCGCCCGCTTCTCCCCCGTGGTCCCCCTCCTCCCCCGATCCACCTCACACCCCTCCCGAGACTCACCCTTTTCGTTTTTCGCCATATTGCCTCCCTCTTCTCCCTTCTTTTTTTTCCAACCCGGCCGACTCGAGCCGTCAGGTTAACCTTTTGGGCATTTCCTGCTCGCGTTTCGATTCTTTCCCCCGCCATCTCGATCCAATTCAAAATTTCCTCCGTTTCCGTTTCCCTCGCGCCGTCCGATCGAGAATTTGCCAAAAGGGCGATCATTTACGCGGGTTTTAGTTTGCAAATGGACGATCCGTGAAGACGCGCCGACGCCGTAAACTTTTTTGAACGGGTTGACAGCGGGGTCGGTCACTTTTCTTTTTCTTCAACTCCCTCCCCGATCCCTCTTTTGCCCATTAGCATGGATTGATTGCCGTGGAGAAAAAGGTGGCCCCGCAGTCTGCCGCCAGCCTGTTACGCGATAGCCCCGAAGGATTAAATCGGGCGTTGTTGAAAAACTTGAGGAGTTTTTGGGCGGTTAGGTCATGTGGCAAAAAAGTAGTCCCCGGAGTCGTGGCTTTGCGTTGGCGGTATCCCGGTTGTGTGCCTCGATACACTGTATCGCGATTGACGGAGTGACGTAAAACCCTTAATATTTCATTCATCGCGAGAAAGTATTATATTCAAACTTTGTTCCGGTCGCAGACCGCAATTGCGGCAGACATCAATCCTTTTTTGCCTGAGTGGATCAAATATTTATGAAAGCTACTGATACAAGTAACTTTTCTAAATCCTTGATCACCGTGGACATTTTATAAATTAGACAAAGCATTTTTGAAGATCCCCTTGGTGATAAAATGTCAATGTAATTAGTTAGTTCTACTCTTCTCATGTTGCAAATGTCCCGTTATGCGACCGAACGAAGGAGGCAAACATCCTGACTCTATGTAAAAAAGCGGGTCTCATTATTTGACTTTCCATAGTCGTATTCTTGTTTAGAGATTTAAAAAAAATCGTCGCTCAAGATCAGCCCTTGGTACTTCTGCTTGATTCATGCAACTATATTGAACGAGAGACTTTCCCCTCATTCTTAATCCTTGTGTGTGTGATAATATCAATTGTGTAGGTACTACTATTTAGCAAATATGGTGAAATATAAAAGGTCACCGAGAGAACCGAGTTGCTACAACTACTGGAAGGATGTGGAGTCTCCTATCATCTCACGGTCTGCATCATCATTATACCCCTTCCGCGTAGACGTTTCCCACTCCTTTATTCCCCTCTTTCCCACATCCCCCTTCCCAACCATCCCCTCCCGCCCCCCTCCCTCCCTCCTTCCTGTGGGAGATCCGGAACGGGGTCGTCTAGGCAGCCATTTTCCGGTGGAACACAAAAAGGACGAGGGAATGGTATTTCTTCAGCCTCACAGCGACGGTAGAGGGAAGAAAAGAGTCTCGCTGAGGCACAACAATCGCGTGGTCCCCTCGACCAAGAGAATCGAGCGGGGGGCGCAAGCGGCTAATTTCACCCCCGTCCACCCACCCACCACCTGTGGAGCCGCCGTAGCTTTGGAGGTGGAGTTGAGGGAGAAGGCAGAGGGAGAGAGAGATAGGAAAGGCAAGGGTCGAAAGCGAGTAGAGGTATAAGTTTCAAACACACCCTCCCATTTTTAAAGGCCCGCGAGAGGGTTCTCTCACCTTTTCCACACCTCCATTCAGGCAGGACCTTTAAGGTACCCAGGTGAACCTGCCGGGGTCGATCCTTTCTTCCTCAAAATCCACTTCCTTTCGCACGCCTCTCCTCCATAGCCATCCCCGCCAAAAAATCACTTTCTCCCATTGAATCGACTGCCAGTTGGCATCGCATTGTTTTTGAGAGTTGTGATGTCATGGTTTACGCCCCCCAATGGCCTTGATCCGAGGTGGCCAAAGCACATTGCAGACACTTCTTGGCTCCCCGCAGATTTCATCGTAATGGATTGAATACCTGCTATTCTTCTCCATTTTCGCGAATGAGCGATTGCTCGTCAACAGACTTTAGGCGATGATATAACATTTTATGGTTCCATGAATCACGCATTCGAGGGATGAGTTTCTTACAAAAATAAACAGCCCACCCGCATAGAAATTCGGACCCCTACCACAGTGATGACGGCTTTGATTTTCATGCTCGTGCGTGAATGGACCATTATTCTTCTTACTCGGTCACGATTAATTAGGTTAGATACAAAGAAGGAAAGTTACAAGATACGGGCGTAGAGCACTTTTATTATTGCGCGGATGGTTACATTCCATCGCTCTGCATTCTTTGGATATTCCTCAAGCAGTAATAAAATATTCTGACTTAATCGTAACTTTTATTTTGGCTCATCGTGAATAAATTCTCCCTGATTGGTGTTTAATGCCTCTGTCTAGTTGTCATCAGATGTTTTATCGAATTCAAATAAAATAATTCTAAAATAAATATTTATTTTTCTTCTGCATTAGAAGTTTTTCAAAAATAGCTATGAGTAGGTGGCTTATAGACAACATTTTCTTAGTCCAATTTACGTATTTGAACTCACAGGCATTGATTTTCTCCCTCCCTCCTTGTTCAGTGTTTTCGATCCCCGAAAGAAACGTGACGCCAACGCTACAGTCGGAATTCCAATCCGCGACTCAGCTTTCCGGCAATAACTCTGTATAATAGCGATATTCGTTCTGGATATTTATAGCTCCTAATGCTACCAAGGCCATCTTTCCACCGCTGTTTATTACGACGAATCGAGATCCAAGTTTCCCAGGAGGTCATTGCTTGTTATCGCCGCTCCAAATGATGCAGTATGCTCATCCCCTGTGGCGTTAAAACATCCCATCATTGTGGCTTTTGATTCCGTGGCAGAAATGGGATACAGAACGAAAGATTGGCGAACAACTTTCACAAATAGATCGGCAATAATAGAGCGGACAAACAAATCGAGATTATAAAAGGTTTAACGGAGGAAACATTCCTACTTGGGACCTTGGAATCCTGATATTCGAAGAGTGATTGACTAGATGATGGGGAGACTCGTCCAGAAGATGAGGTGTTGTTGAAAAGCCTATTTTCGAGGCCCAACGGTATCGGCGTACCTTAAATGTAATCAAATTCCTAGAGATTCTAGTGATAAGACAACATTCAGTTAAGTGCATGACACTTTCACTATAGAGGTTATTTAGGATCTCCTCTTGCCCTCAGAATGCCTAGTAAATTCCAGGCAACGATTGTCCATCAAAGGTGGTGGATCAATCGATCACACCACCACCTCTACTGGCTACATTCCTGGACCTCAGCGGTCTTTTTCTAAAACCGCAGTAATGTTGGGTATTGCGGGAAGGGGTGAAGAGGAACCGGCCGCCAGATATGATACTTGGCCACAGAGGGGCGCCGCCTTCGCTGAGCCACTACCTATTACGACTGCTCTCGGAAAATCTCGTGAAAATTTACGTGGGGACTGAAACGAGTTCTGTTTTTTTCCGGAATTTCTCCAGAGATCCGGATCCCAGCGGCGCGGTGTGAACCGCGGTGGGTCCCACCGTCCGGCGCAAACGCTCAGGGAAAGAGTGTGCCGTCGAAACGACAGCCGACCACCCGCTTTCCCTACAGAGTAAACGGATGCGCAGTCCCATGAATGAATGGAGCAATATTTTTTCGACATCCTTCGGCTCGTTATGTCCCTTTTTCGGGGCCATTAAGTGATTACTATTAGATTATCCCCGGCGTTCCGTGCTCTTCTTCTTTCCGTTCACGACTCGAGGAAGAGAGTGGATTTAGGGCGGGGGGGGGGGGGGTTGTGGGAGCTCCGGGCGAGGTGGACTGAGCTATTGTAACATCCCGCATGGAGAAGTCCTGGAAAGACAGTGAGAGTGGGACGGAGGAGGTACACGTCGTTGTTTCATAACATCCGGGGACGGTAGCCTCCCCGATTGAGCACGCCACTTCAATATCTTTCGGCATTACTACTTCGAAATTACGTCTTTATAACTCTCTCCATCTTCTCTCTCTCTCCCTCTTGATTCTACCACCATTTGATCTCCTCACGAACGAGCATGTGGGAAGGAGGAGATGGGGATCCACTCATTTGATGAATGGGTCCAACTGTGCTCGGATCTCCACCTCCCGACGCCCGAGGGCAATTCCCTTGTTATCTTCCGCCCACTCGAACATGATGGATACCCCTCACAGTATAGTCATTGAATAAACGACATCTTTTTTTACCTCCTCCAATAAAAAAAACACTTCCTCTTTCCCGGTTTTAGGAGCCTGCTGGGGTTATCCGAAGCTCGCTTCTTCGCGTCCGAAGTTCAGAATATTTCCCTTGGTTGTTTTCGTTTTTTCATGCTTGCATTTGCGTTTATTTCATTATTGATATATTTTTTTTTGTTTTGAAAATGATCTATCTTCGTGTTCTCGAAAATGATTTCAATTTTATGTGATAAGGATGAATTAACTGAAAATGTGCATGGAGACAATTTGAATACATTCACGCTAGAGTTAAAAGTACTAGAATATCTTCCTCCTTTGCCGCTCTTTCCAAAATAACCTTCGCTTAGAGGTAAATGGATTGTTTTGTGAACCACTATAATTATTTTTCCGGTGGATTGTTTTTTCATGCGATTTTAATGCCCCGCTGCTTCGTGATTGGATGCGATAATTTGTGGATCATCATTTTAGCGCAATTTTTAAGTGGCGAATCCGTTAGTTTTCTCCCAGTTCCATTATTATCTATGAAAATTCAAGCAACCCAATCCATTCCAGCATCTGCATGTTTTCCCAATGATTCATCCATCGTAAATACACTGAGGCATTCATTTCAAATACCCCCAAGGGGAATTCATGGCGCCCTTTTCCTTTATCGCGTGCCTTTTCGATCACGTCGAGAGAGAGACTTGATTGAGGCATCGAATCGATTGTACCCCAACAATTAGGCGTGATAACCAAAGAAAGAGACGAGGCAATCAATTAATTCTCCGCATCACTCGCGGTCGTCCGTCCGCAGCGGACACAATGTAATCATCCTCGAGGGGGTTGATTCAATTCCTAATCCAGTTTCCGCGTCCAACGGCGGGGTTTGTGTTTCATTTCATCGCCTCAATGGTACAACCTTGACGTTTTTATGTCCCCCTTTATGCCGCCATTCATCATGATCCCTCCCGATTCCATATTCGGTCTCTCGGAGTCAATCTTCCTGACGGGATGCTATATGTCAACCGCCGGCGGGGACTCCCAGCTTTTCCCCCGAGAGGGACTCCCTCTTCCCTTCGCCACCACACGGCCACCACAACCCGGCCCCTCCTCGGACGCAAAAATACTCAACATCGGTCCCTCTAGGGTGTGCCCCTCGAAAAGCGCTATCCTCTCGGACTACACGGAAGAGCCAGCCAACTTCTCTCGCGTGCGACTTCCTTTTCATTCGGAGGAGTCTTTTGTTAAGGCGGGCGTCTTGATTACGATTGCTAACAGATCGTTGCGTTATCTATGTTGGCGTAACCGCGGATACTGCATCGGTTTGTACGTAACCGATTGGTCATCAATATTTCCTTTTCGGTGTGCAATGCTATCCCATTGTCCGAGGGCAGCGCCCCGCAAACTGTGTTCTCCGCTTCCGGTAGATTACGCTTCGCTGGAGCTCTATGGGTACGCTCGGCTCTTCTCGCTCACCTTCCCGTCGGGAGACCTTGCGTGTTATCAAAACGTTCCATTTTCTTCAGGTGTTGTCTTTCGGATTGTGTACGCTTGTGCTTCGGTCATAGAATTTTGAAAAACGTTTGTTCGCGATTCGATTCATTTCATAATTTCTATAAATTTAAAACGTAGCAAGTCACTGTTAGTTCCAAATCTTAATGTTTCGAGCATAATTTCCCTTTATTTGCCACTTTCTGGGGTCGCTTTGAAAATTATGTTGATGAAACCTGCCCAGCACGTTGCGATTCATGAAACCTAAAATTAATTTGGTCCACTAAATTAAACATATGATCTAGGACCCAACAGGTGGGTGCTTTGTAAATTACTAGGGGCTAGAAGGAAGCACTTGGTTCCTTCACGAGATAGTTTCTCTCCCTGCTCCCTCTCCTTTCTGCCCTGCCGTCCCAACGGACCCGCCGTCAATAGTAGTAGCCTCCCTGATTCCCCTCCATTTCAACGGGGAGGCGGACCACTCCGTAGTGACTGAGGGTTGCTGTGGGACCAGAGGTCACCGGAAGTGCCCAACAGTGGAAGCTCTAACCCCAACCCCCACCTCCCGCCCCGGGGGAAAGGGGGCTAAGCCCCACTGACCTCCCCTGCTCCTCCCTCCCACATAACAGCCGCCCATAACGCTAGAAATCTCGCCATATGTCGCCGGACGGGTGCGGGGGAGGGGGAGGAATAATCGCCTAGCCGACACGCCCCCCCCCCCTCTCATCCTCCCTCGGGACTTACATGTAGAACACAGACGAGGGTGGCACGGGATTGCGTGCTTTTACGCGTCGGTTGCGTGCCCTCGATTCCGGTCGTTCGATTATCGGGTTTAATCTTTCGGTCGAATGCGCGACCACGTGATTACAGTTTTACGTTCTTTGATTTCAATGCCTTCCATGCGTCGATCGCTATTCTCTTTCATGTGATTTCCAAAGAAAGGACGATGCTCTAGTGTAACCTTCTGCTAGTCCAAGCTCCGAGTAATGGAAGGGAAAAGAAGACGACGGAAGGAGGGCGAGAGAAAGGGAAGATGGGGGTGGAGGAGAAGGGAATGGGGGAAGGGTGTGGAGGCAGAAGGGGCATCTGCCTTCCGTCGCGCCGAAAAATCTGTTCGAACCGAGTTTATTGTTTCTAAAACGGGTTATTCTGCGCATCTAAACGATCGCTCTCTGAGGCAGAAAAGAAATGGTGTTTATTTTCCTTGCTAAGGTTAAAAACATAACGCCGAAACCTCTGCGGAAAAGACCGCGAATCGTTTATGCGACGGCGACCAATTTACAAGCCGTCAAAGGAAGTTATTTACTACTCACGACCAGATATTGCACGAGGCCATTTTGGGAACTTTGCCTAAACTGAGCGAAACACAAGTCACACCCATAGGAAAAAAAATGACGCCGCTGTCGCGGTGCATGAGTGATCCCTCGAGTCTTTGAGCCCCGGATACCAGAAATGATTTTATTTCCAGGAAAACCTTTGGTTATTTCTCTCGCATTGTATGTGAGTAAACGGCCCATTTTAAAAGGCGCATAACCGCGAGTATTTTCTCGTTTTACGATTGTACGCGTAAACTGCGGTTAATGCGGTGGGATACAACACAATAGTTTCGCCAATCAACGTTCAAGTGGTAGAACAATTGTCAATATCCTACGACGGTCTCCATTTATTTATATAATATTTATTTTTGCATTTGGTTAGCTTTTCAGCAAAGGGAACGAAAATCCACAACCATTGCAGATAAAAATTATTGCTTCGCCGGACCAAAATATTCCTGGGGACTTATTTGTATTTGGCAAACAGGAAAATTTCCTGCTTGTCAAAAATCCACACTCTTCGAGAAGCAAGAGGGCAGCTACGTCGTCCCTCATAGGTATGTTTGAGCAAGGTGGAAAATTGCCTGCTTGCATTGTTAACTGTTACTGCTTTTCATTAACTTCCGCACTTTTAAGTTGACTGGGTAATAGGGTTAACAAACATAAATTTTGACTTTTGGGCCATTTGCCCCGACGAATGACTTCACAATGCATAATCCGTTGAGTTACGGACTTGTGGGAGTGGTCGTCTTTTTTTTTTCTCCCGGCCTACCTTTGTGAGGGGTCGAAGGGAAGAGTCCCAATTCCAGCAAACCCATATGCCCGTCGGGTTTTTATTTTTATTGCCTTTTTTCGGCGAAGCCTTTTCGCCCGAAATACCCGAGCTCCACGATTGCCCCCACTCCCCCCTCCCGCCCTGCCCTGTCATTACCGCCACCTCCTCCTCCTCCCCCGTCTTTTCTCTCACCCTCACCCCAACCGTCCCCCTTGGCTGGACGGCAACCCCATATTGCGAGAAAGGCTCAAAAGATTCCCCGAAAAAGCAGCAGGAATGAAAAGCCAACGCCCTCACCACCTTCCCTCTCTCTCCGCCTCAGTCTTTTCATCATCCTCTTGCCTCTTTCGAGACCGAGTGACTTGCACCCACCGTCGTCGAGGTCTGTCTCTTTCCCTTTTCACTCCGTCGACAGCAGAAGGGCTGGCTGGACGCTGCCGCCTGGGGAAAGAAACGACTGTTTCTCCCTTCGTTCGCTTTCTTCCTGGGAATTCCAATTCTCCGGCTGAAGCAAGGATCTCTAATGAACCGTTGAAGGAGGATTTGGTGGTTAATTAGAGGCTGGATCTCGTATTAAGTTCTCGAAAATACCTTGGACTCGAGAGGTTCTTCTTTGTAGTTGAAAAGGAGACTATACTTTTCGGGGAAATTTAGAAAGGCAGCCTGCAATTTTGTCACATTTTATCCAATGATTGAAAACATTTATTTTTAACTGTAAACATATTTACAAACGATTATGAGAGCACAAAGAGGAGCACACACAACCATTCTTTTATCCCGTCCCCAAGTTGTCATTAGCCACACACTTATAAAATGGTTTACTTCCCGAAGTACTAATTATGCTTGACTCAGTCTTTTTCCAAATAGCTATTGCGCGAAATAAGTACCCATATGCCACTTTTACATTACTACCGATACATACGTTATAAGAAGTGATGCTCAACATGCGTTCGAATCTCCTGTGAAAAATAATATCTGAACTCTCCGAGGACGTACTGTGTAAGATAGACCGTCATAAGTCATAATTATTCTGGTAACTGAGCGCGCAATGTTATATATTTATAACTGTAGTTCAATCAAGGTCAGTTGCATATGGTCATAGATGCAGAAAAGATACGCCAATTTGTTCCTTTCGTTTCTCCGATATTTTAAATTTAATTTTCTTAAATCATGATGATTTCCCACACGTTTTCAAATTCCTAGCCTGTTTAAGGTATTATAAATCGCTATGTGACCTCCTCATATGCCATGGTATTATCATTTAAATGCGACATATTTTCTAACCGAAAGTTGTAAAAACGGAATGCATCAACTTTGAGAGTGCCGACATACCTACCTGGTGCCGGCTGGCCCTGCTTCTACAAAGCGTATCTCCGCACCCCTCCTTCCCATCTTTCAAGCCCCTTGTCCTTTCACGCCCACGCCTTTCACCGAGCCCACTTGTGCATCTCCGCCTTCCCGTCCTCTTCTACACATAAACACCCTCCTCTCAAACTTTGCCCGGAGTCACCGGACCGTTTCATTCCCTCTCTCTCGAGTTCCTCAAATTTTGAGGTCGCCTTTCCCACCGCCCCCGTACCCCCGCCGCACTCTGTTCACATGCCCCCACCGTGAGCTCCCGGCGTCCAGCCAGGTCCCCGTTCACCTTCCGCGTCATCCTCCCCCGGGGAGAATGAATGCGACGGCGAGTACATTCCTCACCCTTCCCTGGAAGGGGTTGGTGGCATGCGAGGGGTTGTCACGAAGAACCGCAGAAACCGCACTGACCCCACCGTCACCCCCAAGCAGTCCCAACTTATAAGGAGGGCAGAGCCCATCCCGCATTTCCTCCCTAACCCAGAATCCTTAGGGGTGTACATCGGATGTGTGTGTCGAGAGCGAAGGTAGCCAGAGCTAATGAATCCGGATACTTGGCAATAATCTCATACCTCGCCGCCGTCGAATATTTTGGTCACACTTCGCGAATATTGCTGCAAGTTATCGTAGCGGCAGCTGTTTTCGCCAACAGTATCTCTCGATTCTTTTTCAATCCGTGTGATTTCCTCCTTCTATCGCTCTGTTATCTTGAATTATTAACGAAAACTCTTTACCTGTCCTGTGATATTCCTCTTGCAGACTTCCGTCCTAATTTTACATCCTCAATGCTCCTCACGTATTTGTTCTCTTGTATGGTGCATCCAATCCGTCTCGTTCTTCATTTTCGTGTTTTATTCCAGTGTGAATTCTCCTATTCCGCTCTTCATTTATGCATTTATCGAGCAATAAAGTATGTAATCATAATAGGAATAGAGGTCTTAAATTTGTCTCAGCATCATATTACACCGGGAGGTATTCATACATTATAATCCTAAGGTCCATGGTTGCAGAGAGTATCTTGGGCACAGGATTGGCAAATACAAGCGATTAGAGATTGGGTCCAATATTTTTATTCCCTGCCATTGAAGAATTTGAAATGATAAGATGACGATGTTGTCAGCATTCAAAGCAAAGTCGAGCCCAGGCATCCAAATTTATTTGCGTAAAGGCAAAAATTTAATAATTTAGTTGAATGATTACATAATGTACATTCATGTGCGTATCTGTGCGAATTTTGTATACATGATCTAATGTGTATTCAATCGCATGGATGCACTAATAGTTGTACAGGGTTCGTCCGGAAAATAAGTGTCTTGACAAATAAGTCTTTTTTGACAAAAGGGGAGTCGTCCACTACAAATTTGTACCTGAACGACAAACTGTAAATGCTGCATTTTACGTCCAAGTGCTCGACAGACTTCGAAAACGAGTCGCCCGCGTCCGGCCAGCGATCAAAAACATCTGGCGGCTGCATCACGGCAATGCGCCGTCTCACACCGCGCTTGTCGTGTCGGACTTCTTGGCCAAACACGGCGTGGCAACGCTGCCGCACCCGCCCTACAGCCCGGACTTGGCACCACCGGACTTCTTACTGTTCCCGAAGATAAAGAGGAGTTTGAAAGGAACGCGATACGGGACTTTGGACGCCGTCAAAGAGGCCGTGACGACGTGTCTTCGAGAGGTTCCCGATGATGCCTTCGCGGGAGCGTTCCAGGAATGGGAACGCCGTTGGAACAAGTGTATCGACTCACAAGGGTCCTATTTTGAGGAATATTAGCTTAAGATATGTAAAAGTGTAATAAATTTTTTTTTCCTGAGCTCAGTACACTTATTTTCCGGACGAACCCTGTATGTATAGTAGGTGGCCTAACACGCTTGCGACGCATTGAATAAATGTGGATGTAAGTGAAGTTTTAGCCGGCTTAGTTTAAAGTCCGGAAAATGGTCTGAGTAAGCCCTAAATAAGCGGTCTAAGTATGTGTCTAAGCCTCGATCACTTATCATTTGACATTCAAGTAAGCGTAATCTTACGTGAGGTCACTTTGCGTCTTTGTACTGCTTTTCTCCTAGGAATGATTTTTACATCAATTCAACATGTTCCATGTAGATAAAAAGACGGGTTCTTTGTATTGGTTGTGTCTCTTCAGGAGTGTTTAACGCACGACTCTCTTGAATTTTCTTTCTTGGCTGTCCCAACTGCAAAACGTGTCACCACGACACCCCGTTGAACAAGCGCGTCACTCGCACGCGGCCACTATTTCAATTACTCGCGACATTGTTGCGCTATTACGCTGACGTACGAATGACTCAGCCAGCTCTGCGAAGAATGTTTTTTTGCCGTCATCATATTTTTCTCCATAGCTCTGGATTTTTTTAGTATGTGCTTTCAGTTCAAGGTCCATCGGAGACAAACGACTGTAGGATTGTGTGGATTTGTTTTATTCCAGTACATGTTTCAATAGAAGGGCGAGCACCGGAGTCGAGAATGAGAAGTCTTAATAAATCTACGTCTTGACATCGACACAACTTTGGAGACAAGGGACATTGGTCCCCTCCCTTGCAATTTTACCGCTCCGCCGCCTTTTCTCTCGCCGCCTTTTTTCGCCAGGCGGATGATTTTTTGCATATTTCGTCTGACAAGATCCGAGACTTGAATTTGAACGGGTTGGTAGTAACGCAATATTTATCGAGGAGGAGTTGTACTTTTCTATCCCACGTGTTTCGGAAAGCCTTCGCACTTGTTTTCACCGGCTTCCATTTTACGTGGATGGGTGCTTTCTCGCCCTTGCGGTCAACGACTCTATGGGTCTTCTTCGCCCAGACGGTTCCATTGCCCGCCCATAACCGTCTTCACTCCCTTTCTCATCTCTGGACAAGGCCTCGGTCTCTCTGTCAAACTTGTGTTTGAGAGAGAGGGTCACAATTCAGTACTCAAGGCAAATATTAACTGAAACAATGATAATTTCGCAAAGAGCCGCCAGACAGAATATAAGTGAAGGCTGTCATAAAAAAATTAAGATTTATTTCGATCACGAAATATGTTTCCTGAAAGGCAAAAATCTTGACATCAAGGACACGAAAGTTCCAGTGTGATGTATTTTCAATTTGAGGTTGGTCTTACATTCGAAAAAACCGGTTTTCATCGAGACATATTTTACTTTTTATGGATTTCCATTAACTCGAAACTTTTTAATTAGAAGGAATTTTTTAATCCTTAGTGCGTAAATAGCATTAATAATTCATTATAATTACTTCAATTACGAGGAAGTAAAATATTTCGCTTCAGAATTATTAGGTCTATAATGAGAGACCAGGTCTACTTTAGCCATATACGAGCTCGTATGTGATCAGTGCAAAAAGAGATATTAAAAATTAATATTATATTTAATTCAATTTTATCTTGAATTATTTTTTTGTAAAAGGTTGATGTGTTCGCTCACAATGCTGGGTGGCAGAATGGGAATTGAGAACGAAATTTTGTTTTGAAACTTTTGGCAGTGGATCTCCGAATTCCAAAATAAGGCATCAAAATGAGTCGATTATCGAAGGATAAATTCAGTCATTGTGGATCAACTTATATTAGCTATTTCATTTAGTGCATTTTTCAATAATGTTCGCTTCGTTTATAACTTCGCTTCATGTCTGTCATAAGAACCTGCGGTAGAATTTCATTGGCGCACATATGAGAATTTCAGAATGACGGTAGGTAATCGCGGATTCACTTGCCTGGATAAGTTGATTGGCATTTCTTATTCACAAGGTGGTCATAAATTTACGTCACCTGGATTGAATTTAATTTTGCATCATCCTGGTGAGTCGCGTTGGAATAATCAAATACGCCCTTAATTATTACGAGATATCTGGCGGTAACGGTAGTATTTTACTGATCGAATACCTCTGCTTGATCTGTTACATTTCTAAATCCCTGGCAAACACTAAATAAATAATCTAAAACCTATATTGCAGTAAACCATTCTTCACACCCTTCATTTCACTTCACTCTAGTCTAGTGTTTGCTTAAAAATTATACCCTCTACTACAATCGTTTTCTTAATAAATCAATTTATTGAAGAGCGTAAAAGATTTTCGAGGAACAAACGCCATGTGACCTCGGTCACGTTTCGAGGAACAAAATAGTTCCGCCAGCACTGGTCGAGGGGTATGTCACGCCGTCGTAGCCAAAACTGTCCAGCCCCTCGTCCCATTTCCGTCACTGACGCTAAGCGCTACGACATCCTCGAGTGCCCTTTCCCCATAGTCAGTTTTTTCACCCATGATGCCCGGTGTAATCCCCGTTCTAGTCTATCCCCCCCCCCCCCAACCCCCATCGCGTCTCCTCAACCGAAATGCTCCTTGCGGGCTACCATAGAAGCCTTCCAAGGGAAGTTGTGGGAGTGTAGCATTCCTCGACGGCTGTTGATGGAGGGCGGGAGAGAGAGAGAGCAAAGTCCCGGGAGGTGGCGTCGGAGGACATGGAGAGGAAGGAGGGTGAAGGAAGGGGGTCGGTAGCGTGGGCGCGGATGGACGGAGGTGGCAACCGATTGTGTCGGCGCTGCTTTGGGCGTCGCCCGGATGGAGGGAGCGAGCGAAAGAGCCAGATAGAGAGACTCCGGCTGCCTCTCTCCCCTTTTCTCCTAGAGCTAGCTGGTCGAGATACCTTCGAAAACGGCCTCATTCCTTCCCAAAATGGAAGGGGTTCGATGCTCGAATATCGGATATCGCAAGACAGCGTGAATTAGTGTGTATCGCTCGAGGATCGGCGTTTTAGCATTGCGATGCAATTTGATGGCAGTATATATTTTTTTAATTCGCCGATTCAGTGGCGCAGAGAGAGTTCCGCAAGGGAGAGCTGATAAATCATAAGGTACTTTTGGAAATCGTTGATGAATGTGAGATTTGGTCAATTTAACATAGATGAAATTAATCACGATTTGCTAAATATAAATAATGTTTGTAACAGGAGCGAATTGAATTGGCGGCACGTGGCGTACCCACGTCGCTGCAAAGTACTCGTCCACATTGCAGTTACGTCGGAGTTTTTCGTTTTGTTGGCAGTAATGCCATCACCGATTTCCATACAACCCTTTTGTCTATCCATGGGTTATAATGGTAACTCAATATGTTACCAATGATTTCCTGATTCAATAGATTATTTTTCTATCGAAGGTCTATGTTGAAAACGGTATCTCATCCATCTCAAGCGTACCTGGCGGCATCCGGTCATCAGCATGGCAGTGCGACGTAATGAACTGCTTGGAAACTCCACATCGATGTCGATGGATCGCCACATCGCTAGGCCCTAAATTCGAGATCCGCGCGCGCGCGTTTGCCTATTTAATTAGTATCTCTCTCGCACACAAACGCGTTCAGGTCTACGCATGCGAGCGTGAGGGAACGAGAGTGAGATGGAGAGTGATCCGGAGGGCAGAGAGCCGGTTGCCGCCGCGCGTGAGTCAGTCCACGGACGGTTCCAGGGGACACGCCCATCGGTGGCACAAAAGATGTTGCGAGGGGAAAGAAGAATAAGAGAATGAGAGAGATAGTGAGAGAGATGAGACGGAGTGAAAGGGAGATAACGGATTCACTGGTTTGAATGCAAAGGTTGAGAAAAGAAAAGAGGAAGTCGGGGAAGGAGTGGGGTGAGGTAGGCGTTATGAAAGATTCGCGAAGGACGTAAAGACATTAACCTTCTCTGCTCAAGTTGACGTCCGCGAACGTGGAAGGACTCGGTTATGATTTAAATGTTAAATGAAGATGCTTTCTTTTTGGGGGAAACAGCTGCTGTTAAAGGTCCGTACCTCCCCTCCTCAATTACTTATTCAGAAGTCGAGGGGAGAGATTCTCTTCGTAGGGGTTTGCCCCGCTTTCTTTTAGTCGTCTATGACTAAAGCTCCCGCCGCGTCCGTGACCGCAGACGCCAACTTGCGGAGACCGTCAAATTGACATGGGAAAGGAGCGTGTCGAGTGATGCGTGGTTCTTCTGTATTGAAATGGAAGAGAGCAGGATATATTTGGGAGGGGTGGGTGAGTCACGTGATGGTAAAAGTGAAAGACTTGATTCAATGCATGTGGTCATCAGAACTTAAAGCGTGAATTTGCATGTAAATGCAAATCCAAAAATGGTTGGAAGACTGCTGTGTGTTTTAGACGCTTGGTGAGGAAATTATATGACAACAGAGGTTAATGCAGTATCCATTAAAATGAAAAAGGTGAAGAAAAAGTGTTAAAATGGTGATTTTGGTCCTCATTTGAAAGGTGATCACGTGTAGCTTACTGTAATAAGTTTGTAAGGCAGTGAAAAATGATTTAATGATCATTTTAAGGGCCCAGGAGGAGTGGAGCGGTGTATGGCTTGGCTCCATTGCTTGGTTGGAGAAGGAAATCACCGCATTAATAATAGCCAACTTCTTTCTTTAACTTTTTAGTGAAAAAATCTGACATGTAATAAGAGGAGTCTTCTTAAAAGGAAAGTAATTTCTGGCATAATGGGTTACGCCCTAGCGGTCCCATATGAAGTATATTGATCCTTGCATCTGAAAAAGTGAACGCATCCACGAGTCCATGGTGAAATACTTACACATTAGACACGTTTATAATAGTTTTATGAATCAGTAAAGGCTCTAATTTGCTAATGTTAGTGGCACCAAAGTATCATAAATAGAAATTTTCGAAATGAAAAAATGTTCGAAAAATAAGTAAAGTCTACATTATCATTGCATCATGATTAAAAATACCGCTTAGCGGTTCAAAGACATTTTAAAAAAAAGGCCATCAGCGTATGAACAAAGTGAAACGACTACTGCACTGAGATTAGAGATACGACTCTGCGGTCTACATTGATGTGGATCACAGTAACAGGTAATGTACCTCACCCTCCCACTAGCTTGTAATTTAGAGGAATCATAAAATAAACTGCCGACAATTTTTTGTCAATCTTCTTGTGATTGCTCGGATTGATTTCGTACCGTTACCGGATAGGATTGAAGGATCGGTGAATATCGACCTCGAACTGCAATTCATTCAACCTTTCCTTTATGAGAATACAAGGTCAGAGGGGTGTTTTGTCCAGCCACGGATCTGTTCAAGTACCCGAAACCAATACCGAGCCATAATAAATTACAAATCTGAATTATCCAAATGATAATGGGCAATCGGTTGACAATTATTTAAAGACATCCGATTTCATATCAAGCTCCTCCTCCAGTCGGCATATTGCTAGACTTAAAACTTAAAAATCGAAGGTCGAGTGAAAAAGTCTGCTAAAATAAAGAACGATGAAGGAGTCGGAGATAGAGATGGATCGTGAGGGAAGGGGCGAGGCATTGAACAATCGCGGAGTGCCACAGAGAGTCGCAAAAAGCGAGGAGAGACAATGGAGGACGGGGAGCGGCGGAATAAATACAAACGCGACCGCTTCTCCACCCACCCACCCCCCCACTCCCCGCCGCGGCGCTGCAGGAGGGGGTGGGCGGATCTCGAGAGCGAGGGAGTAGTACTACACACACACACACACACGAGTACACGTTCGCACAGTGCGGTGCCGACTGCGTCGGAATGGGACATTAGGACCTTGAGGCATTAAAAGGAGTCGCATGCTCAGCGAGCGGACTGAATTCCTCGCGAAGGTTACGTGATTAATCGCGCGCGGGATTAACTTTTGAGAGGGTGCTCCCTCTCTCTCCTTATCTCGAGTGGGCGTACCCCGCTGGGGGGGGGGGCTGTGGGGAGAGGGAGCCTACTGAGGGTTAGTTGGAAGGGGGTGGTTGCTTGATGGCGGTGACTCCGTGGAACCCCCTCCGGGCATATCTGGAGTGGGATAACGTATCCCGAGCGAGGAGAGAGAGATACACTTCCACGTGTGTGTTGAGGCTGTTTGGAAGAGCGCTTAATTGACGGACCAACCTCGGCCGCCGTTGGTCGTCTATCGAAAATTGGACCGAAAGGGTTGTGGAGGGGATGGCGGCGGGGGAGGGGGGTGTTGAAACGCAGTGCGCCCCCGCAACTTACACTGGGCCTTGCGCGGTTCTATTTTTTCTTCGTCTGACCCTCCGGGGAACATAAAAGAGAGTAACCGGAGCGAGGAGAATTGTATGCTTCGCCGGTTGTAGTTGAATTAATTCCGCTCTCATTTCCCTTATATGCTTGCAAATGTGGTGGCTGTGTCATGTGATTAATATTTATGTTGGTGGACTGCTTTAAATAATCCCAAAATATTTTTATCAGTTTTTTTTTATTTTCACTCGGTGTGGTCATTGCCGAAAATTCATAACATTTTAATTTTGTTTTCTATCGAATCCTTACTAATACGGTCCTTTTTTATACGTATTACTAATATGAATTCTCTCTATTGCTATTCCTTCTTGTGAAGTGAAACACCATCTTACGGATTGCGGTATTGAAATTTCATTTTTAAATCCCAATGCAAATGAGTCAATATTTTGGATCCTAACCTTATCATAACGCTATCTTAATTCTAAATTCTGGACGGTGAGTGTCCGAGGTCCTATTAACGTTCTGATAGCATAAATAGTTGCTAAATCGTTGGATAAAATCAAAGATTGATTTATCTGCGAGGTTACTAAAGTAGAATTCTAGAATGCAAGTGTTTAAATTATCTACAAAAAATGATGATATCTTAGGATTCGGCCATGAGTTATAGACGCATTCTATGGACTAGCTATCCAAGCCGTTTTGACCTATTTGATAAACATTTAGATACCATGCGGTTGCCCCCTCCGTACGAAATATCTCGTTTTGAATGTCGTCGGGAGATTATATTATTTCACGTTGGCCTCCGTTCACCTCCTCTCCGTTCTCTGGTTACCCAAGACCCCATGAATCAATCCAAGGCATTCCTCTCCGCCACGCGAGATGTTCGAATTACCCGATAACCTCTCTCCGCCCCCCTCGTCCCCTCCCACTCGCCGCCCGAAGGGACAAAAGTCATTGCCTTCCAGACGATGATACACCCCGCACGTAATCATGTGCCCGCGGCGGCGCCCGCATAACAGAGACGCATGCCTGCCTCTCGGCCGAATTGGTCACGCGTCCCCCTCGCCCGAAGAGTGCGGGGTGATCAGTGTCGGGACCATGGTCGAGAGACAGGGGTCCTGCCTGCGGGGCCGCGGAAGGGAAGGGGGTGATGGGCCCTTCGTTCTCCTCTTTTTGTTTCTCATTTGCGAAAGTCCTTTCCGCCCCGCAAACCACACGCGGCGACATTCCCACACGTATAAGTGGCGCATGTCATTCCACCCGGCGTATCCTTGGCTCGATTCCGTCCCAGAAGGGAGGGATGAAGAGTGGGTGGGGTTGTCTTGTGTGCCGCTCGTGTCCCGCAGCATCCGAGCGTGGAGCAGTTCCCACGGATACAGAGTGTGCCGTGGTGTGCGGTGGGTGGGAGGGTGAGGCCGGCCGCCTCCGCCTTTTTGTCCCATCCCCCGATACACCCGCCGCTCGCCTCCCCTCGGCCCCCGGCCCCCCAGCACACCCTCTCCCTCTCCGTTCCCGCCCACCGGCGAAGCCTCTCCCACGGGTGTGTGTGGCACTCGCGCTGTCGTGCTTCTTTTGTTTCTCATTTTTTTTTCAATTCCGATTCCTATTCCTTCCCATCCTCCGCTCCCCCGCCGCGCCCATTCCGTCCCACCTCTCCTCTCCTTCGCCCGCGATTGCTCTCCTTCATCACCCACTCGCCAACTCTCCCCCTCCCCCCCGCATTCAAGTCAGCCAATCTTTTGTACGTACGAGAACCATGAAAGTATTGCCTTTCCTGGTGGAAGTGCCCACCCCCCCCAACCTCCAACTCCTTCCTCCCCAAGAGTCTTGGCGCATCGACGGTAAGACGATCGAGAGAGGTCAGGTGGATGGGATGATGGAGAGGGACTTGCTTCCCGCCCCTCTAGAGCCGCGTGGCCGCGCAAAGGATGTTCGCGCTGTGTAGGCCGTGGCGGGGGAGGGCGACGTGGGATGCCCGGAGTCGCGGATGGGTTTAGTTCTCCTTCTCCAGCCCCCTCTATCTCTTTTGCTTCGGCATCCGCGTCGTGGTCCCCAGCGCCAAGACGGAAGGGGAGTTAAAAGGGATAACGAGGAAGTGGGTAGTGAGGACGATTGGCGGCGCTATGGAATTGCATATTCGTTCGTCTTCCTCTTCCCTTGACCGGTCCCACAATTCGCTCGTTGACGCTTAATTTCGTTGAATCCGCAACTCGAGGTCGTGCTCCGCGTCGCGATTGGTGGTGCCCTTGCAGAGGGGCGCCTCAAATTCTTAGCCTCTTCTCCTTTGTTGCTAATGGAGGCAGAAAGAAATGTTCACCGCTTGGATCTCGTGGTACTTCATTTCCTCTCATTCATTATGTCGTTTTTTCTTTCGCGTAATTCCATCATAATGAGTATGGACCAGAGGATACACGTCAAAATGCCTGTTTCTGACATTTCTAAAACGAACCATAAAAAACTAGTTATGTTAAAATAAACAATCAAAATGCCACAAACAGGATAAATGTATCATTTATGTCAGAGAGGATGGACTTTATTGGTTGAGTCATTCTCAATTGGAATATTTTTCTTAGAGATAACATGTTATATTTACATATCTTCATCCCCTACCCTGTTAATGTGTTAATTCTAAACGTGTTATAGCTAGGTTTAGTATTAGATGAGCCTTATCCTCACTAACAAAGTAAACTGAATACTCTAGTTTGATATCATTTTAAGTTATTATAGGTGGAGAAATAAGTTTTTTCGCATCATTACATCAATTCTTTTCTACGATAACCTGTTTCATTGTTTGGCGAAGTTTTATTGATATATATCTATATCTATCTATATATATATATATATATATATATATATATATACATATATATATATATTTGTATTTATATATATTTTATATATATATATATATGTATTTCTCTATACTAAATTACACAGGCTATCAGTTTTGTTCATCAGTTCGAAAAGTAGCGCTTGACATTTTCGTGGAAATTAATTTTTAATCTTTAAAACAGCGACAATATACATTCTATACCAATAACCGAAAATCTCCTTTGTGGATTTTTTTCTCTTGACATTTGAAGTCACTCATATCCTTTCTTCACATTATTATTTTTATGTTCCTCCGAAGTGGGCACGTGCATCAAATAAGAGCGCCATACATGACGAAAGCTCATAGTCGGTAGAATTTATTTCGAGGAAACCAAAAGATTGCTTATTTTCCCATGCTGCGACGAAGGAATGTGAAAATCTCTCTCCCCGTCCCCCCCCTAAAAAAGTGCATGTTCCTGCTCATGTTGAATACCCCGCCGCCACTGAAAAATAATCGCGGTGGAAAAAAAATATACGGCACTGCGGCTTTTCCGATTGCGTGAAAATCCCGAGGGCGACCGGTGTAACTGGATTCAAGGAATGCAACCGTTCCCATGGCTCCCGTGGTTGTAAGATTTCGAGCTAGAAAAAAAACCTAAGAGGAAGGAGTGGATTTATTTTCCATCATGTCACTCTGCCGTAGAGATTTTAATTGTGCGAAACCACTCATTCCATTTGTTTCGCCAATTCCATTGTAAATTTCTCTCCATTCAGCTATCGTGAAGGACTCCGTCCCAAAGGCAAGGTCCCCAACTTAACATCATATTAGCTATATAAAATACTGTCAAGAAATGATATTGCTCCATACATGCCCCATAATGTCGCAGTTTTTCGTATTAAAATGGTAATATTATTAGAAGTAGCCTATTGATATAGGGTAGGTTTTCGATGAGCTCAAGCTCTATATGTTACATTAACTCTAAATCCCGACTGGGTTGGCAATAATTACTCTCAAACCTCATTTTACATATTACAATAGGTCATTCGTTCGCTTTCAACACTTCCTGCCTGCATTAATTCAATCACAAATGCTTATTCTTTTCCTCAACCTACTTCGCTTTCCCATCATTCTCATCTCCACTGCCGGCTTCAGCTTCCCACTGCCTTTTTTTAAATATATTATATAGATTCGTGATGATTTTTTTAAAAATCCTAGGTCCTAAAATGGTTTTAATCAAACCAACTCTTAGTTTGCATGCTAAGTTTCATGACTTGAAAATGGTTTCGCGTTGTTTGTTTATGGTTTTGATAAACTATTTATATTTCAGTGTAATGTCATACAGAAAATCCGTTTTTGCGTACTATGTTGGGGATATTAAAATATCGTCTATGGGAAAAGAAAATCTTCACTATAAAAATTAATACAACTAATAGCATTTTAAGTACATAGGTTGCAATTATAATTTATAATTCCATGAAAGAAGAATCAACAGGCTTTTTGATTCTTCCTTTGTGCATTACAAATGGATTTCCACTAAGCATCGTGCTTGGTGGAAAAATCTATCTCTCAAAATTATTCATAAAATTGGAGTCGGGTATTAATAACTCAAATTTGCTCAAACTTATCAATTTGTGAAATGATACCTATGAGACTCGCATATGTATCAAAATAAAAACATGACCATAAAAAGATAGGTAGCAGATATCGACATTATGTAAATTCTTGAAGACTTGTCGAGTTCGATCAGAACAAGGTAATCGCTTATGGCTGTCTCAGCTGCTTTCATCAATCGAGTCGTATATTATCAGAAGTCTGGTAGCGGTAGCGAGAAGTTTTCATCGGAATCATTTGTCTCCACACGCTTCGAAACTTTCTAAACACAGCACGGACGGAATGGCACCATATATCATCGATGAGCACCTCACCACTTTTTCGCTTAGCGACGCCGCAGAGCTGCGCAAGGTTCAAGATCGGTCGCTCGCGCATGAAAAAGTCGGAACGAAAACCCACGGAGTACAGACAGGTTCCCACATAGGTAAGAATTCTTTTGACCACGCTGGGGGCTGTGCCATTGAAATCATTGTGACTGCTTTTATTTTCCGGCTTCCCCTTCTATAAGAGAAATGTAATAAATATGTACATTCAAGTGGGAAGGAAAAAGCCCTTGTTTATACTTACCTTTGGTCTCGATGCCGCTATTTGACTAACGAATTCCGTTCCGCCGCCTGTGCAAATGTTCAATTGTTGCGATGAACGTATCGGGAACAATGATGGAAAGAACGGGGGGGGGGTACATTTTAGGAATGACATTCTCAGACCGGCGTCCTCAGCTCAAGAAACATCACCGACTCCGCTTTTAGAATTAACACGGTCTAAGCGGTCCAGATTTTGCGCGAAGGTAGGAAGACAAAAATGGAATAAAGGCGATAAATCCTTCAAAATCACTCAATCCGTGGGAGTGTTATGAAACAGAAACCTGTTCGCGACCATAGTAGTTTGGAGAGTGTCATAGGTGTGGTCCTCGGGGCCCACATGGGACAACCAAGCGAGGGAAGCGAATACCATCCTGTGTGCCCATATCATCCTAAAAATAGGAGCGCCGTCAATTTTTCACCTCTGTTTGGGGAAAGCCAGCAATCTTTGTGAGCGTCTTAAAGATGAAGCCATTTGCGTGGGAAGTTCATTTTTCTCTTCTACAAATGGCAATCTTGCATAAGATATTTTAACAATCACAGCCCCTGATACATCATTTAGGAAGACTATTGCGTGTGGCGATGAGGCGTTTACGTCTCGCCGGTAAAAATTGGGCGTATAAATCAAACGTTCATTCACAATCTCCCGAGATCCCCGTCCATAATCTCTGGCTAAAATTAGTCGAATACTAATAGAAGTGAGGCCAAAAAGTTTACGAAATAAAATGAATGAGAACAGCAGGTAGTACATGTTTTATTTAATGAGAGTGTGTGAAATTTGGAGCAGACTCTGCTTTAGGTTGTGAATGAATCCCAGTGAGGTTTTGATGTAAATTAGGCAACGTGTACCGAAACGGGTATTTTGCGAAAGTTATCCCAACAAAAATATGAATATTTTTACCCCTGCCAATTGCCTTACTATTGCAAATAATTTTCCGTATGGTTTCTTTATTCATAAACGTTCCTAGAAAATTTGCAATTGATAGTTTTCTCGGGAGGCCTCTTTATTAAGGAGGGTGAGAATAAGTTCAGCACGAATTTTCGGCATTTTCGACGAATCAATTTGAAAACTTCTTATGAGTTCAAGAATCTTTTTTTAAAAACATAGAGATCCAAAATTTCCAAAAGAAATGACACTAATTCATAGTTTATTGTACATATTGTAAAGATCATAAACAGTGAAACATATACAAGTCACACGTCAAAACTTCAGACCGGTGTAAGCAAATTAAAACGATGCACGCCGCCTAATGTTATCGGTCTTACATTTCTGACGATTTTATATTCTTGCCGAAAGTATAAGTACAAACCGACCTATAGATAGCGACAGGTTTTTCTTACTAAAACAAATGTTATTTATTTTTTGAACTTCACCACTAGATTTCACTGAGCACGTACGTGCTCAGTTGGCTGTACAAGTTCTTTTTTGATATCGCGTCAAATAACTAACCATTGCAATGAATTCCAGATTTTGAGTTTTTATGCATTTATTTAGGGTAGAAGATAAAACGCAATTTCTTCCATCGAGGGCGAAATAATGTCGGGTAATTTTCCATTAATACTTCAAAATTGACCTCAGAGAAAGATGATCGTCGGTAAGGGAGAGAAACACCAGAGGAGCCGACCCGGCGGCACCGTCCCAAAGGCGCCATCGAGAAGGCATGCCGACACGCAATGTTTTCGGTCAGTCTTATTATCTAATTTTACGGAACCTGGACTACTAACCGAGTTATGCCTTGCTTCTCGTGCAGGTACCGTGAATTTCTGAGTTGGGAGCAGGTTATCAGGCGATGTGAAAACATCTTTTGTCTCAAGAAGGTTCACTCCAGCTAATTTCGGTAAATATATGCAGCAAAGAATTTGCAAATCTCGCATCATGGTGACGACGTTATTCCAAACTTACTTTGTTCGCCTTCGGCCAATTAAGGCCGCGATTTTATTTTGACTAATAAATTTTTCTCAAGGTGTTAAAAAGAGTTGCTTCGTAATATATGACTCCTTAATTATCAAACGCAAAATTTTAATTTTATTTTAGATGCATGGAAAGGTAAACTAGCTTTAATATCACCGAAAGAGATTCTAAACCACCCTGGAATGAGACAATGTGCGTATTTTATGGATTCTTCTGAAAAAAATCTCACGCACGAGAGCAACTTTGTTGATTCTTGGTGTTTTCTTGGGGTAAGCGGTTTCGAAGATGTTTATGTTGCTTCATGATTTTCAGTATAGGTAGCAGCTTGGGTGCATAAGCCTATAAAAAGCATACTAAAATTAGCTGTTGGATTTTATCTGTGGCAACGTGATATTCGAGTTTAATACGAAAGTCTTCAAATGGTGTACATTTCTTTGGTTACAATACGAGCTCCATTTATTGCCCTGAAACTCACATTTTCCATCTTTTATTTTGCGATCCGAATTTGGAGTGAGCATTCCCATTCTTTTTTTTTGCCAACCCCGGTTACATTGCCAAAGGGGTGTAGGCGAATGTGCAAAGGGTGCTCGCTTGCCAATGACCTTTAAAAGTCGCCACGTTACGACCGTGATTCCTCCCCATACCCGAGATCAGCAATTCCCCCGCTAATTACTCCCACCTCCCACTCACATCGTTTCCTATTACGTCCCCTCACCCTCGCCAACTCCACTCCTCACCGTTCTTCTTTACGTCACGCGATCCTGCTGCGGTCTCAGGTCCCATTTTACTCGCCTCCTACCCCGCCACCCTTGGTCCTCTTTTCACACCCATTCCTCTCTGGCCCTCAGCCTCGGCACCTTAGTCCCGGGACTCCCTCGGGGTGACCCCGCCTCATCGTCTTCCTTTCAAGCCTATCCACGTCACCCCCTTCTCCCACATCCACCGCCGCTTCCTCCTCCCGCCTATGCTCCCGGCGATCACTCCCGGTGCATCCGACGCCCTTGGGAGGTAAGTATCGCTTCGTCATGGAGAGTCTCTTATCATTCCCGAGCGGAGGGCGAAACGGCTTCAGACGTCCTCATTCCATCTCAGCACACACCGTAACACGCTCGGACATTGTGTGCACCCATTCGGTTCCAAGGTGTCTTAGAGTTTTGGAAATTGTGTGCAGGATTGGGCATCTAACGTGATGCGTTAATCAATTCTTCAAGACTCAGATTTTTGCTTGTCATTGGCAATTGTGTAACATCAAACGTGTGAGCTGATATGGTCTGTTTCGAACTGATTTATCTTTTTCCATATCAGAAACGTTGCACGAAGTGGAACAGTCTCAAGATCAACGATACTTCAAGGCTTACCTACGTACGCTCACCGCTTAAATAATTTATCGGAATAAGTTTTAGCATCATATTTTAGGTCATTGAGAACAAGCATCATTATCAATTTTATTTCAGTCTTAATAAGAACATTATAGCATACAACTTCAGAAGAGAACTTGAATAGCGGGATAGCGTTTCAATGGTCGTTCACCAAATAGCGATTGCAGCGCATCTGCGTTAAAGAAAAATATTGTGTTCTTAAATGAGGCAAAGGAATGAGATTATCCTTTAAGAGAACTTGTTCTCTTTATTTCCGGGCGACAAAGGATCCGACACTCTTATCGCTGTTATCTAGAATTATCTGAGTTTTGAACAACAATTCTTCACAAGCCATTTCGACAGAATCGTCTTCAGAATTGCTATTTATACTTCTAGATGGGTGCTCGTATGTCTAAAAGTAGCTGAAACTTAATAACTCAAGTTATTAGGTCCTGATGTGCGTCCAATTCATGGCGAAATGTAATTATTTCTTTTTAAATTCTTTGGAACATCTGAGAACGAGTACTTCAATTTATGATTACAGGTGGACTTTTCAAGATTTCTGCCGTTTATCTCAATTTACTTTCGATTTTCCTATTCACATTGAATCAAGCTATTCAAAAGACAGCCAGTCTTTTTATGAGAACTGTGCCAATGTATCACTATTTAATTAATAAGATACCGAGAAAAAATAAGTCTAGTTCGAATAGGTTGGTAGTCTTCACATCCCATCTTTAAAATTTGTTGTGTTCATCCTCATTTTGGGAAACCCGTTAGCCTCGAGACCTTGGTTCTCAGAAAGTAGCGCTTCTCATGCCGTGTATGGCTCATCGGAAATATTTTGCTACCTTTTCATCTCTTCACCCGCCTTCCTCCCCTCTGTTGATTACTCATTCCCCGGAGTGACTAGCTCAAAGGAAAAGGTGAGCGAGACATGAATGTTCCCTGACGAATATCCATTGACCGCGGGGCTTTAACTCAGATTTGTTTAGCCTTGGTCGTGGATAGCTTTCTTGGACTTAACGTGGACTTTCAAAATTTCAGTACGTACCTACTCAATGTAAAGGTTTTGTAACGCAAAAATGGAATTGATATGAATTTGATTTTTTGTAATATTTACCTAAAGTTAGTTTAAAGAAATGACTTCATTTTATCATTAGCCAGTTTGTTTAATATCCAAAAGACATGGGCTATGATATTCAGCAGTTCCAGGAAAGTATCTTAGAAAAACGCATTAAGTTCATTTTTTAACGGACATGACTATCTTTCTCGAAGAAACGTAACAAGAAGAGCATCAGAAAAAACCTTGCTGTTGTGTTTGTTTAAAGCAATTTGTTCCATTACATTGTGGTCATAATATGCATGAAGAAACCAAATTAGCTACGATACACTTGACCTAGAGTTTAGGAACCTTGTTTCAGTCATTGAAGCCAAAATCAAGTTGATGGGGTTCAAATCCTCTGAAATGCCCTGTATTGTCTCAGCCTTTGGACACGTACCCTCTGAATCTGCGCTCAAGAGTCATCCTCCGACTCAACCGAAGGGAATCCGGTGTTTTTCCGGACTAGTTCCAATTATTAACTGTTTGCTCCCGCCACTGACTTCCTCCCGAAGTCCTCTGTTTCGCCGCCGTCGCCAACCCCCTCCCCCCCTCTCAGTAGTGAACAACCATACGCAAACATCCGCTCCGCTATGGAGGGCGAAGTCCTCATCCCAATCTTCCGACCCCCAACCCCACCTTACCAAAATTAGGGCCCCACCCCCATTCGCCCCTTCCGCCGACCCTCTCCATCCCCCACTCCAGCCAACCGCCTTGGAACTTTCTTACTCCCACTGTGCTACTCGACCCCACCATTCCCCTCCCCCATCCAAGCCCCCGCACAAGCACCCTTATCGACCCGATAGGCAGCAGGGGAGTGGGGAGAGATAAGGCGGAGGAGGAGTCTCTCGACGCGGCTGAAGAAATTTCGGTGATTGCGAGCGGATGAACTTCTTTTGGCAGCGCGGGTGGACTGGGACGTGGAGGATGAAGGGGGGGAGGGTGGCGGGCGGGGTTGAGTCGGACCGGAAGTTTGGGCGGAGGGAGGGGAGAATAGAGGAGGGTGGATAAGGAGAGTGACGGGAGAGGAGGGACTTTCGGGGGATGCTCTTTCGGTGGGGGAGCGATGAGACGAGAACGCCTCCAGTCCTATGCGGTTGATAAGAAATTCGAGGAGTCGTAGCGAGAGTGAAAGGAGCGTTCGAAACCGATACGGAGGGAAGGAAGAAAGTGAAAAGGAACGCGGGGTGTGGAGGGAGAGGGGAGTGGGAAAAGGAGCGAACGAAAAGAATGAAAAGTGGCGATCGGAGGGAAAGGTGTGAGAAACTCGATTTCGTATCTGTCGAAAGCTGTTGTTTTCGGTTGTGGGAACTGCGCAGCACGGAGCGACTCATGATTCGGGACTGTGGCTAAATCGAGCATTGTAATATTTCTCACTCCACGAGATAAAAGTTCGACGGGCCGCAGAACAGATGAAGCACTATAAATTGGTTCAGGAACATCGCTTCTCTGAATCAAGGACTTTCGATTATTTTTTTGAACGTCCTTTTTTACCAATATATTTCCTCTAAATAAAATAAATAATTTCACACGATTATCTCTCTTTATGTAATCAATAATATAACAGCACATGGAACACATTGCTTATGTATGTATTTTTGGTCTAAATGACAAGTATTACGTGACCCTTTGGAGCACTCAGTTCATTACTCTAATACGAGGTGAGTCAAATCAAATGATAACCATGAAAATTTGAATACTAGTAACGATGGTTTAATTATCTATATAAAATATAATAGCAAACGCTATTCTCCGTAGCAATAAAACTAGATTTTTTGCAGCAAAGATATTTGTGTTGACATTTAAACTATAGGTTTAAAAATATTATATTCATCATATATTTCGTGGAATTTAATTGTAAAATATTATTAGAATTTCGGTGACATCTTAGTTTATAGCTGTACTTGAATCAGTTAAAAGAGCTAT
>CM073768.1:120468968-120521468 GCA_037158775.1 Hetaerina titia
CACAAGTGAAAATGTAATAAAGCAAATTTAACTAGTTAAATTTAATGATCTTTTAACCAGAAAAGTGATTTGAATTTTGATAGGGCTCACTGCGTTGGAAGCATTTTTCTAGCGATTATATTTTAGAAAATTAACAACAGGACTTCAAAATATTTCGCGAATTAATTCTAATACACTGTCTCAAACATTTATGAAGAAGCCTTAGCCTTGAGCCCCCAGAAACATGCGGAAACAACTTGACTTGCGAGAAGAGATTCGGAGCTCGAAAAGTTCGTTGACCAGTAAGTTTATTCTCTTCAACCTGGATCCGCACGAACGACCATCCGAGGATGTCCAGAGTTCAAAAAAGGAAGTGTCGGAGGGATATAAAAAAAGGGAAAGACAAGAGTTTTCGTTTGCGTCGTCTTCCTCAATTCCAAAGTCGAGCGCGCAACTTCTTTTCGCGTTCCACTTCACAATCAATGTGCTATACCTCCGCGGAACACCCTTGTACCTACTCTGCCAGCAGACACCCTCCCCCCTGCCTCACCTCCCTCCCAATCACCTTGTGGTCGCTTTTTCCTTCGCCTCTCTCGTGGAGGTAGGTACCCGGGGGACCTCCTCGCCAGCCATCCATGAAATTCTTACCAATGATCTCCCTTCCCCTTCGCTAGGAAGCCCAGCGGTCGGGTGTGCACATTCGGGAAAGACGCTCGTTGAAGTCTCCAGGCGATATTTTAGATATTGGTGGGTTTCTGTTATATATCATATCCTGTTAGTTTCCAGGAAGAATGTGTCTTGTGTGCTTCGATTACCGCCGGTATTTGACACCGTTAACATAATTTGAATTGAAATAGGAATCGTCTAAAGGCAATGCCATGTACATCCCCTTAAACACCGCTGGTAATTCAATTTTGGAGAATAAGAGTGAAAATCCTCTTTGTAGTAGTTAACTAGTAACGAATTGATGTAGCAGTAACAGAGTGGGATTTAGCGTGTAGTAATAAAATTAAAATCAGGTATGCAGATGTGAAGGATGTGTCTATACTCATTGACACCGTCCCTTACATCCTCCGGGTTGTACCTATGTCCATTTCCGAAGTAGGATACTTACTCGCAACCTTCAGGTTAGTCCCTCCAATGTGCCAAATTATCTCCCTTCAAAGTAACATCCCTCCGATAGCAAGTGTATACATGTTATTAGGTAGTTTCCAAACTTGGCATGACAGAAGCATCATATTACAACTCCCTCGTTCTTCGCTCAAAAATTTGCATCAGAACAGCCATTATGGCCTTAGTTTCAGAGGCGTCCCTCGCCGTCACGGCCTTATCGAGCCGTTTGTCCCCAAACTCCAAGCGTATTTATTTTTCCAGGATATCCTTGTGCTTTCTTTGTTTGGAATCTGATCGCGGACAGGCATCACAAATGGGATAGTATTATTCATAACCATTCGAGCATATCAGCGTGAGTGCGAATAATATCAACTTGATTATAAGGCTAATGCAGGCAAATTCACCTCCAAAGACGCTCTCCGCCCTCTCCTTGGGCGGGGTTGGAAAATCACGCACAATAAGATTTTTCACCCTTGAGATTGGTTCTGGTGTTAATAAAGTCAAACCGGAGGCAACGCCCTATACCTCATCTCCAGAAATCGGCCCTCTAATTTCCTGCGTGTGTTTATTTTTGCAGAAGAGAGTAGAGAGGAGGAGGGAAGGAAATCGCTTTGCGAACATTCAACGTCCTTGTGTGTTTAGTGTAAACAGTGGTCATTACGGATCCAAACGCGTTTAATCTTGGGTCATTTGTCGATAAATAATTAATTCAGGAAAACATCCGTTAGATGTGGGAATGTTTTAGTGACACGATGAGCGTAAAGTCATGGCCATGAGAATTGCATAGATTTTATTTGGAACAAATTTAAATTTTTTGCCGTATCAATGGTAAAATCAATATTTTTCACAAATGTACACATTCAACAGTCCCATTGCGTGGTTTCAAGACGTCTACGAAGAACTTTGAATGAGTAACATCGATTGTTTCTCATGTGAGCGAGATTAATGAAATAATAACCATAAATGTTATAATTTCAGCTTTAGCTTAAACTCTTCTAAATTTTGCCTTTCCTACAGAGTTGTGCTGAAATTCTCGAGAAACCAATTTGAAGTGCGAGCTCATACTGCGGCGTTGTTTCTGCCACAGGAAGGAGAAGAGCACACATCCTGTTTTGGAGAGCCATATCCTCTTCGCGACACGAATGATCGACGACATATAAACGGAATTATCGGGGAACGGGACATACGTGCAATAATTCACCACTCGGGACGAACGAGATGTGACGGCAACGAGCGATAAAAGAGTAGGAGGAAGTTGGCGCTCAAAACATTCCCTGTGAGCGTGGAGTATGGGCGATAGGAAAACAAGAGACCTGAATGGAGATAATGTTCTTCAGGCTCAAGCAGCCGAGAAGTGAGCGCGTGCGTTTGTGGGCCCCGCGATGAGGGCGGAGGAGATAAGGAAAGGATGTTGGAGGAGGTGGGTCCATTGGAAGAAGAGGAGGATGTGTGTGAGTGTATACGTAATGACGAGGTCGAGGGGATGCTGCGGGGGTTCAACCGAAAAGAGGCGCTAGGGTGTGGGGAAGCGAGAAGTACACGTCCTAGCGGTTACGAGGAGATGTGTGGAGAGGGTGTGTGTTCCCGGGGGTGGAGGGCAGAGGGCGAGGGAGTCTGCAAGCTCTGAAAGATGTCCCATTTTGGGATCGCCAGAGGGATGGGGATAGGAGAGTGTTGAATGCCAGTTGAGAGGAGTTTGCGTGGGTTTCGTTTAGGTCGCAGCTTTGACATCCACATACGCCCACTGTAAAAGAGTTCCTTCGACCTTTCGTACGATTTATTTGATCAAGTGAAATCATCAGGTTTTTAAAGTTCATTCGGTGCAAATTGACTAGAAATTCCGAGCGTCACGGGTACAGCTATGGCCAGGTCTATTCCTCAATCATAAGTCCAAGGATATTATTGGCGATATTCTCAATATCCTCTCCGTTTTTGAGTTAAATGCTTTTGTTTGCCTAAAACCCCCTGAGTAGTCAAATTTTCGAAAATAGTTGTTATTTAACGGTTTATTTAATGCATATACAGGAACAGTTTGTAAATTTAAAAGAGAAAAGCTCATGACGCTCGCTTCTAATACAACGCTCAGGCTTATCGCGTGATTAAAATTTATGCACACGATGTAATGTGTTCATTATATTTTACTGTAAGATTGCAATTGTTAATTTGAAGTGCTATTTTTTTACTGCCAATCACGTTTTTCTTATCAAATTTCGAGATGTACTTGCTTTCCTCTCCCTAATGTTTCAGCGTTGGTGTGTGTAAAAAGTCGATCTTAAAGCGAGTAAAGAGTGCATCTGTTTCCTCAGGACTTTCCTCGTCTTTGGAGTGCATTCAATGATTTGTAATCCAAAATCTAACGAGGAGATCAAGCACTGTGGCGTAATTTTACTTCTACCAAAGCATCGTATGATAGCGAAAGAGAGGTGCAAGCGCCGAAGGAGGAGAGGAGCGTCCGCTCGCCCTGCACGAGGCGTGGATCTGGTTTCTGGTACGGAGGAAGGAAGGAGGGTCGACGGGGGAGGGAGGATGAAGTGGGTGGCGTGCCCTCGTCGTGAAGGGATGCTGCGCGTAAGCATGAGCACTTACGAGAGAAGGGGGGGTCGGGGCGTCGGGGTTGCGGAGGGGGATGGACACTTTTGGGAGTGCTGCGGAGTGGGTGGGGAGGAGGAAGGGTTAGGTGAGGGTATGAGAGGGGGGACGAGGCGGAGGATGCGGGTGATTCACCTCGTTTGTCTCTGTAACGATGTCCTTTCCGAACCTCCCCCCCTCCGCCCCCACCCACTCCTTTTAGTCTTTCGCCTCCCCGGCCGACCAGACCCTAGCCCATTCCTCTTCCCACCGCGCCATCTCTTCTTCCCCGGGCGCCCCGCAGCCTTCTATTGTTTCACAACCGAACGGCTGAGGCCGCTCGCCCTCTTATACTTCTCGCGCAGCCTCTTATACTCCTCCATCCGCCCTCCCCACCACGCCCCCCCTCCCCGAACACCCTCGCTCATCCTCGCCACCCCTCCTCCTCTCGCTTTCTCATCCTTTCGACACTTGCATTGTTCGCCCGACTCCTTTTAAAAGATTAAGGACTTTCATCTTTTATATGCTAAACAGTTGCCGAATCTAGGCTTCTTCCCCTCCGCTCCGGCTGTGTTATTTTTCAGCACCGAGCGCTCGTGGTGAGCCCTATTGTTATATTATTAATATTATTATAACGCTTGTTTTAGTGGATTTGTCAGGCTTTAAATATAAGCGAGTGGACTAGCGGTTATATTTTTAGGTTTTCCACGCATGGGTGTGGCGTCATTGTGAAGCTAATTTTGTTCTCCGAGCCTAATTTTGTTTTGTTGTTTTCCATGCCACGCGTGGCATTGAAGAATTGCTCCTTTTTCTACGGCGTTTTCACTGATCTTTTTGTTACGAAAATCCACGCACTGAATGGTGATTGAAGTACTTGCAAGCCCCAATTCGTGATGCACATTTAGTAATTTGGAAGGGTGTCAACCGTTACATTTTGGTAAAAGACGATTTATATATATATATATATATATATATATATATATGTGTGTGTGTGTGTGTGTGTGTGTGTGTGTGTGTGTGCATATGATACTGCATTGTTGAATGCTGCCTGAATATTTGTTGCTGGGAGTTAGTAAATCCGTAAAATTTTTCAATACGTTTCAAGCTTCCATTCACGCGAAGTTAATGAAATGATATGAAGTTTTAAACTCTCAGGTGCGGACTGTTTTTCACCTGCTGCTGAGACAAAAGTAAGTGTAGCGCCTGTCATAAGTTGGAGCGTAAATAATAGGGAAAAGGTCTTTCTCACAATAAGAATACTCCATATATTCATGCTCTCTTTCTGGCATGGTGCTCCCGAACAAGACACTTACCTTTGGCACTATTTCTACCTTTGGAAAAACGACCGTGAAGAAATGTTATTAATGTTCAACTCATTAAATGATCACATGTGTTACTGGAACAAATTATCTCCTTAGTTCATAGTACAAAATATCACATGAATTAGAAATTAAACGCAGTCAAGAGGTAAAATCGAACATATAAATGAAAAAAATATGTATACGGTAACCTGTCTCTCCAGGTGGTCGTTTATTTAACTACTATCCAGTTCCAACATTACCTAACTTCGATGATTGGACGAGAGCCGGTATTTTCCCCAGACCATTGTCTGGGGAATGAAAATGGTAGAATATTTTTTCTGGTATTTACGTGTATTATAGTTATGTGCCCATTTCATTCCTTTTCCATGCCTTAATGTTGTTATGAAAGGTGTGTGCGCGTTGATAGGCAGCCAGGAACGGAAAATTAATTGTTGTTTTTTTGGACAGACGTAGCCATCCCCCTAATATCCGTGAGAATCCAAGCCGCCACAACATTTTTTGATTCCCGACCGTCTTTTTTTATCACGCGACTTTTGCCATTTAGTGGGAAGGCCGATATTGCACAGGATTTCATACTGAGCACATAGCGAAGGGAAAGTGTTGCGTGACATCTTTGCCTGACTATCATCGCCGCCCTGTTTGAACCTCCATCTTCTCACCAAATAAAAAAAGTCATCCTTAAATTCAGAGGTGTGGGAAGGCCATATATTATGAGAAATACCCGTGTTCTATATTTTGGTTGATAAAGGCTAACCATCGGAGTTATTTGGTTGCAATATCTTGTGAAGGTTTCCCTACAGGCTTGACAAGGCCCGTTCAGTTCTTTTGACTGGAACTCAAATCTCCTCAACCCAAATATGTGGTGAGTCGATCGAATGTTTCATTGTGTTTTTACAAGTCATTTTTTCCTCGCGACAATAATTTAAATTGATCTTGACATATTGAAATAGGGATATATTTTTCACAGCGCTCCAACCCGACAGTGCATTAACGCGAGATGGACGAGAGCGTGGAATCGCGGCTAAGACGCTGAACTTCTTGCATTTGTCCGTTCATTCATCTGCGATCAAAGAATTTCGGGGAGGAGAGGCAGAGACAAAGGAAATTCCGCTCGGAAATTTGCATCTCATTAATGCGACTGCTTCCACCTCATGAATCAGCGGAGTCGGTTCTGTGCGCTCGCTCTCCCTCCCCGCTTTTGGAGTAATCTTGATCGCCCCGTTTGTTGGCAATGCACACTTCCACGGAATCGCCGAGAACAAAGAAGCTGGCGTCCACCACCACTCTCCAATGTGACGGCGCAGGAACTGAACGGGGCGTTTGGGGGGTGGGGGAAGAAATCGCGGGGGGGATAGGAGACGAGGCGCACTATCTCCCCTCGGGGATCGTCGCATTCGCTCCCGCGTCTACGGGACGCGGCGTCGAATCGCGGCTCTCGCGCTAGAACGCGCCCGCCATCTCATCGGGCGCCACCGGCCCGATGACCTGACTTTGGCCACTGCTCCCCCGTGTCTAAAAGAGGAAATTATTGAAGATTTGTCTTCGGGTTTCCACATTGTTTCGAGGGTTTCATAAGGTCCCAGGGTTTCTTTCACATCAATGAATTTGCAGCTGCAACTCTATGTTTTTACCCAAAAATCGCGAAGTGGTCCAAATTTTGCAGTTCAACTTTTTGACCGTCAAGGGTATTCAATATATGTATGTATTTATGTGTATCCGTTACCTGAGATCCATAGAAGTTTGTTTCTCGGGCTATTAAATCGATTAATCTCGTGACTGAGTGCTACAATAAAAAACTTAATAGAATTTGAGGGATCGCTTTTATAGTTCTAGCGTGTATGTTACGCAATTATAAGATGGTATTTCTCATAAATACTGCTTGCAGTTTTGAATATTTAATGAAAATTCAAATTTTTTCTCCCCAATTATAAAATCAAAAGAAGTTCATTTTTTTATGTAAATACGAATTTTAAATGAATAAAAATTTAATATTATATTCAGATAAATCCGAAAGTGACCGCTGAAAAGTGCAGTAAATCAATTATTATTTAAATAATAATTTTATATAAAATTAATGCCTCTATTTCTGTTTTTTATGTCTTATCAATGCATGGGAGATGTGACGGAAAACGTAAGAAAACGAAATTTCTCTCATTTCATTTACGTAATACCTCATTGGTCAGCTCAAGCTTGTAAAAAAAAGTTTAAGTTTCCCGACGTGGGCTAAATTTAAGCTTTATTTGTGCTCGAATTCAATGTCAGCAAAACTACAGCATGAGGAGTTCCTTGCGTGAATGCAAGAAGCGTAAATCGTCCCCTTTCTTTCAATAACTCTGGAGAGCAAGACCGAAAATAATTGGGCCCGACCTTTAGGCCTCTTTACGACGTAACCTCTCAACCCACCCCCTGCCCTCCTCCATCGCGCAAGTCGCTCGTTTCTTATCCAATAGAGGCGACGTGCGTCGAGTTGACCCCCAGGGGTTCAACTCACGGAGGAAGGGGTAATTCCCGGGACAAGTCTTCTAAGTCCATGTGGGTGGCGGTGCGGGGAAGAGCGGAAGCATTCATTACCCCAAAAGTCAAACCCACCCCCCCTCCCTCTCTTCCTCCCACACGTCCGCTCCTTCCTCTTGAATCCTCCCTTCTACCCCTCCTCCCTCCCTAGAACCTACTTTGTCTCTCTCTCTCTCTCTCCTTTGGAAACCCATACGTGTTACCCTGTACGGATGTGGCCCCCGCTCTTTTGACGTAATTCCCCATGCTACCGCGGGGTAAGTAACGGCCCCACCCGAGCCGTCCCTTCGCCGACTCCTCTCCCGTTCGCTCCCGACTCCTTCTCACACTCTTCCCCTCCACCGTCCGCTAAACGTAAGCCTAAACGCCCCTTGGACCGTCACGTAACCAAGCAATCCCCAGCTTCCTTCACCCGTCCGTATATCTGCCCTTGCGTGTCCCCCTCAGTCCCCGCCTAAGCACACTTATTTCATCCCATCTAAATTACAAGTGATGTTTGCTCTATTTATCGCCCATTCCCACCCCCCACCTCCCACACTCCCTTCATCTACCCTTATTACGGGAGTTGGACGGATGGGACCACCCTCTCCCTGTCTACACCTCCCTCCATCCCGCCACCTCTCCCTCTCGTTCCCTCCTCCCCCACCCCGAACTCCATCCATCTCCGTTCTCTCTATCGGTGGCCATTTGTCTTCCTCCTCCTTCGTGGCTGTTAACTCTTTCAGCCTAATTTCCTCCTAGCCACACTCCTTTTATTCCTTTCCGTAGTTGTAGTCCGATCCTAATGCTGATTTACTTCAGTGGCGTGCGTTTTAACATTTTTACGATCGTCTCACCGGGAATTATAACGAACGGTGATGCATGCTTGTGTTGTATCCTGCCTCCTTTTCTCAGGGAGCTGAGTTTATTACGCTCGACGGCGAAATTAATCCCGGCACCACATATTTCGTGCGTGAATTCTTGTCTCATCCCTTTTATGCACGAAATGTAAGTGTTAACGTAATTATGAAAGGGTGCGGAGTTGATTTTTTGGGGTTCCGTTATTTTTCTCTTACTTCGTTCCCTCTTGTAGGTAATTTTTTATTGTAGCTGACAGATATACAACCGTGAAAGTTCATTTTGAGATTTTGAATAGATTGATGTAATAAATGTTGAGGTGAGGCTAATTCACCTGAAGCTAAACCTATTGGTAGAATTTCAAAGCAAATGTAGCCGTAAAGAGTTTTAATTAGTAGAATCCCTGAATACGGCTAGTGAATTGATAAGGTTTGTGTATTGATGACGTGCCTTGTCGGCATTAGCCAATATACTATCTTAAGTCGCTGATTTCCATTCATATGTTTCTTCTATTTTAATGTATTTGTTTTATCGCAAAGGTAAATATTCAAAATTTTAGAGTTTAGTATTTAAACAAAGTATTAGATCCAGGTTCTAGCTTTGAACACAGCTTGGAATTCAAATTCTAGCTTTGAGCAAATCTGTAGTTCAAATCAAACTGATTATTAGTTTACATATTTATCATTTTGCCATAGACTCCTCCGAGTTTTTGTCTTCCTGACGCAATAAATTGCGCACTGCCGGCAGCCCTTGCACCTTCTTAGGATCGAATTGATGCACCTATCTCCTTGAAAAGATCCCCGCAATAAAGTATGGGCCTTTAATAGCGTCTGGCAATGAATATGCATCGGACTTAAATGAAATAAACATTCACTTTTTTGTGGTGGAAATTAAAGCTTGCAGGTTACTATTATTAGACGGGCCAGGTTGATCAGGTTTTCACACAGTAGTGGTGTGTGAAAGTACGCGATCTATATTGCCTACACACATCAGACGGCCATCATCATGGCAGATAGCCTACTTTCAACGGGACTGACCACCCCAGAGTTTGGCAGAAGCACCACCACTGTCCGGGAAAATTTATAGCTACCTTTTTGGTTCTTGAGAAGAATGCTCGTTCTCCCCCCACCCCACTCACCGATCCGACGCTGAGAGTAGGGCGCATCATAATTCCTTTAAAAAATGGATGGATATTGATAACTATGAACGAATATAAATAATAGGCAGAGTTTTTGTCAGTGAAACCAATTTGGGTTTTATACATTTTTTCCCTTCAAAGTGTGTTTTTAGTGGACGATGATGTCGCAGAGTGCGAGTTGTTGCTGCAACGAGATTACTAGGGCTGGATCGCTCGTCCCTCGTATTCCTTGCACGGTGGACTTAAAACACGGAGTGGTGCGCTGCACTCCCGAGACCACTGTCAGGCGAGGGAGACCGCGAGATGGAAGGAGGGAGGGCGAGAGAGAGAGAGAGACAGGTAAATGATCTCGGTTACGGCGCTTGGTTTTGCACTGCGACGTCTCATTCCTTCCCCCTTCCTTCACTCGTCTCGTTTCCTCCTGCATTCCTCTCTTCCTCTCCCCAATCCTTCCCCCCCTACCTCCTTCCTGTCTCTTTCCCTTCAAACCTCCTTCCCCTTCCTCCCATAAATATTTTTCCTTCCCCTCTCCTATTCCCCTCTCTCTCACCCCACCCCCTCTAACGACTTCCTCTCGGTCTCCCCTCGTTGCCGCCACATTTGATTGAATAACCTTTATGCTTTGTAATATTCCGTTACTGGAGTGGCATTATCGGGCGGGCGTGCTCTCCCTCTACGCTCTGTGACCTTTCCGTCGTATTCCATTTTAATCTTTGGGGAAGGTCTCTTAGCTAGCGATCGCCTGCGGCACTGTAACCTCCAAACGTTTAGTCGGAGAACGAATAGCTTCCTGCGCTTAACAAAATTCGCATGAGTTTTGCTCTGGACTGTTTTGCTCGTGGACTTTCTTTCGTAGCCAGTGGTCATAATTTTCGCTGGGGTGTGGGTAGGATTGAAAGTACGTGCGAACCACATTTACATTGCCTCTCGGAGACAACTGTGTCGTCATGATTAGTATTTAGTATTTTTTTCTTACGTTCTTATTGTGACAGTAAGAGGAAGCAATAATACTTAAACTTCATGCTCTGCTTTAATGGGTTTCTGCTACAAATGAAATTAATTTATAAGATTCTCGCAGGAGTTGGCGTAGATTATCTGTGAGGAAACGACTGCCAAGAGAACTTGTCGCTTAATGTCAACCCGTTGCAAATAAATTTTACAGAACCCTGGAAATTCATGCTTAGAGTATTATACGTGTTCTTCCTGTCTGTACGGGGAGTAGGTACTCATATAGCTCTTGTGTCAACGAGTTTTCCCATCCCTGGCATGGAGGAATCGCCAACTCCACGTCCCTACTCTGTTGCCTTGAAGTGTCCGCGCGCATTACGCATTCCACTCACTGAAGCGGTACCTTTGTCGCTGCCTGCGGAATTACCCATGACTGCAAAGGTGGGGTGCATGATGGCTCGTAAGTTTAACTGGAGGAATAAGTATACGCTGCTCAGTTGAGCCCCCTCTTACGGATGCTCTTGAGAAAAGACGACCTCCTATGTATCCACCAATTCAAATGAATATCCGTGTGCCTTAAGTTGATAAAACTTCCAGAAAACGTTCAGCCTATGTGGGTGGCATTAATGTTTCAATGGAATGAGCTTAATATGTGATTTTTCAGAGTTATGGAAGCTCGTGACCTATTTGAATTTGATTATTCTCACGTCCACCGACTGATATGCATCTCCCAATGTGTAAACACATATCATATTCCCTACCTGCAAGATATATTTGCTTCACAGTCTCGGTCTGGTTGGCACTAAGGTCACTCTAGAGATTTCAAAAGAGGTTGCGCACGGCGAAGAAGACTTGAAATAACTGACGGCAACACTTTCGCGCGGTGACTCTTGAGATTTTTCCGAACTCCTCGAAGCACCGGAAATAATATCGTCGGAGTGGGGTGCGGTGGGTGAGGAATGGGGCTGAACAAGTGAAAGGAACGGAGGAATAGTTGACCGATATTCTCTCCCGAGGGAGCAGAGACAGAGAGGTCTTCTGGGCGGGGCGCAGGCGTTTCCCTGCGGGCGAAGAAATCGCAGCATTTAAGGTTTTTTTACAAAAAAGACGTCGTGAATTAGATTGTGTGGAAATGAACTTCTTTATTGTTCAGAACCTCTCATCGTTTCATAAAGTTTACTCCTTACCCGGGATATTTCTGGGTTCTTACATTTCATTTTTGGCCCAATCACCATCACCCAAATTATTGTTGAAAGAACCTGAAATATTAACAAAATCAACGAATTCATCAACGTCGTTAATCTTTTCCTACGAAGAAAATGCATAGTGAGCGTACATTCTCGATGGCACATAAATGGTTTGCGTATCTCTTATCTTGTTAATTAGTGCCTCCTTCGCACAGAATATGAATGAAAAATGTGTGCTGGAGTAAGTAGCATTTGGAAGAAGACGAAACTCCTTTAATAACACGTGGCCGCATTTCATGCACGTCGGAACCAAAGGGAGAAATAAATCAAAGAAATCTCGAAAAAATTGCTGATGCAGGGGTACTCTGTACGTACACATTGTTTTAAGTGGGGATGGAGGCGAGTGGGCATCAGAGAGAGGTAAAAGAGGACATTGGGAGAGGAGGGTGAGGGAGGAGAGGTGGACGGGAGCTCTTTAATATCTTTTTACGGTTCGTGGTTTTTTGTTGAATTGCATTACAAATTGAATGTTGTACTTTTAATATCTGGTTCATTGTTTATAGTTATTTCTCGGTGCACATGCAGTTGAAGGTTTTAAATTGCGTTGAGCTAAAAAACTTAATTCGGTCTTAATGGCTTTTACCGTTATGGTTGGCGGTCACTGAATTGTGATAAACAGCGTTTTTAAATTACTCTAAGCGTTCATTGATACTCTATTCAGGGTATAGTTTTTCCCCATGGGTGTACCAGTTCTCAAGTGCTTTCCGCTGAACTCCTACCGTCTTAATCAAAATAGATTTTTCTCCCTGCCGCTGGTCATTCTGGTGAATGAAATATCGATACTGTAGACCATGTTCATTCACCACGCATTATTGGCCTTAGGATTCTAAACCCAAGACATTTCTTATGATCAATACCTTAGGCAAAACGAACTTATTTGTGCCATTCGCAAGAAGACGCAATGCAAACATATTGCTTAGTTTTCGAAGAATCCTTCCTCATGTTTGAAAGAAGGTGGATGTGTGATCGTTGCACACGTGGCGAACAATTCTCCGAGAGAAGCTTATTTTATCCTGGAAGCTCAATAACGCGCGTTGCCCGCCTCGTAAATGGATTCGCGCCCTGCTGTCATTCGGGTGAAACTAACGCGATCTGCTCCGTAACGCACACAATCTCCCTTGCACATCCGCCCCTCATCCGTTTGCTTGCGCGCCCCGTTTTAACACGCATCATGGCCTTCTTGGACGCTATCCAGATCACGTAAAGTGCATAAACAACTAGAACACTCCCAATAGTGCGGAGATTGGCGGGTTTACCCGTGCGGGTGCTGGAATGAGGATATGGCAGAGGGGTCGATGAGAGATGTAGGTGTCTGGGCCGTAAACGGGTCTGTATAACAATAAGATAGCCCGGCGCCCCGCCTTCGACAGGACTGAGGGCGAAGTTGAGGTAATACATCGCCCTGCTTCAAGGTTGCTTGTGCGTCATTTACTACTGAAGTGTTTAATGGCAGTTTATGGCTGAGATAGAGGTGATTTCCAGGGAAATCTGTCACCAAGACCTTCCCTGCGGAAATGGGTGGTGAGTAGTGGATATGAAGAAGTGATTTGTAAAATGAGAGAATTTCATATACTGCTATGGACACTCCATGAGCACTCTTATGGGATTGTTAATTACTCCATAAATCTCCTCACATCACCAACAAATTTCACATTCTTTATCCCAGGAATTTTCTATCCCATCCTTGAAATTATGCATCAGGAATTGTGTAATTAGACATTAAAAGATTCTCTGAGTAAGGACATTAATAATGAAAACGCAATAAAATGAACGAACAGACTCGGAAAATACACAAGGACCTTGTTCTTTACGATTTTCGATTGGTGGTCTGGATTCTCATTTATTGTGGAATTATAATATGCCGACTAGCCTGCTGACCTTTCGCTCATGACTTACTTGCGATAGGAGACCATTTACATAACAACTCATATGGATTTTGGTTATCTAGTGCATTTGTTGTCGGGGTATTTGTAAGTAATTTCATCACGGGTGGTAAACAGAAGGCAGCTATTCATCCCATTTGATTTTCATGTGAATTTTGAAAGGCACTTTAAATCGATAAAATAATTCCAATTTGTCTGTTTTACGACCGCACTAAGTGCCGGATAGGGAATAAATGACGGCCGTCTTCAGTAATTCATAATCTATATTCAGCGAGTATTGATTCTTCAAGTAGCAATAACAGAAAAATACGAAAAGTTTTGTTTACGGGAATGATGGGAATCTCTTATCTTTGTTTTGAAACACTATTTGATCCCCACGCCTCAGTTACTGTTTGGAAGGAGAAGTGTCATATTTCCATCTCCAATATCATCGCGGTAGAGAAGGATCAATGGATTGCACGAACACGATTTTTTATTTTAGGGAGAAAAAAATAAATCCCTGTAGTATTTTTTCTAAACTATTCGTATCTATGTCGTTCTTGACTTCTGGCCGGTGTGATATCACTCAAACATTTGAAAAAGAATTTCAAGATGAATGGTGATATTCCGTATTCCTCCAAAAATTTCATTTCCATTGGACATTATTTTTCACTGAGAAACCGGGAAGTGGCCGCGACTGGGGTTGATACTATGGGCTTGACAGTTAATTTTCGTTGCAGATTGATCGGTGCATAAGGCAGGGAGGGGTTACGATGAGTGGCACACGCGAAGGCGAGGCTCCTCGGGGCGCAGTTTTGGGTTCGAAGGCGAGTGAACGAGCGGGGCGTGTGTGCTCCTCCGAGGAGCGCACAAGGATGGATGGTGAAGGGGGAGGTTCGGTTTTTTTCTTTAGGAGTAGGCGGGAAGAGGGAGAAGTTTGGGTAATTTACGGAAGGACCGCGGCATATATTTTTGGGTAGCGATCCCTTCGCCTTGGCCCTCCCCACTCTTCTCCGGTGGAAGGAAGCGAGGCTCTCTTAGCGCTGCATCCGGTGGCCCACCCCCCTCTCGCTCACAACACAACAAGATCCAACTCAACGCCCTCAACCTTCCCCCATCCCCCACGTCACCCGAGACCCCGTCCTAAATGTGTCTTCTTCCTTCCGCTGAGGGTACCCGTCCCTAACAATCCCCCTCCTTCCTTCCCTTATATCCAGATCCATGGCAGTCGTAGCCACCATAAAGTACTCGTTCGAGCCCTCCCCGTCCTCTCTCTCTCTTGGAGAGGCCCTTAAGGAAACCTCGAAGGGGGTTGTCGCAGTAAACAGGACGGGGAGGGAGAGAAGTGGACGGAAGATGTCGGACACAAGTTAGTTTCGGACCACTCGGAGAATTCACGTGAGCCTGGATAGCAAGCAGATACGTTGTTGGAGACCGCATCCGTAAATAAAAACTACGGATAAAGTACGGAATCACGAAATTATGTGTTCGTGTTCGCGATAAAATGAGTACGTACGAGTGTGTATTGAATAATTTCACTCCTTTCGCCACATATTACAACGGTGTAACTGCGATTGCGATTACTTCGACATCGTCAACGCTTAATATGACGGAAGTACTATTTGTGCTCCGATAGCCAATTTGTGCAAAACAGATACGAATACTATAATCGTAGACTGAAATTAGCCGACAACGGTGCAAGTTGGTTGCCAAGTTATTATAATCCTTCTCTAATTGTTTGATAATAATGGTTTTTGTAATTAAATTAGGATTAAACGTGACCCACGTGCAGTATGTAATGGTAGGGATATTTAATCGAGTCTCATATGCTGCGGAATAGAGAATTTTACTCTCGTAAGTATTTTGAAGACATTTTCAAGAGATGCAACTGTATCCCAATCGCAGTTGATATATAAGAAAAGTACAACTGAATCAACAGATTTAATATGTAAGAAGTGATTCTGCTCCGCACTGTAATTCCTATTTGTTTTTCTTGGGTGATGAGGAAGTGAGAACACAAAAATGGATCCACTGTGACGGATAAAAAACGTAGCTTGTGTGACAATATTGACTATTTTTTCCAGATGCTGAAATTTGATTGATTTTTGCCCATTCTTTCGACTTCCTACCTACCTGCCCAATGTTTTAGCAAATTAAATCCTCAAGGATGAAAATCAAATTATTCCAAGAGTTAAATTCTGATCACAACGATTCCCTTTGGTTTTCACCCTCGTTACATAATTTTTTTCTCGCTAAGAGCATCCCAATTTCTTGCCTATCAGCCTTCACATTAACAACTATTTCGCTACCGACCTTCATCGGCGTGCACTCCTCCAATCTCCCCAGATTCATCCGGGGGACGTTTACCCCCGCTTCCTCTCGCGCCCCGAGCTTGCACTTTTTTTTATCCCTTCGCAAAACCCGTAAAAGCCGCGAAATTTACTTTCTCTCCGCGGTCTCCGAGAAAAAAATAGGAGCTTTTTTAGTGAAATCTCTTTAGAATAGTCGCACACTGTCAAATTATGGCATTGCATGAATATAATCTATATTTCCGGGTTGTCTCATTCGAAGAGTTAATGTGAGCCCTCCAGACTCCCAAGAGGTTTCCTCAAATTCGCGGTGGAATAATAAACACGGAGAAATAATTGAGGGAGTTTTCAAATCCAAAAGCCTTCTGCTCTAGTCGTGTCAGTAAGTGATGGAGAGGGATGGAAGGTTTTCCCTTGCCTGTCCGAATTGTTTTCCTTGCTCCTTTTGACATCTTCCGTTCCTTTGCTTTCCCCCCTATGCTTGTCTTTCGCACTTATTAGTCCCATTAATTTGAACCCCGTGCTGAAGGCTGGGCGGTCGTGTGTCTCTTGTTAATACAGTTGGAAAGGATGGTTATATTTATTTAAGGACTGGAGTTTACTCAAGTAAGTTAAATTATTAGTTACTTTCATTTGGGAGTGCTCCCAAATGGAATATTGAAGAACACTGCCATGTAATTACGACTCTAAATTCAGTCGATAAAAAGCCCAATGATATTTCAAGAAATTGACATGATAGGAATCATTGACGAAATCTTTTTGTTCTCACTAATTTAATTTTTAGTTGCCATTCTAGATTGACGGGGAATAAAAAGATAAATGAGGTAACTCGAATTTTGCGTTGTTGATACACACGCGTATAATAAATAAATTAATCACCCATCTCCAAGTCACTTTGCAATTTCTTAAAGTTTTCCTAGGCACGTGTGGCTAAATCGAGTGAATTTCATTCCAGATTCAAGACATTATTCGAAACTCAACATTTCCCAACTGTACTGCAATGTGCGCCTCTAGTTTTCCCATAAAAATGTGATTATACCTTCAGTTATATGTAGCAACACGTAAATAGTGTGGTGTGTCAAAATGAAATTTTTAACCGGAGGGTTTTCTGTCGCTCCTTCCCTCTCTACCACTAATGTGAATGTGTTTTAAATTCTTCTCAGCCTATGGCGCAATGGTTTGAAGGAACAAGGCAAATTCGTATGGAGCTTAAGAAGACAAAGGGATGCCGTTGTTTTTCATTCCAAAATATGATAAATAATGTGCTCTTCTTTAGCTCAAATGACATGACAATCAATACCTTAGGCAAACCTTAAACTCACGAAAAATCGAAGAATTTCACCGTGAATATCATTTTTATTATCAATTCTCGAGAATTTTCTAATTTCATTTATTAGGAATTATTAGGAATTATTTCCGATTTCTCCTCTGTCAGACATAACAAATTTCTCTCTGTCTTCAAAATAACTGGAATACTTTTATTTCAACACACAAAAAACGACGTGTTGGAATTTTGGCTGCCTGTTGAGTTGAAGTTTTACATTTAGCCCTCCGGCGGCAAAATACCTCCGGTTTCTCCCGTCCGCACTCATTTTCCTTTCCACCGATTTTCCATCCCCACCCCCATGAAGCACACCCTGCGACCGACGCGCCAAAAGGGCCGTTTGACACGGAACACGTGCGCCGGGTCCTTGTAAATGCCGCCCTCATTCTCCTCCTCTACCGCCTCCCCCACTTTAAACTCTCCGATCCTTAGAAACCCCCATCCACCCGCCCGTCCCCTCCGAAACCCTCTTCCTCCGTGCCTCCACCCCGTCACCCTCCCTACCGCCTCCCCCCATCTTCGCGCCACACCCTCGCAGACTCCCTTTCTCCATCAGTCCTCTTCTTCCGCATCTCCTTCCTGATGAGAGAGAGAGGATGGCAGTTGTCGTTCCTCCGTACCCGACCCGTTTCTCCCCTCCCTCCCCCGACTTCTCAAATTTTCTCTACTTTTTTCCACTCTCCACGCCCTTACACACGCCCTCCCCCGCCCCCATCTCCGACTCCCGCTCACTTCCGTTCCTCATCAGCCTGCGTCTCCCCGTCCTCAGCGTACCCTAGCCTCCTTCACCCGTTCAGGATTCCTTTCAGAGGCCCGACCCCGTGATCCTCCCCATCTCTCATCCGAGCCGACCCTCACGCCCCGTGCTTCCATTCGATTTTCCTAATGGAAGCCAGGGGAAGGGTAATGCAAGGGGTTCGTGCACACAATTTCACGCTACTCCCCACCCCTGCCGTCAATTTTTACGGGAGAATTGCGGCAGCCCCATTTCCCTGGAGAAACCGTAAGCGAATATACCTGGAGCACTTGCTGTCGTGTGTACGGATTAAAAATTGTATCTTGATGAAAAATACTCAGAAGAAAGCAGAAGTTAAGAGAATTAACATAAATTAAAAGCTACGTGTGGTTAAGGGACTTATCTGGTGCCTGATGAAAGTTCTCAATGGAAGTAGAAAGGCATTTATATGGGCGTTCTGCGACGGAGACCATGTCTCAAATTTAAAAAATGCAGTGTGTTAATGGAGAGTTGTGGTTTTATCAATTTCTCAAATGCTTTTTTAATGTTTATCCGACATTTTTTATTTTTACCCCAGCGGGTAACGCCATTTGTTCCGGCTTGAGGAAGGTACTTTCAAAATACATCTCGTGCCGATACTTTTAATTTTTCAGTTCCGTAGATTAGTTATCTTTCGAAGAAAACGGTCGAAATTACATCTAAGAGTACGTGATGGTGCTTTCGGAATATGACCCTCTAGTATTCCCCAGTATGTACTCACGTCAAGGCCAGCCAGCACTCATCCCCCTCACCTAGAAACTTTCTGCTCAAAGCTTTTTTTAGTGCCACCCATACTCCGTCCCTTCAAGGATCCCTCACCCGCCCTTGTCCATTGCGGACCAATACCCTAGCCGCGCCCAATCGCTTTATTTCAGGCCGTCGTGTGTGACTGTGTGGCGGGGGCGGGGTCCGGGGAAGGAGGACTCTCCGATGCCCGACGGGGGGCTGAGGGGGAAGGGACCCCCGTAATCACCGGGAGGAGGTGTGCCGCCGCCGTCCCGTCTCATCCGTTCCGCTACCGCGCACGAGCCCTTCCTCCCACCGCCCACCCCCCCTCCGCTTTCTACTCCCACCCCAGGGTATTTTCCCTCTCCGTCGTCCCCACCCACCGCACCCTGCTCCTCTCCCTCCTGCTCCTCTCTCCCTCGTCAAATTTTCGGGCACGTGAGTGGCGGAGGTCGATTCCCGAAACTTAACACGCATGAATGGACTCCCGCGAGACGCCCTTCGGTCATCATCGGGATTTTCGAGTTTTAGTTTCACCGCTGCTCCACCGAATTCGTCGCCCACCTCTCCCGCCCCTCTCTCTCCATCCTTGCCGGGTGCTCGCGTTGAAGTTAACCTTGGGCTAGGTGGTGGAAGGGTTACACTGCACGATGATGCGCTTCCTTTCTTTTTCCAGCGTGGAGGAGAAACTCGCCTGACTGCGTTTTTGGGATGATCGAGGTGCTCGGAAGATACGTTCCTTGGTTCAGTCGTCCTTTTGTGGGTCGTTTGGGGTGTAGGAAGATCCGCGTCCCCGCGTTATGTTCCGATTTCGAGTTTGCTTCACTTTGCTTTGGTTCATAAACTCAGGAAAAACTATGAAAATACATTTATCCTGAGTTTTTTTTAGTCTGAGTGGAAGCAGATGGACATACTCGATAGATCATTGTGTGGAAGCAAAAGGATAGTAGAAAATAATCGTTTTTTATATAATTTCTCTTTCGCGAAAGATACAACTATTTCCCTCTTACCCGCGTATTTTTTTTAATCGCCTAGTTTGCAGTTCCTCTTTCAATTTAATTCGGTGGCGATTTGGGTCATTTTACATTTTGACGTATGTTTGACGAAGGCATCGTGAGTCTTTAGATCTGTTTGAACCGATTAGCTGATAGTTGCTGGGGAGCCTCCCACCCATCAACTAGTGTCGACAACCACGTCTCTTTTCATTAAAAATAGTCAGCCTATGGCCATTCATTTCGTTTAGTATAACCGTTACGGAACTATAATTCAAGGAATAATTTCTCGCCAAAATTGATTGGTAAAACTGCTAAAGAAAATTTCCTGCAAAAGATTACATGAGCTTTGGTGACGTGGAAACATTCGAAGACCTGAATCTTTCATCTCATCGGCTTTCTCACGGGAGTGGTTATTTCTACATCCTCTACGAGTAAATGGTCAAGTCAATCGCATAACTTTTCAGCAGACCGGTTTTGAAGACTATTTAGCTGGAGAAAATCTAACTTCAGGTTCAAACACCCCGTTTTTGCGTCCTTGTGTATTCAGGTTATTTATATTTTGAAGCGATTACACATTTTTTATCACGTACCATAAATCATATGCGAAATGTGTGATAGTCACATCCTAAAATCCCTAAATTCAGAGTGGGCCACTTATTGAGCGTGGTGGACCCAGTTTTATTTCGCAGGCAAATGATCTCATGTGGCTTCCTCCCAAAAAAATCATCTCATATTTATCGTTCCGCCGCAAAAGAGCGTCCAACTGCGTCCAATGAAGAAGACATTTAAATTGGGTATTCATTCGCCTCCTTCGTGTTTTCGGCGCCCCAGGGGATATCTCAATTTTTACGTTTCCCTCCGATCGTTCAACTCTCTCCCTCCCCGTCCATCCCTCATCGCAGTGACGTCTCGCCGCCTCCAACCAACTCCCCTCCCACCCCACACCCCTCCCACCCCACACCCCTCCCACCCCACACCCCTCCCACCCCACACCCCCTCCACGACCTCCCACTCCCTCCCCCACCACACACACTCCCCCTACATCGTCTCAGCCGCCCGATCCCTCCCTTCTTCCCCCTCTCCACCGTCCTAACTCTAGATCTGGAGCCGCCGCCCCGTTTTTTTCTTCCGTCATCTCACCCTCTCCCACTTCTCCCCCCCTGCCCGCCCCCATTTCCTGCCTCTCCTCCCTCTCCCTTTACTCCGGTTTTTTCTTCCGTCCCCGCCGCATTCTCCTCCTCCATTTTCCTCCACCTTCATTTTCCCCATCTACTCCCCTCTCTCGTCTTTCTTTTCATTCCCTTGGGCCGTTTGAGGTGCCCCGGCCGTGTAAAGCCAACCTCTTTGCTCTCCGACGTCTCCGAGGTTCCATTCCGCACGGTGGCGAAATTTTCTCCTCTCCCTCCCACACTGGTTCGTTCTACCCCTATCATTCCCTGTTGTCGGAGAGCGTGCAAATCATTGCTGGGTCTCTGTCCGCTAGGGACATGTTGGATCGAGTCACCTCAGCCATCGGACTCGGAATCATCCCCCCCCCCCAAGAAACCTTTTCTCTCCCTTGCTGAAAGTGTAAGTGATTAAAGCTCAGAGAGCATACTCGTGTAGAACTAATTGTCGCATCGTCGTATCCCCTACTGTCGTATCCCGACGGCAATGAAGTCCCCGTTCGCCGCGTCCTTTTTTTCCGAGTAAGTAAACGTTATCTAGGAAATGGTGATACCAATCAGTCGTTAAATGCTTGGGGCATCAACTTTTAGGTCGAGTGGGAGGAGAAAAAATAAGTTCGCTCCTCTTATTTATCTTCGCCTTTCCAATTTAGTTTTTTTTGTTCACTCATTTATCTTCTTGGTAATTTATCAAATTTCCAACTGTTCATCACGATTCGAACTTTTTAAGTTGTTCAATGACAACAGTGAGAAGAATCCGAGTTCATTAACTTTTTCTCTGGAATGTTCATCGCGAAGGAAATAATGTGGGGCAAAAATCCCGCGAGAATTTCAGTCAAAGAGCTTTATTGTTCCTTTCTCCCTTGGGAGTAGCGGAGGTTGTCAGGAAGACAGATGCGATAAATATATATATTTTTTTATTTTTCCGAAAAAATTATGAAATCTAGCTTGGGTTATTACTTCCGACGTTTGTTAGACAAAGTGTCCAACTCCAGTTGAACAGCTTTAACCGAAACTTGATTTTGAATTTAATAGGTTCTAGTTGCTCACATCAAGATTAGTTTTGGTTTGTTGGGCAGCGCACTTAAATTCTTGAACTGTTTGCTTTTGCAGGATAAATCATCTGATACAGTGGAATCGATAAGTTATTCCGTGCCTTCATAAATGCATGGTACAGTGCCTTTGACAAATTTTCGTTTTTTTTTCAGGTTGCTTTCCACAGCAGGTATTCCACTTCTATTTTTCGCATAAGGTTAAATGAAGTTAGCAGAGATATAACTTTGACCTTGCGAGTTCTTCATACCGGAAAATTGAACAGACTTTGAACACATCACGGAAATATACTAATGGAATCCATTTGTCTCTTTCCCATTGACTAATCACTTTATTTTTTTTCGTTCTCGTTCACATGAATAAATGGTAATTACCTGTTGGTAACGCCAAAATTATGTCTTTCGTACAAGATAAATCCCCATCTGAATATCATGTGACCGCGGCGTAAATATTGGCTTTCCTGCTACGATAACAGGAGCTAATTCGGAAACTTTGTGGTAAACTTTGAATGATCAATTTTTTTATCTATTTAGTCCTTTTAACTGACCTTCAGGACTTCAGTCCTCTGACAAGGACTCTGATTACGCCGGAAACAATACGAAAACACAGCAGAAATCGTCTGTATCCTACTCCTTATTACAGTCTTTAGTTTATTTTCACCATGCTATAACCAGTGATCATCAATGCTCCGAGTCCTGAAAAATAAATCGAGCAAATCATAGGAAGCACGAAGAATGACTGAAAGGAAACAAGTGCCCTCATTGGAGCGTATTCATCCGGCGTGGAAAGCGTAGGCGGAGCGCGGACAAATGTTTTCCTCCGTGCGCAGTGTGCGCGCTCTTAAGTGATGAAGACTATCGAGTTACGAAAGATGTTCGGGGAATGCGAACCGCTTACGTTCGATGAGGGAGAAGGGGGGGGCAGGGGGGTCGGAGGTAGAAGAACATGAAACCATTAATCCGTCGCCTTGTGCTCGTTGTGTGCGTATCCTGCGAGTAAATACGAACCCGATTGCCAGGCCGTGGGACTTGTATTGATGAGGAAGACTCCCACTCTTTCGGGGAGCGGTGCTCAAAAACTGCTCACTCCTCAAAGGGAAGCCGCCGAACGGCAGACAAATCCTCGTCAGCTCAGCAACAGTTCTTCCTTCTCGCCAAGCGAGCGGCGGCCATTTAAAATTCACTCAAAACGACCGCTTCGTATCGTGTCGGTCATTACGCGCGAGTGTCGTAAAAGCCACCGGGAAGGCTCGATCTTGAACAACACACTCATTTCACGCCCAATATCGTTCTATACGGTATATCACGCGGTTTTAAGTCCCTCCCGCTCAATATCTCGTAAATCCGGAGGAATTGTAGGTGCGTGGGAGCTTCCAGTTTTTTTTCTTATTGTGTTAGCTCTGAAAGGAATCGTGATTTTTTTCTGCGGTGTTTGAATACGTGCCTATACAGTTCACGCCTGGAGTATACGGGATGCATGTCACCGCGCCAGATCCTGTTTTTGATCCTCTCTCTCTTGATGGAGAGAGGAATTCCGAACAGAAGCTTAAGTTGGCGAATCTTCAACAGATAAAATGCCAAGAATACTACTCGCAGACCTCGACGTACCGGTTGAGTTACAAATTCAAGGAATACCGCCATTCGTGAGGAGCATTCTCATTTGCATAATAGATACAGCGCCTGTATATGATTTCAAACTGCAGTCGGTAGTCTTGATTATTCTAGATCTATTTATCCGAGTTCCTTGAATCTCTCGAAATGGCTGTTTATAGTTTTCCCTCCGGCCGTTTTGGCAGCCAAAAACCATTCGAGGTATGTTATGATTAGTAAATCATTTTTCATCAATTTTTTATGTATTATCAATAAATATTTCGTTATTTTTTAGTGCCTCACCTTTTCTATGGCCGTTCTTTGTTTTATTCCGAATACCGAGGAGATAGTCTTTCATCCTTTTTCTAATTTGTCTTCCTCCGAAAGTAGAGCTTTTTTTTCGTGTAGCTTCGGATAATGTCTCGAAATCACATTCCGAATTGCACTTCCGCGAAGATTAGGAGTGTCAACAAATTCTTTTCGGGTATACCGCCTCCGACAAATCCCCCTCTCTTTTCTTCTTCTTCGTATGTCAAAGAAGCCTCCACATCGTTCTCGGGAATTACGACCTCTTGGCATTCACGCATGTCCGACCCGTGCCGGGAAAATTCCTCCATTTCCTCCTCAAGTGAAAAATATATATTCCGCTTGAAAAAAAAGAAAACAAACTTAATTAAACTCTCTCTCCCTCTTCCCCTCATCTTTTCCCAAGTAAGTCTTTCGGAAAGATAGCGAGCTCTTGCGACGAAGGAGAGATTGAGAGTATGGGAGAGAGATAAGAGAGGTAAAAAAAAGTCTTGGTATCTCGACGTGGCAGCATCTCCTTTCTTGAGATATGCCACGGAGCAAGGAAGCTGTCCCACTGCGGCATTCCCTCTCCCGCGGCCTCCGCTCACCACCCCCCATCCTCCCACTGCAAGCGTTATCAAGTTTTCACCCCTCTCCTCTCCCCTACCTCCTCCTCCTTGTCCCTCTACTCCCTTCAATCCACTTCCTTGAATCCGCTCTCCTCGCATTACCCCTCCATTCCATGCCTTCTCTTCTCCCTCTCCACGATTGCCATCGCCTCTCGTCCATCTGTCTCTCTTCTTCCTCCACTCCACGCCCTCCTTTTTCACTCTCTCTCTCACTTCTTCACTCCACATCTCTTTTAGCCTAACCCCTCGCCCTCTCACCACTATTCCCCTTGCTGACTTCTCCTTTCCGTCTCCCTCCGGCGCCTCACTCTTCGTACTCCGCATGAATTTTCGTCCATTGCTCATTAACCCCAAGGATGGAGTCGTAGTAACAGGCCTTAGTCATCCCTTGGCATTAGTGGTCATTTATCACAGCGACCTTTTCGCCTTTCCTTTTTGGTCATTACTTTCCTCTTTCCCTTAAATCCATCCGATTCCTCCAAATTCCTCCATCGCCTTTATTCCGATTCAGTTTATTTTCTCTGCCATCGTTTTATAAGCCGTAGTCAGTTTTCTCAATTAAAGTCCTTGTTTGTGTTCTTTGGATATTTGTCGATGTTTCCATTTCATTGATGATGCCGCTTTATTACTCCCGTTTTTCATTTTCATTCACTTCAGCATTCGAAAGAAAACTAATGGATTCTGCACGTATTTGGATGCCAGGAGACATGCCTATTGAGTTTCTCTTCCTCCCACTCGCTAACCTTTCGAACCTTAATTGAACGAATGCATTTCATACCTGATGATCGTTTTGGAATAATGTTCGTCGTAAACATGAAGGACAAGGAAGGGAGCCGCGTTATATTTATAACTGACATTTCTGAAACGAGATAAGATTCGTTATTCAAAGCGCACCGAGTAAGTTACGGAGTCTGAGGACTTAGCTCATGCTTTACAGTACGATCGATGCAACTATGAAAGGCATCCCGTACGAATTCCAAAATATTTGAAGAAGTCCTAAACCTGGCTCAATAACACTATACTCCTCAAATTTTCCGACGTCCCTCTTACCCCCTCCACACCAAACCCTTTCCTTCTTCCTCCTCCCGATTCCTCCCATCCCACCTTTTTCACCACCCTACCCTCCCACTCCCAAGAACACAAACAAATCCTCCCCCTCCCCCACAAACCCCCTTTATTCCTTCCGCCTTGTGCGCCATATCGCTCGTCTTTTTTTTTCGCCGTGGTACCTCGGGAAACCATCGGACGGAGTTGAAAGAAAGGCGTTGTGGAAGAGGAGAACAAGCTGTTCCTTGAAGAACCCTTTATTCAAAGCGAGCCGCTCGTGGGCTCCTCTCTCCTCACCATCTCATCCTCCTCCACCGCCGCCTTCCCACCCCCGTCCTACTCGCCACAAGGACGAACAGTTCGCAGGGGCATGGGGCGGGAGGGAGTGGAGGGGCGAATGTGGTAGGTCTCCGTGGGCCCTGAAATTTCGATGGACCCTCGCCGCTTGCAATACTGACGCCGCTGAACCCCGGATGGCAAATTGACTATGTATTTGTTATCAATTTTGTCGATTTCTTTTTTTAGATATATCCATGGATGATATCATTCATTACCTTGCTTACTTAATTTTAATTTATCGATTACATGTGAGCTATTTACATTCATGCCACTGGAAAGATCCCAAGCCAACCCTGAACCTTTTTTTGGTCGGACGTCGAGCATTCAGACCTCTGGAGAAAAAAAAACCGATCGACTTATTTCTTTTAATTTGAGTTTAAATTTTTTGATCGTGAACTTTGTTTGGGTGTTATTCCTGCTAGTCCATGAAGCGCGAACCTCTCCCGGAATATCTTTCATGGCACGTTGCTTCATTAATCTTCCCATGCCGACGGCGGCGCTGTCAATTTTTCCAGTAGTCAGTATCCCACTTGCGGGCCGGCGTAAATGGGACAAGGACTTAAGTGCAATCATATGAGACGGTCGGATTCTTATCGTGCACCACAACTCCTCCTTGCAAGCGGTGAGCCAGACATGCGCAGTCCATTGGAGAGGCGCCTCCCTGAGAGAGCCGAATCTAGTATCGTAAGAGTACGCATAGTAATTTCGCTGGGAATTCATTACTGAATTTCGCATTGTTCCTCAGATAATTCATATCGCATGCACTCCCAGAGTTCGACTCCATTCGCGAGTGTCATCGCCCTTTTTCCGTATTTTCCCGCGTGATTTTAGTCGATCCAACTACGATATGACTCGCATGTCGCAGCATTAAGACATAGGCTTCATGTGATAAGGCAGTTTTTCTCACGATTCTGATACTGTGAGTATACCGTCCCTACCTATAGGCAGTATAGGTCAAACGTTTTTTATATGGAAGTCGGTAGTTCCTGCCAGAGATATCTGAACTATATGTTTGTTTAGATATTTGAGGCTCTTGGGAGATTCCTAAGGTCTGAATGGTTACTGTTGTTGAGGTTTTTATTGACCACAGAATAAATCATTTGCCTTTGATTTTGTCTTTTAAGTTCAAAAATAAAACTCATCTTCTGTTTAATACTGAATGTTGTTCATAATATTTACAGGTGTGGTATTTTATCTTTGGAGAATTTAATAATAAAGCCAAGAACAATCATTTTAAGTAACGTTCTACGCCACCAAATGTGTACTGTGGGATGCACACTTCTTAGTTCAAGCTCTTATGCCTTATCTTTGATTGAATAAGTGTCCAGATGGACATTACTTCAGTTTTCAAACGGGCATATCATATACTAGGATTGATATTTCATATGCCACTCACTTCATCAACCGACACAGAAAGAGTCCAGAGTTTGGTTTGGTAGGTGAGAGGGAATTTTCGTAATTGATTCGAGCAACATAGTAGGGGTATAAGTTCCTTACCCTGCGCCACCTTTGGTTTCCTGAGGTGAGGTGCTTAGGAAATGATCCAGGTCGAGTGTAGCTGGAGGTTTTCAGAGGAATCACCAGAACAGGTTCTTCTGTCAGTAGCCGAATGCTCTACCCGCTAGTCCGCCATGGCTCCAAGACAAGCTCTCAGTACACGGTTAATATATATTGATGGCTTTGGCACAGAGCCATGCAAGAAACAGAAATTGCTGTTGGTAATAATTTCTTCTGAAATTTTAAAATAGTCGAAATAGCTATCGAGTTCGAGCGAAGGGGATTTTCACGTGAATTTGCAAGAAAATAAATATTGTGAGCATTTCAAGCGTCGCAAAGCGTGAGCGAAATCCCTAAACTCATATAATCGCTTTTTGTCAATCAGGTAGCATTCCTGACTCGGCAGATCTTAGGACCAGGACGTTCGGTAAACTAAATAATTTAGTCGACTATTGCCCAACGTCGACCACATTCCGACGAGCGTCGATGCGATTCCGAGTAATTGTCCTCGAACGTGACTGCGTTTCGAGCGGGGACGTCAATGTGTCACGGAGTTGGGAGAGGGAGCACGAGAGAAGGGAGAGAATTCGTATTCATCGGCCGTACCGTCCAGAGCCCTGCTGCACCTCGGGTCGAGGGGTGCCCGCCGATGGGAGGAGAGACAGTCCCGATGGCCATTGCGGACGTCACACGAGGACTGGAGCCCCCGCCGTTTCCCGCATCGGGCGTGTGAATATCGCGGTTCCCAAGTGAGCGAAGTTACTTCAGTGCATGATGGGATAGGAGTTTGGAAAGATGGGTGGTTTTCTCTTGCTCCTCTCTCCTCCCCACATCTTTTAAATGGGACGAATCATCGTTAGTCCGGCAAACAAAATCCGAGAACCCATGTTTCCGAAAATTATGGGTTGTCATGATCACAGAGTCTCACGCTTAGAAAGTTGAAATCATCGAGGGGATTAGTTGATCCAGTCCGGAAATATTTACACGCATTGAATTATTTTCTTTTATTTTAAAAATTTTTTTCCCCGAGCACCAGATCATATCTCTGATCTGATCCCCGGAATCATTTATTAAATTACTGACGTGGTGTTTTTTTTATCAGCGCAGCAGATATTATCTCTGATCTGATCGAAGGTCACGATTTACATCCTTTTTTTGACCCAGCAATTATTGACCTCGTGCGCCGAAACGAAGTCCTCTTATGCATTTGCAAGATCCTTATACTTCCTTTTGGGATCGCTGATAAATGCCACGTCTGCTGGAGAGGGTCGAAGGCAGTCTCCCTCGAATGAAACGTCGGCAACCGACTAGAAATATTTTATGACATCCAGGAGCTATGTTTTCGAAAGAAAGGGGATGAAAAAAACTTCCGATCCTTTGATATTCCTCTCTCATATAAGGGCTCATTTCTACGGAATCTGGGAGGTTGGTAGAGAGTTAAGCAAGAGCGTCGTATGAACTTTATTGGCACCACCGCTCTCGACCAAATTGTGCTTACATTTTAACACGCCATAATGTTGCCCAATTGGCATTCATCATCCTGTTCCCTGCATGCTAATCTGAACTTAAGTCCCGCCGACTAATTCCGGCAGCAATTTAAGGGACCATTTCTGTGGAATGAAACTTCAATTGACCGACCGCGTGCTTTATTTCGTGCCACCGTGTTCGAAAATAGAGCGTGCGCCATCGAAATTCGCTACACGCAGGCCCTTAGGAATGGAATGGGGGGAAGGGATGAGGGAGGAGGCATCTGCTTTAGCCCCAACGCGCACCCCACCTCCGGCCCTCAGGTCAAAAATGCTGGGTACACGCCTCCTGGCTATTCAGGTTCCATTTCCTTTGAATGATTATCGAATATATATGACTTTCTTTCGTCGTATTTTGGGACGTGATTGGATTTCAATCGGGGTGGGAGGGGCGAAAACGCGCTCGTTTCATTACCGGAAACCCACCACCTACCCCTCGCCCGTTCCTTCGATTCATGTGCCGCTGTTCGTAACGGCATCCCTTTGTGCTTCCGCAGTGGGGAGGAAGCATTGTTGCACAAACATCCTTAAGGAGACTTTTACGGTTCACTTGTTTCCTTAGAATAATAAAAAAATCGAGAGGGGAATGAGGGACCCCTTTTGGATATACCGAAAAAAAGAGGAGGCTTCGGGGATCGCCGGGATGGTAGAAGGAAACAAGGAAGGCGGGAGAGCAGATATTTCGAGGTGCGTTCTATTTGTTTTGGCTCTGGTCTCCTCTTGAGTGGAGAGAAAGTATTATTGCCCCCTCCCCCTTTCCGACTCCCCTATCTGCATCTCATCACTCGGAGAGGGACCTTATGGTTACGGACGGAGGTTCTGTTCCAATATATCCCCCGGTGCTCATACGACCCCCGCTGCTAACCCATCCGTTTCAAATCTCTCTCTCCTTTCTGAATCAGTCTTTTCACAGTCTTTCGAATCCCTTTCTGTCGTCCCGGAAATTCCGAAGCTCATTGGCTCGTCCCATCACCACTTCCACCCTTATAATCTTTCTCCCTCCCGCCCCTAATTCTAGTTTCACACTCTGGGACGCTCGCGAGGTCCGTCACCGAAATGTAAGTTTCAGAAGTGATAGTGTATTTTTTTCATTTTAGAAAACTAATTATTTCACGCGATTGGCAAAGAATATTCCTTCAGTGAACCAGAATCACCTTCCATAGAGAATCATAGAATGTCAATGATGAGAAAAGTGATGGCTTCGAATTATTTTACCAAGGCTATAGATAGCCTCCTGTTTAAATGACTGTTTCCATGAAAGAAGAGTTCATGTGCTTGAAATATTCAATATTTCATCATGTACTCAGACGATTCAATTAAATTCATTCATGAATTTTAAACTCTACTGGTTACCTCTGCTAGTTCTAAAGCGATATGCACGAGTCTTTCGTTCAGTTCAAAGAATTGCACGTTAAGCAGAGGATCCTTCCGCATCTCATGGACATGAAGTACTATACATGCCTAAGTAAATAATAAATTCCACCCATTGCCATTTAATGAGGATCACCACGTGTTCCATTCCAGTGTTCGCGGGCGATTGCCTGGAAAAAGGCCTTCCATTAGTCAACCACCTTCGACCGGTCCGGGGGATTTCCCAACATTCACGCTCGCACATACCTTATTTTTTCCATTCCTTTTGAACTTCTTCCTCTACATAGTACATCTCTTATGAGTGTGAACTGAACCGAAGGACTCCCATAATTGCCTCTTTCGTGTCCTATATGCCATTTTCTGTGGAACAGAGAGACGTGTGATCCGGATTTCCCCCGAATCGGGTCGTTTTTTTATTTAGGTCCATCGGTAGAGTGTCTTAGAAAAAATAAGCCCCCTCGCCCTCTGAAGAATCCCTTCCCGTTTCCGCAACCTACTCCTCCTCCTCCTCCACACCTTTCACCCTTCCTCTCAATTCCCGACAATCCTTTCCGAAGGGTCCCCTTTCGCTCCCTCCTCCCCCAATCTTGTTGGAAACCATGTGGTCCACGGAGCACGTGCTGCGTAATCGGACACCGCAACGCATCCTCCTCCCCCCCCCACCTTCACTCGCGACCCCCACCCCCCATTCGCCTCTCCAAAGAAGTTCCGAGAACCCTTCTTCCTTCCTTCGAAGGGGAGCCATCTCGGCACTCAAACCCTTCGCTTCGTCCGGGAACGTTTCGAAAAAGGTATTCATCTCCGAGGATCCATTCGCCCTCTCTCCTCCAGATGCTGCCCTCCCCTTACGCCCTCCTCCTTTCCTCTAAGGTGCCCGCCACTTACCCACATTCCCCACGTAACCCCCACGCACACGAAACCCCCACGCACACGAAACCCCCAAATGCATGATCTCCTCTCTCCTGCCCACTTGGCATGGACCCGGTGACGATGAGGTGACCTTCAGTTCCTTAGGAATTCCTAGGGTACTCCTGTGAAAAAATATCGTGCATTTTGGTGTATTCATCTAGATCATTGAAGAAAGATCTGACTTGATTTTGGTTTAAAATTATCATTTCTTCCAGGGGAATTTTATCGTCAGGTGTTAAAAGTCAAACTCCTCTTAACGCGTATATTTGGATATGATTTGATTTTGTTCCGTTTTTATTTTCTGTCCCGACATTATTTCTCAATTGGTAAACGGCAACCACTGTACATCTTAACCCTCATAACTTGTGCGGGTATGCTCGTACTACCAGGGTTCTAATGTCCTAATTTACTCATATTTGAATGGATGCGATGAGGAATTTACGTACACTATCGAAAAAAATTAGTAAAATTACCTTTGCTTATTAAAATACCCAACTGTTTAATCCCGGTCAAGGCGAATGTTTTTTACTCTCTGATATTGTTGTATTTAAATGCATATTAGCGGATGACTCCGTTAAAAGTTACTGTTACGGCATCTCCCGCAGTTTAACGGAACTTGTCCAATGATAAACAAATAAGTTTCAAGGATTTGAATGAATCATTTGCTTTAGTTTTGTACTAAACCCGCTTATTAAAGTACTGAAAGGTATGTGTTAATAGTCATGAGAAACGATATGCGGCATGCATAGCGAGTGGGGGTAAGCGAGAAACATACTACTCACTCCACTCTGGAGCAAAGCTCCGTTGGATATATCAATTATGCCAATATTCACAAAGGAGTAATAATATTTGTTTCAGCACTCAGTTTTTTATCGTTATGGTAGCCAAGGCTTTATAACTGTTACTGTCTAATGAACAACTAATTTTCATTTCATTAGGAATGAAGAATTTGAAAGTTTTCGCAAAAAATCACCGCAAATCTAGTGAAAAGGCATTTCATTTCATGTTCAAGTGCTCTTTATCGTAAAATATGTGGAAGACCGCACGCACTCTCATGTTTCCGTCGAGAAAAACGTTCGTAAAGTACGAAAAGGCCACTTCTCCGTTCACCCCGCGATTTGTCCTTCCCTTTCATGCATTCCAGTTCCTCGCTCCGTGTGAATGTGGTCACAGTACTACGGCTCATGAGGCTCATGAGCCGTTCTCCCTTCAAATCCGTTTTCCTTCCCATGGCCTCCAACCCCTATCCCCTCCTCCCCCCCAGCACCCCACCATCTCACACACAAACTTCTTAGGAGTGACAACTCCAGCTGGATTGAATGGCTCTCATTGGTGGCGAGTAAAAATAATTCATTTCGAATTAAGACCGTTTACGATTGACTTACCGTTGACGCGGTTGAGTGGAACTCCGCGGCGGGGGGTCCTCCCCTCCGTGCCGAGTGCCCTTCTCACGAGAATTCATGAGTGAATGCCTTTTATCCCTTCGAAGGCATTTCTCGCTTCGCTTGCGACGACGGGGAGTTAAGTCCGAAGGTGGAGGGAGAGGAGGAGCGTGAGCTTCGGCCGGCCTCGCCAGCCACTACGATCGTGCTGCTCCTAACCCCCTCCCCCCGAACAGTGAAGTTCAACTTGGGATTCTCTTCTGTCAATTATTTTGTTCTCGTTGATTGCCAAGTGCTGCTTCTGGCCCACTTTTACTCCTCAACAGTAATCAACTTGAAAATTTCGTAGCAGCAAACAAAATCCCTAAGTGTCGTGATTAATTAAATTGGGTGTAGCTTAGTTTAAAAAATTTTGCTGATCACTTCGCTCCTCATCTACAAAGAGAAATAAATTTAGTGTGAGTTCCGTACCGTTTTCAAAAGCAACCCATAACATTGAAGTTTACATCGCAGCCATAAGGAATTTTTGCCGAGATGGTGGTGAGTCAGAGTTCAACCAAATCTTTTAAAATCGTGGGTATGCTATCCGTTTTATCACCAATTGGTAGAGAGTAGTTAGCTTCTCTAATGCCTGGTAGTCTAAAACCCTCTGTCAAAAATCCCTACGTGGCGGTTTTCAGGGTTAGACGTTAACGTCACTACCATTACCAAGACAGCTATTTGGTCAGCACAAAATTCTTAATATGTGGGACCAGGAACTTTTGGAAAATGATGTCCTGCGCCTTTAAGTCTTTTGATGAAAGTTAGGACTGATTTATTTTCCTTTTGCGGCTTGCAAAAGTTTAAGTGTCGTGTTACAGCTCAGTAATTCTGATTGAGGTTTCTTTAGATTTTTCAAGCGGATGGATAAATTCTTTCCCACGAACCTGTACAGAAAATCATGCTTGGGTCAGAATCTGTGACCAGTGTTACCTTGTATACTTACGTGGGCATGCACATTGACCACCCTCGACACAATTCTCATATCACCGGATTTCCCACCACGGAGACTCAAAAGATTTCTTTGCTCAATACCACGGGGTCTTGCAATTCATCCAGTGGATTTCTTCCCCTAGCTCAGCGGTGCGATCCACTTAAGTGAGTGCACAAAGTAAAGGGAACGCCAATTATTTATGGCCGGTTTCAATTTATACGATGACCCATTTTGAAGGGGAAGCAATAAGTGCCGCCTTACCATTCATTTCCGAAAGCGGTTTTCCCGTGCTTTTCTCCGGCATCAATACCTCGCAGTACGCAAACCATACATCCTTCTGCTTGACTCCAGGAGAAAAACGGGGGGGAGGAGGGGGGTGGCGAGGGGAAGAGAGGGGAGTCTTTAATTGTCCCAATGGGGTTAACCCGTCTAAGTCTATCATCAACCATCATTTTACGCCACCATTTTTTTTTTTAACGGTCCGAAATGCCCAGGGGCAACGGATGGTGTTGCAGTTGTCCCTTTTTAGTGCCCAATGATTGGCGTAGCCCCTTTCTCCCGCGGCATCAATTGCTCCGCCTCCGCGGGCCCCTTCCTCCGGCTGAAGCCTGACGGAATTGGAGGGGACGCTCAAAAGCCCATCTCCCAATAATACACTCGTTTCCTCGGGTGAGTTTTTGCGTCCAAGGGAATTGAAAGCGATTCTTCTCCGGTTGCAAATATCCTTCATTACATACAATGGGTTTTCTTTGTCCTTTTCGCGAAGAGGAGAAGTATTCGTAGACATGGCAGTGTATTTTATTCCGGCAAATATGACGGACAATGATGTTTCACAGGAAATGTATGGGACCATTTATATCGAGACCATAAAATCAGCTATAGTGATACCGTACGTATATGTTAAGGGAGGAAGGTAGTAGGAAATTCCACACATTAATAGGTTATCTTAGTTTTCTTTAGGTGACCAAAAATATGAGATACCAAAATAAACGTATTGGCTAACCCACGGCCCTTGGCAACAATAGGACTAAAAAATGTACCAAACTTTTGGTGAATTTTAGATGTTTGCATTCAAGGAATGTCATGCTGTTTTACAAATGTGCAAAAAATATGTGAACCAACTTTTGTAAGTCTACTTATTTTGTTTGAACTCTAATGATGACGAGCTTATCCTTAAGATCGTGTGATAAGCACAAAAAGATCAGGTGTTCAAAACGTGAACGTCATTTCTTTGTCATGAATAGTAAGAATTTGGTCTCATCCATCAAAAAAAATATGGATCCATGTGGCCAACATCCGCTAGGTTTCCTTTCGCTTTACTACTCTTGAAGATGATTTCCTTATTTACCGACGAAATGGAGCTGAGGGTCCTAGACAGCTGGAAAGTAAGAGATAAAAATTTCTCCGGCATGCCTTGATCGTGACGAGAGGTAAGGCAAAATGCAGCGCACGCCCTCCACCCAATAATAAAACCAGACGGAGTTGGGTCGCATAAATATTTATTAGTTCTCCTTTTTCGAACATCTGCGCGGTGTCCCTCCAGTGATGAAGGTGGTTTAGAAATGACGGGTGGTCTACTGGTGTCTGTCGGGTGCGGCACGGGGCGAAAGAGTCGCGGGAAGTGTAAACATAGGGACAAGGGTTATAGGATCGAGGAATGAGGTGGAAAGAAGAGAGAAGGATGATGAAAAAGACGCGCGAGACACGTTCTCGGGGAACAAATTTTAGGTTGAAACATAATATGTTAAATATTGGTCGAAATAAATCGAGTGTGAAATGTGATTAATTACGGGGGCTGCAGGAAGAGAAAGAATTACATCATCGGGGGTAACAACCGTGGCCGGGGTATGAAATTCATTTCAACAGAGGTCATACAATCGCCCGGGGAAGGCGTAAAACTGGGGAGATCGAGCCGCGTGAATTCATACAGACAGAATACAAGATCTCCAGTGAAAAGTTTTTTGGACACGTATTCGGACTTGGGCTATATCATATGCTTTGATGTGGAATTGCTATTTTTAGTACATTTTCATTCTGAGACATTAAATAAGTAATGGCCATATGTGTTGACAATATTTATTTCATTCGTTTTTTTTATTTTTAATCGTTGTCAATCTATCAGGATAAGCGTTCCCTGAAATGCTGAATTTGGCGTTATTAAATTTTGATCATCTTCTTCTCCGAAAAAAATTGCCCCAAGTTGTATGGGTTTTGTGAGGGAAGGCGTTTCCGGGAATTAAGTGGTCGGTAGTGGGTGCAAGGCGCCATAAAAGTCAGTCGAGATGGGTAAACGTCGAAATATATAGCGAAAATATATATCTATCCGAAGAATCGTGAACGCGGGATTTCACGCGCCATAAAGCACGAGTGGGTGACGATCGGAATACGGCGGGCGGGAGTCGATGATGGGGGTTGACGCGGTGGTCTTCGGGGGGGAGAGCGACGCAGCACTTCGCTCGCGTCTTTCAACGCGGGGTGGGACTCGGGGGAGGCGCGGAGGATGAGGAGACGGGGAGGGCTCGGCGTCGGTGTCTGAGAAAAAAATACGAATACCTCCGCACTCGGGGCCGGGTGCGATCTCCGTCTTTTTCCGAAGGGGTGGCTCGAGACGTGTTTGCGTCTGTGCGGAGGGGTTTTTATGAGGAGTCTGCGGCGATCTGGGCTTAGGGGTGTGGGATGTGCCGCCGCTCTTGACGTTTGGAGGGGGGGCGGCCGGAGGGTAGGATGGAAGGGAAAGGGGAAGGGAAGGGGGGTGTGTGCACCTCTGCCATGACGACAGGAAGTAGGAGGGACCTATGCATCTTACAATGTGCCTCCGTCCAAATTTCTTCTCTTCTTTCTCCTAGCCTCCTTTCCCTCTTCACTCTCGCCTTCTTTTCCGCTCGTATTACTGTTTCTGGTGTCCCATCCCTTATTCAACTCAGCCCCTCCTTTCCCTCTGTGCTTCAGCATGTCCCTCTTCTCTCCCCTGCGGTCGTTCCGAATCCATGAAGTGGTCGGTAGTGTCCTAGTGGTCTTATGTCCCAAAGACCCGAATTCGATTCCCGTGTAAATTAGGACTTAGCCATAAGTAAGATTTAGTTTCCACTTTGGGATCGTGTAGAAATGACATTACTCAAAATTCGTCCGCCATGTTTCTTATGGGTTGAAGCTCTTGTAGGATGTGCTACTATTTGACCATTTTAATGCTATCGTCATTTTTACTTTCGCAGTAATGTATTGTTGTGGACCTATGTTTTAAGATTGATCAAATTTCAAATTAACATCGCACCACAGCGGGTCGCGGTGGTCCAGTGGGTAGAGCGTTGGACTACTGACCGGAGGGTCCCGGGTTCGATTCCCGGGCACCTGCAGCTCCACCCAAGCTAGTTGATTTTTCGGGTACCAGACCTTCCTGGGAAACCATAACCGGCACAGGGAAAGGAACTGGCCCCCCTACCCTGATGTATGATTATTCACACGCCGTCGGGCTTGGTACATGGGTGAGCTCTACCATCACCTACTAAACCGACCTTCTGGTTGATTACTGTGTTTATGGTTTATCGCACCACATGACCAGATATGTAATCTTTGTCCTATTACAAAAGCTGCGGATTTGTTGATCCCTCGCGGGGAGCGAATAAATTTTAATATTTGATAAAAGGTAATTGAAGGAAATTATCGAACATTCATCTTTAAAAAAAGCACCTAATAGCATTCTAAACGGAAAAATGCAATGAAGATAGTGAATAAATAAGTCGTGTATTTCTAAAATCAGCTACCAGATGTTGCTTCCATCCAAATTTTGCTTAGATTGCTTCCATCTTCGTTTTCGACTACTCTTAACCCAGCGCTGACGAACGCCTAAAGACAGGCGGTTTTGAACTTCCTTCCTTCCGGATTTCCCACCAAGAGAAGAGGAGAAGGTACTCAGTTTCTGTCGTGAAAACTCGATCCCATCCACGACTTTCCCAGGATATTTTTTTAACCTTCGCAACCCCTTCGCTGGAAGATAAGCGAGCGTCCGGCTCATCGCTCTGTCGCCCTCCCTCGCATCGCTCACGGGAACCGCCTCCGCTCCCTCCCTCGCCACCGCCGTCCACCCATTACCCGCCTCACCCATCCCATCATTTTTCCCTTCTAGTCTTCCCCCGTCCTCCTTCCCCCACCGCGGCCACCGTCTTTAATTCCCTAATTCTCCGGCCTATTAACCGTCCCCTCCCCTGCATCTGCTCCCTCATCATGCCTCTCCCACTCGTATCCTGGCGCTTCAACCCGCCGACGCATTCCTTTTTTTTTCAAAAGAAGAACGCCGCGTTCTTTAGCCTCTTCTTCCCCATTCCCTCCCATCTCTTGCATTATCTTCCCGGAGCAATTAATCAGTGTGGGACGATAACCTTGAGATAAACTTCTCCAAAATTCTCTCCAATTCCGTGCCCTCTTCCTATCCAAATCCCTAAGTTGAATTTTTTTCGATGAAATGTTTCATCATTATTTCCTGCTTTCGTATTCTTGCATCACGATTTTTACGTCCGGACCAGATCCAAAATCCACATTTTTGAAGCTACAAAATGAAATGAGTAATAATGAAGAGGTTTGACCCCTCTTTCAACTCCCCTGAAGCGAGAAAATGATGACGCTATCGTTTCTTTCGATGGCGGAAGGAACGCTTTTTTTATGTGCATCCTATCGTAGTACTCCATTCAGTCCACTTCTCATTAAACACTTTCATGTTCCAGCTACCAGTGTGCCAATTTCCACCTTCATTGAGCTATTCCCATAGATTTAGCTAATGTTTGACGTCCCGGGAAATTGAGAACGTCTTGCTAAAGTGCATGGCGGTGTGCAGAATTTAAATGTGAAGGGTGTTGAATGATGAAAGAAGACACTTTACTTTTCCACTTAAGTGTATTTTTATTACGATCAGAAGATGTTACGCTGTAACAAAACCTTATCCGTATTAAAAATATTCTATGTGGAAAAGCAGAGAGTCTTCATTCGTCATGACGGATTGCCATCATGCTACTACGTCTGAAACTGTGTTATTTATTAAGGTGTTGACTGGGTTGCCAAATTCTTTGATTTGAGATCATACCTATGCTGGGTCTGGGTCTTGGATATACACTCATATGGAGGCGGACGAAGTTAAATTGTCATAATATTGGCGAAATTTTAAAATATCTGAAATATTTCTGAGGATAGTATTTTTTATTCAGCGTTTATTTAAGGGAAACGTTTCTCTTATCTTTGTACGCGAGTGAATTCTTTAACGTCCCTTTCTATAAGTCATGTTCACATTACCATCTGCTCCCTTGAAAAACTTTGAAGTCAAAGCTGCGAAAAATACTAAATATAAAATTCTGTAGCAGCCGGTGACATTTTGCATGTTCCATTATGAAAGGAATGCGCATGATTTTATTTAATAATAATATGCGTGTACATCCTCCAGCCGTTTTTGTGATACGAGATTTTGTATTTTTCACTTATTTATTGTCTATAATATTTTAAAATATAATCAAATATCAGTGACTGACCGACCGCACTGTTATGTTGGTAGCCCGCCCCATCATTCATGTAAGAAGTCACGGTTTCGAATCGTGATATGAACATGTATTTTTTATTATAAGTCTGCTTTTTAAGGTAGGTTTTGAATGAATACGGACTGATCACGGTTACATTCTTAAACTTCGTTTAATAAGACGAAATCTTGCACCCCAACACTATCGTTAAACTGTTCTTCTATTCCGAGTACTGTCTCTTCATAACTTCCAACATGCTTATCCTTCTCTTCCTTGTTTTGTTGTTCGCCCTATCATTATTCCCTCAGTTGATGTGACATAGACGCTGAAGCATTTAAAATCGAAGGTAAATGTTAAGTAGGTGTCATAAAATGTCAGTATAATACCGCTTTCTAACGGGTATTCGATTTTTCACCTCTAGCTATCGGGAAGATCCTGCAAATTTGAATGCGAACACGAAGAGCAGATCCCTGAACTAGAATGACCGAAGTTGCCCAGTGCATTTACGTTGGCTCGCGCACTCTTTCGCGGCGGGGGGAGTGGGTTAGTTGATCCCGATGCAGGGGAGGGAAGGGAGATGCACTCGGGAGGCTCAGGGCGGAAGCGGCGCAGCCTCTCCAATTAGGCTCCCGCACCGACTTTTACTTTCATCCGGCGTCATCGCACTCCCTGCTGGCGGTGGTGCACGCGTTCATCGCTCTTTCACTACGGCCTCATCTTTCCTCCCTTCTCGCCTCACTCCCAATCGGGACAAAAGCCGGGGTAAATTGGACGTTAGAAAAGGGTACTAAATCATCTCAGGCTCGCGCCGTCGAAATGTCCGCCGACGCTTCCTTTTCCGCCCGCTCCCTCAAAATACCCTGCCTAGGCTGCGTCCTCACCCCCGCATGCACGCACACTCAAATTGAATAAGGGGGAGGAATCCTCCAATCCACTCGTTAGCGCAACCATTCAGCACCGAGGACGTCCCTCCTCAACATGCGGTGGTATCTCCTCTATAGTTATTCTCCGATTATTGTATTTTTTTCATATTTATTTATTTCGGTAACCAATAGATAAACGCCTCAATATTTTATTCATTCAATTCTATTCAGAACTTATAAATACTTTACGTGAACACAGTGTATATTATAAACAATACTAAAACATAGACGCATATGAAAGAGGAAATTTGCAGAAATATTTTACATATCGGCGGTCTACGCTGCGATTGTCCATTTTTATTTGTTGTTATGTTTTTTGATAGTGTCTAGGACATGTACTACGTGTTGTTACTGCTTGACGTTTCCGTCCAGTGTCTGTGTGTGTATTGAATATGGCTCCTGTAAATTGCTAATTAGCTTCACATTTTGATTCTCAATTGGGTATTATTATCAGACTGGTGCGTGGCCAGTCATAATTGCACGCTTACTAATTAATGTTTGATTGGTTTAATTGCACACGCCATTTTATTAAGAACTTTGTTATTTTTGAAAAATATTTACTTTCTCTTGTGATGTATATTCATTTTAATTTTTGTTCCGAAATATTTTTTACAACTATATAGCAATATAGTTTTCAAGTTAACTTTAATCCTGGTATATTTACAACTATATTATACAAGTACAGTCATTCTGGATTACTGCTTCCCATTCATAGATTTCTTTTGCCCGCCGCCGTCATTGGTTAAGGGTTTGTCGACGTTTCCTGAATGGTTCGTGCGATCGGGAGGGGAGAAGGGCCTTCTTAACCAAAAGAGGAAAAAAGAACAATCTGAGTGCGATGTTTTTGGAAGGGGGAAGAGTTTTGGAAGAGGGCAAAAGTGGGACTATTTTATGCCCTTGGAAACGAGGGTGGGCGGGGGAGAAGATGAGTGATGCGCGGGGGGGGAGGGGTGGGAAGGGAGGGGAGGTGCACATGCTTCGATGCAGCGGGTTTTGGGGAGGGGATCATGTGGTCGAATGGAGGGGAAGGGGGATCTGGTAGTTGGGGGACGAGTGAGTGGAGAGGGACGCGCGCGGGGAATATAAAAGTGGAGTGAGGGAAGGGAGAGATGAGGAATGGGATTCTATTCGTGGCTTCTATTTACGCGTCCATTTTCCCCTTCAGCCCGTCCGATCAGTTGCTACCGATCGACGTCAATTAAGGCTCTTTGCTTTTCTATCCCCACAGAATAATGTGGACGCTTTCCGTGCTTATTATGGCTTAACGCCAAATTTTTGTTGCTTTACTGAAGTAGCATCGGTCGTAAAAGTTGACGTGATGGGAAGAGCCATGTGTTCACGTGATGTAGGCCCTCGAATCCATATCTTCTTCATTTGTATTGAATTTCATGGGCGAATAATTTTTATTTCATAAATATTTACTGTTGTATTTGTAACCTTCTTTATGAATTGTTTTCACATTAAATCATTTGATGGTATGTATTTTTGTTCAGCTCCTTTCTGGCAGTCTATATTAAATTTTATTTTTTCTCTCTCTTATTTCCAGGTAAGAACTAATGAATAATGGCTGCTTTCTTCCTTGTACGAAACATTTTTTGTGGCTGATGACGTAAGTACCAATTGCAAAACCCTCACCGTCTCACTTACCTACTAATTGGATGTGGCTCTCTGTATCTCACAATTATTTATAAATTCGAATTAACGCACATTTCTTAATCACGAGTTTTGTTACATACTTGTTATGCTTATGTTGTTCCAAATGTACATTGGTTTTGAATACATTATTCGCGTAGATTTCAACGAAATTCGATCCATGGATCGGAAACAATTCTAATCTAAATGCATTTAATATAGGTCTCTAAACTGGCACGAGGGTTATTTGGGCAAAAATTCCAAAATAATTTTCTATTCTTTAAAAAACTTATAGTGCGGAAAAACGAAATAAAATGACCTATTTTTATTACATTATACCCTGTTAAAAGTGTCAAGTTCTTTCGGAAGTTAATTTTTCGCTGTAGAAGAAGGATTTTCTTTAATTGGTTATTTTATTGCGTCATCCATTCATTTCTTAAGGCAACTTTATCTTGGATGATCACGTCATTTCTGCATTGGTTAAAGTAGACCGCTCGTGCCGTGTGCTTGAGGTTGATAAGGAAGAAGCTCCGGGATGCTTTCGTAGAATCGTTGATTTTTTCCTCAGCATACCATGAAATTCTCCCAACGAAAAGAACGTCACTTAGTATTTAAAATGTCATTCTAATGCATAAAAATAAGCATTTGAATAGACTTGATGTCCTACAACTCTTGTGTTATGCATCTTAAAGGCTCACCCAAAACATGCATTGTAACTTCGTGAAACCAGATTGTAATCGTCGTCGCGAAAGAGTATGCTTAGTTATTTTCCAGTTCGGTCATCAAAATTTTCAATACTCCAGTATCTACCTTACACGATTTGAATACGTATCGCTAAATTACCAAATACTTGCAAACACCATGAACAGCGAACTGAGGGCCAGAGAAAAATGAAAAATGTGGTCCTATGTTTTCCCAAATTATTCTCTAAAAATATTGAAATATCTTGGTTGTATGAGCGACACAAATATTCGAAAATGATCTTTTTAATCAATGATTATGATGATCGATTTCCTACGTAACCAGTGAGTACCTACCACCTAGCATCAAATGTTTGGTGGGAGGTTAGGCGTTATTTTTAGCGTTTAAATGTCACAAAGGAAATTCAGAATTATCTCTTCCTATAGTAAATTGTCGCTCCGAGTGAATATTTATCTCTGAGGCTGAGTTTGGCCGGGAAAAGAGCGAAAGTATGGCAGCGGAATTTCAGAGGGAAATAACACCGACGCTAAAACCTGAAATGCTGGGGAATTACATTCGAAACTTGTAGCGGACCTTAGGTAATCGTCCGGTGGTCCAATACCGATGTTTTCCACCGCTTACCAAATCGGAAATTATCTGATTGACGTAATAGTGGAGAGATAAATCGATGGAATCGTTTCTTTATTTCCTAGTGGTATAAAGACAACTAGAATGCAGTTTGTGAGAGGCGTTGTCGCCCATAGGCGCCCGGCGCACAATCTGGAATGTGTCGTGTTTGTGGAGGGTGGTGAACGGCGAGGGGTGGGGCCTTCTCGGGGAAGCGGTCGCGTCAAGGGGAAGAATTATTTGCGACACCTCGACGTTTGCCACCGCACAATAATGTACCCACCCACACTGTTCCCTTTCCCTCACGACCCCTTACCTAGTCTCCACCCACAGACCACCCCCTTATGGGTGATTCAATAACGCTCCGGTCACCTTGGCTTCCTCCGCGGAGACGCGCGGCCGGTGACCACGTCGCTATCGCTTTTGTTAACTCTTCTGCGTGATTGAGTGTGTGTGTGTGTGTGGAAAACTTGTGTGCAAATATGCAGTTTCGGGATAAAAGCGGAAACTCGTGTCGGGCACGTTCCACGTATGCAATACTGAGTGAAAACCATCGTAGCACACGGCGGCGACTGTGGGTGAATTCGCCCTTTGATCGATTTAACCAGAAAAGCTGTGATTTCTTGGCAAATCGAGACGGAGATTCTTTACTTCTTCCGCGAATCCCCTTACCCCCCCCCCATTTCCACCAATTTATCCCTCTCCCCAGAGGCGCGAAAGCACTTTTCAGCCATTTGCGAATACATTTGTCTCTGTCCGGTTTGACACGTTCCTTATAGGGGGTTTTTACGATGATTGCGAAATGTTTATTCTCGACTTTTCCGCGAGCTTCTTCTGATATCATCAGCCGAATGCGCGTCCCTCCGGTAGTTCGCAAAAGGAAGATTCCATGAATGAATAAGGAAAGTCTCCGCGTTGTACTTTCGATTCACGTTCAAAAAGAATGTTTTGCTGTTCTCTATCGAAATGTGTTTTTATTTAAATGTTTGAATGATGTCTACTGACGTAGAAAATGTATATTATCTTTAATATTCGTTTGCCGAATTATCTTTTCTGGAAAATTGGACTTTTAAGTGCTAGTGGAATTTTTTCTCACGTTGCTCTAGCTAATAACTTTTCACGTGACATTGCCTACCTTGCGATTAACATACAGACTAAGGCACCCATAGTTCGTAGACTACCCGACGAAATTTCTACACTGCGCTGGCTCCGAGGAAATTTTTAATTCACAAGGGTATTTTGCATAGCTGGTGATAAATTTTAACTTATTGCAACTGGAAATCTAATTTTTGACAAAGAGGTCTCTCATTTGAATAGTGATTAAATGCGTATGTTTTTCCAAGGTCGTTTTTGAATGCCTTATGAGTACGATAAAAATGTATTTAATGACTTAGATGCCTCAATCGTAATCGAGTGTCGTGGAGTACCGTGTTTAAAGATTGCGTGATGACTTGCTGGGACTGAAAATGGACTAAACTTATCAGAGTTGCCAAGTTCAAGCGCTCTCTTGTGTTTTTACATTCCGAATACTTTTCCGTCTTGAGCAACAAAATATTTTTTTTCCAGTCTAGACCTTGACTGGGAGGGCTATAAAATATTAATCTCTTTCGTCGCATTGCTAATGCATTGCAACTCCTGATTCCCAGTACTAAAAGCAATCCATTTTCCAGGCACTCCAATTTCCCCGTGACAATTTCAGTCATTCGGCTGAAATGGACCGTATTATTCACAATATCCGTCGGCCTTGCGCCTCGATATGAATATTAAGCCCCATTCCTCATTCGTTGGTGTGGTAACACAGGTTTGATGGACGGTCGCATCTAATAAGGGATTTAAATCACTCTTAGACCGGCGTTATCTGAAATGTCTATGGTAAAACTATGGGTCCAACTACAAACTATTTTGAATGTTATATTTGAAAAAATATGAATGTCAAATTTTATATATGTATATATTTTTATATATAGTCTGTAAAATTCAAAGCTTAGACAATTGGAACAAAAATTGAAGAGTGGCTTTAATAATACTCCCCATGTTTTGTTCTTGGTAAGCATTATAACCTTCGTTTTTTATCAATTGACATATAACAATTGAATATTTGTAAAAGATTATGTATTTAGTACAATGTGTACCTAAAACTCGAAACGAAAATAGAAAAGGTATTGAGAAACATCAGTCGGTAGGGAAAAGAGCTCAAAATTAGCGCGCGATCCCATGGCAACACGCCCCTTGGGAAATCCCCTTCAAGATTCGAAAGATAATAGTTCTCATGAAATATGAAATTACCCACAATGGTGTTGTCAACATTTGGTCATTGTACGTACATAATGTATATTGAAATATAATGAAAAAATAAATGATAACACATTTTACACACTGTTGTTTTCCTTGAGTCTTGCTCCGTGTCTGTTTAATTTAAAAGGCATCATGTCATCTCGTATCTCGCACAATTACATAATTATCGGTAATGCTCGTTCAAACAGAATTCCATTTAATTTTGTGAATATGAGGTGTTGTGAGTCCTCCCAATGTAAACAACATTTCCCACCACGAATGCCACCCAACACCAATTGAAAGTCACGAAGGGAAAGAATAGTAACGTTCTTTAAGTTTCTCTTCATGCTGGAGGGTAAGTTCAATAAAGTCAAGCCTGGTATCGTGTATTTTATAAAGCGAGAGCGTAGAACAACACTATGTTAACACCCGATGCGAGGAGTCGGACCTCCGACGGTGGGACACGCCGGCCTACGTCTACGTCTTACGTCGTCCGAAGGACTGCCGCTGGGATTTGCGATAAAAATACGATTTCGTCATTTAATGTTCCTCAATCCCTACGAAGAGGAGGTTATTAATGTACACGGAACTGAGTCGTACACACCTGACACCAACAGAGAATTAAAAAAAGGAAAAATTAAAACAAAGTTCCCGATCCGGAATGGGCCTTTAGATCATGTCAGAAACTCCCCCTCCCCCCATTCGCCCCGCCCCAACCCTCCTCCCCGACCTTCCAATCCGTAGATCGAAATATGGAGAGACGGATGCGTGAACGGGGTGAGTGAGTGAGTGAGAGTGATTGAGAGAGGAGGGGTGCGCAGGAGGTGTAGGCACTACAAGAGGCTCTGCGAGGCGAAAAGTGTGTAGAGAAGGATTGGCCGTCGGCGCGGGTTTCGAGGGCTTTGAGCGGTCTTGTCGAGGAGGGTGGAGTAGAAGGGTGGGTGTAAATACTTTATGGGAGGGATTCCGTGAGGTTGGAGTGAGATAGAGAGAGGGTGGGGACACACGGTACCGCGGGAGGGACACCATATGCGATCATTTTCTTCCCGGACACGTCAGAGGAAGTCCGAGAGTGCCCGTCCTTGAAAGGGGGGGTAGCCTCAGTTTTGACCCCCGTGCCCCCTCTCCCCCCACACACATACTCATCCCACTCCCCCTCTCTCGACTACACCAACAGTGCACTCCAGTCACGACTTCAACCCTTACCGAAGCCACCACCAGCAAGCAACCCCCCACCCCTTCATCTGATTCCCCTCATTCCACATCTCCCCCCTTCCCTATCTTTTATCCCTTTTCTATCTCTATCCATCACTTATTTATTTATTCCTTCTTTCTTTTTCCGTCTCTCCTCTCTCTCAGCCCTCTTTTACCCTTTCCCTTTCTCTTTTCCCCCACCCTCGAAATAGGTATGTCCTCCGTCATACCGTCTACCTGTCAGTTTCAGGCCTCTGACCCCACCCACCCGCATGTCCTCTCCAAACCTTCCCCCCCACACTACCCCCCCCACACCCTCCACCACCTCCTCCACCCGTCCACCCCTTCTCACCTGCCGCCTGTCCCCACACACTCAAACGCACGAACACGCACTCTCACAATACATCAGCCATTCACCTCACCCGCTCGCGCGGACGCTTGCATTACACCCACGCACCAACCAACCCCCTCTCCCTCCCACCCTTTCTTCTTCGGACCGGCTCCGCTTGTGCCACTCCTCTCCCATCCCGTGATTTCTTGTACAACCGTGTTCTTCGCTTTAAAGAAAAAGAAAAATAAATGTGTCGATCGTCCCGAGGTACCAATCTTCGCCCTGTCTTACTAACTCGCCGCCGCTTGTAATTTTGAATTCCCTTGTCCATTACAGGTACCTCTTATCCCGGGTTCACCAGCATCTACAGTCCACCCTTCATACGAGAATATGTTCAATTAAATTAACTCTGTTTTAGACGATTTCTAGAATTTCATATTTATTTCAATCTTGAGTTGGGATTCTTGCCAAATAGATCAGTGTATTCGCTTTTGCTTGAATTATGAGAAAAGAAAATCAATTAATTTAGTTTGAATGAATCAATAAAAGGTGTTGTATCGTTTTGAAACAGAAAACTATTATGCACTAGCTTCTCAAGCACTCCTGAAGGAAAAATCACTTTTTGTCGCGCTGTATTTCCTTTTACCGCTCCCTGGAATTCTTGCACTATTTTCCTCTTCCTTCCTACGATTGCTATTCGCTCACTGATGGTTTTCCAAAATTCAAAGCCGTGCCTCTATATTCAAGACCTCTATTTTTGTACAGGAGTAATACTATAGTCTGTTACTAGATAGTTAGATTGGATAATACATCAAAAGAAAAGTGCATAATTCGCAGTTTTTATAGATTTCATTTTCGATCAGAAGACTAGTTGTAAAGGAATGAAACACGTATCTAGTAGTGTCACCTCATAGTTTTTATAAAAAAAATTACACTCCTCCGTGTAGGCAGGCTCGGAATTGAATATGAATGAAAACGTTATCTCTCACTCTTACACTTCACCGCAGAATCACAACATAGTTTCATTCCTTTTTTTCTTTAGTATTTTAAGTGTTGAATCTGTCAGCTCATTCTCGACTATTTCTTTTGAGGCAAAATTAAAATTGAACGTTTTGAATTGACACACCTTCTGGCGCGTTCAAAATATCCATTGGAATCCTAATAAATGACATTCGTTCCTCCCCTGACCTTATCTGGCCCGGCAAGGTCCGGTCATCGCAGTCCCAAGCCCTCAGCGAGCGATGGAATTTCGCGCGGAATACATTTCCCCGAGATAAGCGAAAAAAAAATCAAGACGACCGAAGGTCAAGGAAGGAGTCTTTTTAATCCGCCGCGAGACGTATTGACGGGCGACCAACGGAGCGATCCTTCCCTCCGGGAGTCGTCTTTTCTCTCCCTTATGGGGGCGGGAGAGAGGCCCCCTCCTTCCCACACCCCCGTCGCATCACCACCCCGCCGCCAACCGCCTCCACCCTCCCCTCGCGTCACCCCGAACACCCCGGCCTCAGCCGCGCTTTATGAATTCCTAATTTCCCTTCCCTCGCCCCCGAGGCCCGTGAGGAGGTGGTGGATCTTTATTCCTGCTCATGTGCCGCACGTCGCCACGCGTGCGTATGCGGCCGCCTCGATATTCGTCAGCCACCCCTTCAACGATGTTGTATTCATTCCTCCCGCGACGCATCCTGCTCTTCCCTCCACCGCCCTCCCCTTCTCCTCCCCCTCCCTGCGGTCTTCCCCCCCGCCACTCTCCCTCCCCACCTTCGCCACTCCTCTCTCCAAACCCCGGCCCCCCCGACCCTCTCACCTTCACCTCCCGCCCTCATCATATCTCGCCCTTCATCTTTCGCGCGCCATCTCACCCGGCCTTCTTCATTCTTCTTCGCTCGCTTCTGGTCTTTATCTTTCGTATTCCCTATTATCATTCCTAGCGCCTAGGCTACGTGAGACCTTTCGAGCCGAGGAGAAGTATATTAATTTTAGAGTTAATTGTGTTTTAGGCTATGGTTCGACGGAATAAATCACAACTTATGTAATCCAATGAGAGTATAACATAAAATGCCTGAACACGCCAAATTGTACACGGGGGAAAAAACAAATCTCCTGGCACTCGAAGATCAAGAAGTGACAAAATAGTTAAAAATGATCGCGAGTACTTATTTTATGGGAATAGCGTTTGGTAATGGCGAAAAACATTTCACATACTATGAAATTCCGTTCCTATGCAACTTATTCCTTTTTACTTCCTATCACATCTGGTCAAGGTTAAAATATATTTATCAGACGCACATTTACAGCAAATTTAACGTCTTAATTACTGGTTATTGACGTTTTCTTAGTGAGGGGATAATATCCCTTTAACACGAATTTCATGCACTTCTCGGTTTCATTTTCATTAATGGGCTATCAAAAACGGTTGAAATTTGTGAAATGTTTATAAATTAGTATTAGATTTGATCATTTCTTGTTACCTTCGAGTTTTGATGATTTTTCAAATTTTTTCATCTCTCTTTCAGCCGCCTTGAAACCGAATGAATCAAATTCTTGTTAACATGTGTAGTGGAAATTTTGTTCATTCTCACAATTTCATGACCTTAATCCAAGCACAAACCTCGCGTTCTTCTTTTATTCCATTCTTCTCCTTCCTTCCTTTTATTTTTGTTTTTTTTTCGGTTTTACTAGTTATTTTGACCTTCTACATAATGTAAACATTCTTAATCCGATGTTTCAAACTTTTAATACGATTACGTTTTCTTAGTTAAACTGAAAAATGAATGTCTGTAACAATCCGGCGTGGAAAATTAGATCAAAATACAAGTAGACTTTCTCTCCCTCTAACTTAAGAGTCCTTGTGTTTTGCAATATCTGTGAACTAACCCTAAGAGTAGTGGTTATGATTGTATGAGGAATACTTCACAGACATAGAAGAATATCCAAATTGGACTCAAGAGCAGAGATTTGTAGAATTCAATTGGAATAATATATTTTGAACATAAGAAATTAGAGGTGAGGGTCTTAGATTTGGAATTGTAGAAGTTATGCTGTACTTTGTGAAATGCCTCCTACTCTTGCCACCTGGACCGATTTACCTATTTTCACCAGTTTATTTCTCTTCAACCCGTATCGAATTCTCTTCCTTTCGTATTTCCTTCGCCCTTCCCTTCTCTGGATTTGACGAATTTCCTCTTCGTTCATAGGGTTCTTCCGTGTTTTCTTTCCTTATCACCAGACGTTCATACTCCCCTCTTCTAGTCACGCCTTCGACAGCCATTAAGTTTTGAACCTCCCACCCGAATCTAAGATTTGAATTTAGCGGAGATACGAGAGATGTAATATGCGAGGGAGGATAGCGAGCTCCCGATCGCGCTGACTAAATTTTAAATCGACTGCCGAAAGGCCATCAAAAGAAAAAGTTGTTAACCCTTGTCGAATTCAGTTTACAATACATCTGCAAAATGAATATTTTGACTGAGTTCCGGAAGGAAAACGATTGACATGCCTCTTGCGTGTCTCGTTTTGATGCCCGTGTTTATAACTCAACCGGACGACATCACTTTCCGAGAAACATCGTGCAGACTACCAATTTCAGAATTATCCCTCATGTTGTACGAGCTTTGCCAAAAGTTGCGAATCACCCAACATAAGTACCTACGGCGTTGGTAGTTAAAGCGAGCGGTCGCTGAACCAAACTTGGAATAATTTGCTTAGCGACCAAACTGAAAACCTTTTCCCAATGTATAAATTGTGTACCGAGCCTTATGGTTTTGTGGAGGTAGTGTTTAAGGGAGTAAAGGTTTTATGCCATTTGTAGTTTGTAACTGTTGTTGGCTTTACTAGAAATGAGGATACTATTTATTAAGTGGCTGTCAAAGACCATATATTTTAGATTTTTAATGGACGCATGTAGGAATATAGTTTTAGTCGGATTGACCTGCACCAATTCTTACTTTTTGTCCTAATGACTGCCCGACATAAACCATGTTCGCGGTTTGGAAATTACCACTACGCCTTTTGGTGTATTTCTTAATTAATTTCGGTGATTAGCGTGAGGGTTGATGAGTAATGATGTCCCTCCTCTTTTTCCGACTTCAAACAACTTCCCATGGTTTCTCAAAAATGCGAATTCTTCTCGTTCTCCAATGCAGGAGGGGAGCGAACAATTTTATAGCTTTTTTTTTATTCCTTGTCTTGTTCCTCCCCGAGCTCGGGCAGGTAATGTAATAATTCCGTTTCCTGTTTACACGTGGGAACTGTTTCGCAATTCCCCGAGCGGCTCCCTCCACCTCCACCCACCCCTCCTCTCTCGCCCTAAGGACACGGGGCCCATAAGGACGCCTTCCTTATTCCCGGCGCACTTAAGCCACCTCAACCCCTTACGGAGGCTCCTTCCTGCCCTTCTCCATTCCGCCTCGTCTCCCCTTCCTCTTTCGATGATGTCGCTGGCATTCTCTACCCTCCCCCCCCTTCGCCCCCCCCCGGCATCCATCCCGACCACCCGTCCCTTAAAACGCCCATCATATTCAACGGCTACGCCCTTCTTATGAGAACCTCTCGAGTGACACACATACATATCTATCCGAGAGGTGTTTGTCATGCACGTGAGTTGTCGTCGTGATGTACGACGCCTCTTTACGCGTCTACGGATTCGTGACGAGGCTCTCCTTCACTATGAAGCGTCAGAGTTAGAGCCCCGAGAGTCTGGACGTCCTTGCATATATTCTATAGCCATCTGGGGACAACTGCGATGCAGCCGTCAGTTCAACTTGCATTTATAATCCCATAGTTAGTTCCTTTTTTGGAGTTTTAATAATATATTGTCGATAGGAATGCATGGTTTATCAATTCATTAATGATTTATTAATGTTGATATTTTTCGAATACGCCTGTGGATTCAATGAGTGGTGCTATGATTGTGTTAAAATTTTCATTGATGTCGAATTTAAGCTTTATCATTCCTTATTAATTGGTTAAATACATCACAGTGCTATAATGTGTAACGTGAATATTATATTGTGATAATTAATGGATCAAACATCACGTCAAGAAATATGTTTAAAGTTGGTAATAAACAGAAGTCATCCCAGAGCATCAAGAGGAAAAACTTATGGCGTGATGCGAGCATTGGCCGCCCTTAGAAAGTCGGAATTAGCCATTAAAAGGTAACAGTTCCATTTCGGCTCCGCATTTCGTGTGTGGAATTCCAGGGATAATTCGCTCCTTTCTGCGGTTCTGCGGTGGGAATGGTGGCGGAGAAAAGTTGGGGAGAAAATGAGAAGCAGCATCTTTTTAGCGGCATTTCTTTTGTGCTATTATCACCCTTTAATTGTTTTCGTAGGAAAGCGAGGAAATAGGGGCATTCCATTCCCTTCACCGCCTCCCACACCCCTCATTTCTCCCCCCGTCTTTGTTTCCTCGCCTTCATTGTTGCGTCGCGTGGGAGAGTCTCCCCCCCTGTTGATGGATGGCAGGGACTCCCTTCCGACGACTGACCCAAATGGACGACTCCACTGCGACTTCTCCCACTTCTCTCTCCCTCGTATGGGAGGAGATATGTATATACATCATCTTGTCTTGAAGGAAGCCGCGAGGGAGAGGAGGCAAAGTAGCGCCGAGGTTTACTGAGGCTCAAGCACAGTGTAACTCTTTAAGAGCACCACATCTCAGCAGTCGAAGGACGCCCTGCGCGCTGTCTTTCACGTAGAATCGATCATTTGTATCTTTTTGGGGCATCTAAAGGAATATTTTTTCCTCCAGTTGTACCCCAAATCACAGATTCCCAACCTTTATTGATGGTATTTCTGTCAAACAGAAAGATGCTTATGCGACACCCAATAATAACGCTTCAACAAAGTGTTATTTATGTGAATTATGAAAATTGAAGTCTTTATAATCCATAAAAAATTTAATATATACCTCA